>CM074961.1:3832653-3858081 GCA_037577455.1 Pangasius macronema
TCATCCCTGATAGCTGAACATTACACAGTAACAGCAAGCATTCATTCACACACTAGTCAGGTTTCATCTCATCTCATCTCATTACTGTACTATTTATTTCTTAACATAAATTAGAAAGGTTAGAAGGCAGAAATGCTTTTCAGCCACACTTGATAAATGACCCGTATAGATCCTGAGGCACGAGGAGCTAAAAATACTAAAAATGTTTGATGGTATTACAGGTTTAGTTTGAGCTGAACTACTGTACATTTACTGTGTTTTGAGTATTTTCGCTGGATTTATTGCTGACAATTCAAACATACTGATTCCTCATGCTCTGCAGTTTAAGGTACTGATGGAGCACTTGGATCCTGATGAAGAGGATGAGGAAGGCGAGGCGTCGGCTAGCGCCCATGCCAGAAACAAAGCCATCACTGCTCTGCTGGGAGGCTCCAGCCCGAAAAACAACGCTGCCGACTCGTACGATGAAGACAGCGATGGAGATGAGAAAATGCCCGGAGTAAGTCCTTTGTGCAGTTTCAGAAAAAATATAGGATTGATTTAACGTTGTCATCTCAAAATTACATCTTTGGTGAAGTATTTTAAATCGCAGCAAAAAATGAATACTTATGTCTCTCTCTCTCTCTCTCTCTCTCTCTAGTCGTCACGGAAATCCAAAAGAGGCGGCGATTCAGCAGATGCATCAGGTCACATGAATGAAGCGGTAGAAGCCATGGACGTCATCGCCATCTGTTGCCCCAAGTACAAGGACCGGCCGCAGATAGCTCGGGTTATCCAGAAGACGAGCAACGGTTACAGCGTGCACTGGATGGCTGGCTCGTACTCCGGCACTTGGGCCGAGGCTAAGAAACGGGACGGACGCAAACTGGTGCCTTGGGTGGACACTATCAAGGAATCAGACATCATTTACAAGAAAATCGCCTTGACGAGCGCACACAAGCTGACTAACAAAATGGTGCAGACTTTACGTTCACTGTACGCAGCCAAGGAGGGGACTTCCAGCTAATCAGACTACACTTACTCCACCAGGAACTCTCAGCAGCCAAACTTTATTGGGATCCAACATTTTCTAACTCGGACAGTGTGGCAAGAGTACTCACAGACTCACAAAAGCTCGGGATTGGCTGTCTAAAGAGTGAGGAGAGGGCAAGGAGGGAAAGGGGGGAAGCGTTTTAAAAGTCGTGAGGACCTGCAGGAATGCATTCTGTGGACACATTTTAAGTTAAACAGGACAAATGCATCTAGAAGGAAATGTTTGGAAAACGTGTGGGAGCTCCTTCGCTGTTGTGCAGCAACTCAGTTGTGTGATTTTTACTCCCACTGTATCATAGTTTAACAGAAAAAAACAATAAACACAAAAACAAAAATGTTTATATCTCTGACGAAAAAATCTGTTTAAAAAAAAATAAACTTAAAGTGAATGTTGGAAATTAGTCTGTTGATGTTCTTAATAAAGTGTTCTTGGAGTTAAACCTAGCACCGGATGGATTTCTTTAGCTTAGCTCAGTGTCCAGGGAAAGAACCTTTTAAATATTTCCTCTGCTTTATGTTTTACTCCTTTTTTTTTTTTTTCTTTTTTTTTTTTTTTGTTTGTTTACTCATGCTGTACAATGGAGTCTCCTGGACATAATTTATTCTGTTCAAAGCAGAGCATGCAGTATCTGTGGCCTACATGCAGGGGGAGATTTTTTTTTGTAAATGTAGATTTTGATGTATTAGGTCACCCTAGAGAGAAAAAAGGGATCCCCAGCACTTCTGGCGGAACAAATACTGCAATAAATTTTTTTACTTCTCTTTGTTACTTGTCTTGTTTGCATTTGACTTTTATTATTTTTTAAGTAGCTGTCTGACAAAAGGCAAAATCAGATAGGTCTTTAAAAAAAGGAAAAAAACGTCTTTTGTACTTTACGTCACACTTGCTTTATAGGAAGGGTTTGAGTTTGTTTTGCTTCCAACAGCAGAGGAGAACAACATGGCAGGATGCTTTTACTTTCAGATCTTCTCTTACTGTGACCATTCTGTTACCTCGTACCACCTGCATGATGGACCGCTGGTCTACTAGAGCTGATAACGGTAGCACTGACGTATATTCTTTATCCTCCTGTCCCCTCGGTTTATGGCTGTGTGGGAAGCAGGATGAAAGAACAGTGCAGTTTTGGTTTCTTCTAAATCTTTTGGGGTGCGAAAGGACTTCTACATACAGTCAGATTTGGAAGACACTTGGGCTTTGTAACATTCTGGGAATGGTTACAGTATAGAAACAATATTGATATTAAAAATGGTATATCTGTGATGAGAGTCTTTTCCTAATGGCTCTTGTTAAAACCTTTCTACCATAAAATGACATGACCAGGAGGTTGAGTTCAAATCCCTGGACTCCCAGAGAGCCACTGTTAGGTGCTTTAAGTAAGACTTTTAACCCTTAATCCAAGCATGTAGCAGAGCATTTATGTTCCACCTCAAATTTTGAGTGACCTTGAATAAAGAAGTCAGCCAAATCTATAAAACTAATGGAAAACTAATGGGCCTGTGGTCTATCTTCGTTTACACTGAAAACAAATCATACTACACAAGGAATACTGATTAATCTACAGATATAACTTGCACAAAATTATTTCTGGTTGACCTTTTTTTGAGGCAAAACCAATTCCTGGACTTCAAATGATCTTACCAGATGTGATAACAAGCGGTGGATTTGATTTCCTGTTGTTAGATCTGAGCCTAGCCTTGACTTCAGGGAAGCAAAGGATAAAAGAAAGGTGAAGCTCTTGTGCACTTTTGTAAAAAACAAACAAAAAAAAAGCCACAAATACAAATCACATTGTGTTGCACATATGAGACTTACACTATAGAGCCAAAAGTTTGCGGACACCTGACCATCACACCCATATGTGGTTCTTCACCAAACTGGTGGCACAAATTTGGAAGCACACAATTGTACAGAACGTCTTTGTGTGCTGTAGTGTTACAATTTCCCTGGAACTAAGGGGCACAAACCTGTTCCAGCATGACAATGCCCCTGCGCACATTGTCATTATCACGTGAAGACATGTTTTTCCAAGGCTGGAGTGGAAGAACCCGAGATGAACTGGAACACCGACTGCCCCCCAGGCCTCCTCACCCAACATCAGTGCCTGACCTCACTAATGCTCTTGTGGCTCAATGGGCAAATCTCCACAGCCATGCTCTAAAATGTAGTGGAAAGCCTTCCCAGAAGAGTGGAGGATAACAGCAAATTGGGACTAAATCTGGAATGGGATGTTCAACAAGCACATTCTGTATGAATGTTATGCTCAGGTGAACCACAAATATTTGGCCATATAGTGTATAAGACATCAGCTGTATTAAGTGTTAACATTATGCTTAGCCAACTTTTCATCTAAAGGTGAACTGAACATTTGTGAATAAATACAGGCTTAGAGTCTGATTATATTAATTCATTCCATTTTTCTTGTCCTCTTTCACAGTTATGCATTTGCAGATGAATATGACCACAGCAAATATATGAAACAAAGTTGTAACAATGTTCATGTTAAAAATATTATAAATTACACAAGTATTTCTGGGTTATGTCCCAAGCTTTGGCTCATTTACTGACTCGTGACTCGCTGCTGCTGAGGATGGCCTTGCACGTATAGCCGACAGTTTGCCATGAGGTTGCTGTGGAGGGTCCCACTTAGATGATGATAGATACCTTAAAGATGACACAGCCTAATGACTGCACTTACTACAAACTCTGCTCAAGTCTCCTTCATTATAGATTACAGAATATCTAACATCACCTGGATATTATAAAGCTAAAACTTAAAGCTTAAAAAAAACTGATGGTAAGATCTTTCGAACACTCCGAACACTCCTAACTCTTAAGGTGTAGAAGAGTCATGATTTCTATTCTCAGGATCCCGTGTCACTCAGAAGACGATGGCTTCCCTTTGAGTCTTCTCAAACTTTCTTCCTCATGATGTCTCGGGGGTTGTTCTCTTGTCACAGTCACCTCTGGCTTGCTCACTGGGGATAAATCTAGATCTATATCCGGATATCTTTATAGCCACTGTGTGACAATGTTAAATGCATTGTTAAAAGTGATATATAAATAAAAAAATAAATAAATAAATGGAAGTCTTTATGACTACAGCAGCAGCTTTTAGGTACAAATCTACAGTATCCAGGTGAGATTATTTACTAAGATGAGTTGGAGGTTTAAGATAAATATTTATATATATAAAACTCTAACCACATTGTACAGAGCACTGACTGTAAATATCCTAACGGTCAATTCTGCTTTAAATATTTGACCCGGAAGCGGAAGTGTGTAAGACTTTGTTTCCAGGCATACAGCAGCACGCGAGCTTGGCGGGACAGTGTTTCAATTCTAACTAGGCTGTTGCTTTTTAAAATTGTAAGTTACGATTTGGGATTGTGGAGAAATAATTTGTTGGCGTACTGACATGAGAGCTCTATAGGCACATGTTCTGTGGGATTTTTAAACGGTTAATGCATCAGTGTAGTTGTAATCCATGTTTGAATAAGTTAGCCGTGTAGCTAACTAAACTAAGCTAACTGTATCTGTGAACTATGAATACAAAAACAATATTAGCATAATAGCATTAATTACGTAGTAGCGCTGTTAGCTCTAGATAATTTATTTTACTTCACGTATTTTTCGGGTATTGCTGTGTAGTAAAACTTGTAAGGTGTTTCTACAGGTTGTTTATTTGTGTTTGCTTAAATATTAATGTTTCACCGCTTTAGAATGGAAGTAAAAGTTGTGATAAAATATCGCGATATTTCGACTGGAGAACGTTGTTAACGAAGCTTCTGTGCTATCAAAGTAAAGCAGCTGAATTACGAGGACAAACTCTGAAGCAGCTAATGTGAAGAACTTAACATTTTTTATATTGTAGGATGTTAAAACTTAACACTAGTATTATTACACACTTTATTTTTGGGTTAAAAGGGTGCTTAATGTCTTTGGCATCTGAGAACTCTGGTTAAAAAGAAAGTTAAAGATAGTCATTACTATGATGTTAGGTGGATGAAGTGTTATCACTTTTTATAACCCCATTTTCTCCTAATTTGGTCATTTCCCAATTCCAGCCGCATCTTTTCAAACTGCTTTTCACTGAACACTGAGGAAAGCGCTATCTACCCTCTTCTACATACATAAGCTCACATGCACCCATGATTGATTAGTGGTTCTCTGATTGACAGGAAAGAGAGTAACGCCATCCCATGGCCAATTTTGCTCGCTCAGAATCCTGGCTACTATTGGCTGTGAGAATCGAATTCACGATCTCCTAACGAAAGTGTTTCTGTTGCACCACTCATGCTTTTTTTGACTTACTGCTTCATTAGTTTTCTTTCTGTGCGCTGCTGTTCCGTAGGTGAGCACTGTCTCTTCGAGCTCGCCATGCCTTCCAGCTTGGGCCCCAGCAGCGTGGCAGCTGCGCTGCAAGAGGCTCTGGAAAATTCAGCCCGACTGATTGACCGTCACTTGCAGGAAGACCGCTGTTTTCCTGACCTGTCAGAGTTGCTCAATGTACCCTCACATAGTACGTTTCCACCTGGCTGTCACTCACATTGTACACTATATCTCATTATATGAGATAACCAGGATATGGGCTATGAATCGGACACCTGGAATGTTTAACCTCGCAAATAATGTATTTCCTTTATATGACTTCTTTTTGCAGATATGCCCTCTCTGTCTGGTGTGTCTGACATGGATTACCCTCTACAAGGCCCTGGGCTCATCAGCGTGCCAAATTTACCAGAGCTGAGTGCCGTCCGCAGGGTCCCTCTGCCNGTAGTGTTACGAAATAGAACACGCTATCTTTTGTCTATGAACTGCTTCATTTGTAAATGAATGAATTTGTTCACATAAGTTGTCATACTTTAACTAACATGCTTCACAGACATGCAGTGCAATTGCATGATGGGAGTTTTCCCTGAGATCAGCAGGGCATGGCTTACAATCGATAATGATATATTTATGTGGAACTATGAGGATGGGTGAGTACTGAAATAAAGTTCAACTAAATTCCAGCAGAAATGTTCGAGGTCTTTTCATGTTCTCTGATTTTGTGACTTCACTTCCTTAGAGGCGATGTGGCGTATTTTGACGGTCTCAGTGAAACTATCCTTTCAGTCGGGCTGGTCAAACCAAAAGCAGGTGAGTAGGTGTGAACAGACTCATTGTTTCGATTTTTAACTCCCCTCTACAGCACTTTGTCAGAATTCTGTGCGAATGTGACTTTGTCTTTTACAACTCGCGCACTGTTTGTTGACATCTTGTCACTATCCCACAGGGATTTTTCAGCCTCACATCCACTTCCTGTTGGTGCTGGCTACACCTGTAGATGTTGTTATACTGGGACTGAGCTTCCCTAAGGCTCAGACAGGTGAGTCTCTCTCTCTCTCTCTCTCTCTCTCTCTCTCTCTCTCTCTCTCTCTCTCTCTATCTATCTCTTTGCTCCTTTTTCTGTCTCTCTACTTCTTTTCTCTGTCTTTCTTTCTGTGCCTCACTCTGTGTCTGTCTCCCTCTTGCTCTGTTTTGGCCTCTTTCTCTATCTCCCTCTGCCTCTCTTTCTGTCTCTCTACCTCTTTCTGTGTCTTTTTGGTAATGTCTCTGTCCCTGTGTGGCTCTTTCTCTCTCGCTCTCTCTGTCTCTCTCACTGCCCCTTTCTCTCTGTCTCTCTCACTCTCTCTGCCTCTGAAAATGAAAGCCCATGGTTTTATGTTGTGGTAACTCTCGCTTGTCCTTGCATTTCCTCTGCAGGGTTAAACGACAGCATGTCGGGAGCCATGCAGCTCCTGCCCGACCCACTCTACTCCATCCCCACGGACAACACCTACATGCTAGCCATCACCTCTACAGACCTGGGACGCATCTTCCTGGCCGGAAAGGACGGATGCCTGTATGAAATCGCCTACCAGGCCGAGGCAGGGTGGTTCAGTCAGCGCTGCAGGAAGATCAACCACTCTAAGAGCAGCCTGTCTTTCCTTGTTCCATCTCTGCTGCAGTTCTCCTTCTCTGAAGATGGTAAGAACTTTAAGCACATCAGCTTAGGTTTTGCCCTCTAACAGCTGCTGGGGCAAGTTTGCTGCCGCTTGGAGTCAACGGTGTCACTTTTTGTTTTCTTTGTTAATCTCATTCTCTATCGTAGATCCAGTTGTTCAGATTGCTATTGACAATTCACGCAACAGTCTGTACACAAGATCAGAGAAAGGCGTGCTGCAGGTCAGTGGATTTAATTAATATCTGTTTCAGTCATGATGTTAAATTCTTTGATTTAACTGTGTGACTAACTGGCTAATGTCTGTGTCAGGTTTATGATTTGGGAGCTGATGGCCAGGGAATGAGCCGAGTGGCAGCCTTGTCTCAGAACGCTATTGTTTCAGCTGCTGGGAATATCGCCAGGTAAGACCACGCTATTTGAACGCACTTATTTACTTTTTAATCCGTGCGTCATCCAAGTTACTTGCTTGTGTGCCTTTTGCAGGACGATTGATCGTTCTGTCTTCAAACCCATCGTCCAGATTGCCGTTATCGATCGTTCTGAGTCGTCAGATTGCCAGCTCATGGCTGTAACGCATGCTGGTAAGGATCAATGAAATGTTAATGATGATCATTCTAATGATCATACAGCGGCTGTGTGTGCTCCATAGTAACGGTGGTGCTTTTGTGCACTGCACAGGTGTACGTCTGTACTTCAGCACCACTCCGTTCGCTCCACCCAACGGCAGGCAGAGCGTTTCCCGACCCAGCCTCCTGGCTCTAGTTCACGTTCGGCTGCCTCCGGGATTCTCAGCCTCCTCCACCCTGCAAAAGCCTTCCAAAGTACACAAGGCTCTCTACAACAAAGGTAAAGCTTGAAACCATCAGTCATACACAGATATCAGGATTTATCAGGATTTTTAGGAAATCCTGGACCAACACACTTTCTTGTTGCTGTAGCTATTCTAGGTTACATATCCTGTATATCCTAATGTTAGTGGTATAATTGTATAATACATTTTATCATAATACATAATTTTTTTTTCTCTTTCTTAGGCGTTCTGTTGATGGCAGCATCAGAGACGGAGGACAGTGATATTCTGTGGTGTATAAACCATGACTCCTTCCCTTTTAAGAAGCCTCTCATGGAGGCTCAGGTTAGAGCTTCTCTAATATTTACTTCCTCATAATAATCACTAAATGTAGCCAGATGTCTCTCGTGATATTGTTGTCTTGCATTTATTTGCATGTACCCAACTATATCTTGTGATATTTTTCTCTTAAACAGATGACCTCAAACGTAGACGGTCACTCTTGGGCACTCTGTGCCATAGAAGAGATGAAAGTGCCCAAAATTGTCACTCCATTAAATAAGGACTTCATCCCCCTCACTGATTCTCCAGTGGTGGTTCAGCAGCACAACATCCCACCTCAGAAGTTTGTTCTCCTCTCTGCCCAGGTGAAAAAATCTCTCCCCCCAGATCAGCACCTCTCTTGGTCTTCTGTGTGTTTTTAATGAACATTTAATAAACATTTTTCACCTTTTGGGTCTCCTCAGGGAAGTCATATATTCCACAAACTGAGACCAGTGGATCAATTGCGCCATCTGCTGGTGAGCAGCAGTGGTGGGGAGAGTGAGGAAGTGGAGCGATTCTTCAAGCTCCATAGGGTATGAACTACACTTCTTACTGCGTTTATGCTGATCGATGTGTGCATACGTAGATGTAGACTCGTTTAACGTTTATTTCCTGGTCCTGTAGGAGGAGCAGGCCTGTGCCACCGCTCTTATCCTGGCTTGCTCCACTGCCGCCTGCGACAGAGAAGTTTCTGTGTGGGCCACCCGAGCTTTCTTCAGGTCAGCTCTTCAGTGAAGCTGCTCAGTTGTTTATACACACACCTACATATTGATGCGAGTGATGTGAAGTACTTGTGCTTTTTTTGGGGGGGTGCAGGTATGGAGGAGAGGCTCAAATGCGGTTCCCTTCTGCCCTGAGCGCACCGAGCAATGTCGGACCTCTCTTTGGCTCCCCTGTGCCAGGTAATTGGAGGAAACTCTTCACAAAGTCACTATTCACTTGAGTTAACCTACTAATGTTTGTTTGGTATAGCTTTGTGAAGATTGTAGGTTTGGTCGCAACCCGTTTCTAACCCATAACATTTTATTGTTGTGACTGTAGGATCTCCTATCCCTGTTGGTAGTCCTCTTCCTAATCCCAGTTTTCTAGCAACACCAGCTCCAGGTACCTGCTTCCCTCCATGTAGCCCTGTTTTGCTGGCATGTTTAGAAATTAATGCTATACAATACAATCTCCTGTGATTTCAAATATCAGAATTTTATACCATTCACCAGCTCCATTGAAACTCATGAACACTGGATATCAAAATAGAGATTTGCGCCATGTAGATTTGGTTCAAAATTACTTTTGAACTGTTTCAATTGGTATTATATAAAACTAAAAATTGGGACTTACAGTACAAATATATTAGACTTATTTCTGGCTTCTTTGTTTCGTTATCTCATCTCAGTCACTTTCCACTAGTCCTTTATTATGGTCACACATTCTCTTTTTCAGTATGAAGTGTTTAATTTTGCATGTGCCTCTGTGTTACAGGTATGATGCCTCCTAGTGTGTCTACTCCCTTCATCCCTTCCACTCCCATGAGCCCCGGCTGCGCTGCAATGCCCGCGATGTCCTCTGGTCCTGAGGTCCTTTTCTCTGGGAAACACAATGGCATCGTTATCTACTTCTCCCGCATACTTGGGTAAAGAGCTAATAACTGTGTTTGTGGCAATGTGAACTTGCAGCACACACTTGGCTTTGATTATTTGTTGCTAATTTTTTGAAATGATGACAGCAACATCTGGGACGGGAGCCTGGTCCTGGAGCAGCCAATCAATAAAGGGAGCCAGACTGTGATTGTTGTAAGTACACTTGCATTGCCCCAATTTGCTTTGGACCATATTATCGACAAGTTTATATCTTTGTTATTTTTAAATATTGGCTGATAATAGTTTGCATTTTGATGGAATAACTTAACTTACTGACTCTGTCACAGATGGAGAGCACGGCAAGTTCATCTTACCTGGAGGAAGCTCTGATGGAGCTCCAAGGCCTGAAGGAGTTCATTGACAAGAACTCTCAGTTTAGCCCCACGTCCTTGGGTGCAGCCAGGTAGGAGCATGTGTGTGTGAGTTTCCTCACACTCAGCTGGATTATGAGTCAGGTTTCAGACATGCTGACTCTTCTGCTCTCACAGCTTCAGCTCTCCAGCCAACCTGCAGCAAAGACTGCTGGGATTCATGCGTCCGGATGGTGCCAGCTCTCACCAAGTCCAGCAAGAGCTCCAGAGAAAATACCACAGTACGTCTTTTTTTTTTTTTTCTTGAGAGGGAGATAAAGAACAGAATGAATTTACCATAATGCCTTGCTCCTGTTGTTCCACAGCTGAAGCCCAGGTCTATGAGAAGACATCTCTGCAGGGCGTTCAGCAACTGGTGCACCGCTCCTATCAGACTCTGGCTCTCTGGAAGCTCCTCTGCGACCACCAGTTCAGTCTCATCATCTCTGAGCTGCCCAAGGTCTCCTCCAGCACAAAGTCTTATATCCTCTCCTTATAGAAAACCACTGTTTCTCTCTCTCTTTTTTTTCCCCCTCTCTGTCTCTCACCATCTGTTTCTTGTGATGGAAGTAAACACCTGGAACCTTTGATGCTAGCCTGTTTCACATGAGACGGGGAAAAGTTCCAGTTTTCAGTGCCAATATATCTGATGCTGTGCAGTGGAAAATGGCCCCTAATCTCCGTCCTTCCTCGTTATCCTTCTCTGTACCTTTCACACAACAGGACTTCCAGGAGCAGCTGAAGGCCATCAGCTTTAAGGACATTGTAATCCGCGGTCGTGAACTGACCGGTGCACTCATCACCGCCCTCATCAACGTGTACATCAAAGACAGCGCCTCTGTGGACGCCATCAGCTCCCTCCTACGAGATATCTGTCCTGTTCTGTACAGCAGCGATGACAGCATCTGCTCGAAGGTAATATTTCCCCTGTTTAGTCCCTGGGTAAGAAGAGACAGCTGTCCTGTACTCTGAACCCCGAACCTTTATTGCTCTCATCCCAGGCTAATGAGCTACTGCAGAGCTCGAGGCAGATCCAGAGCAAGGCGGAGAAGGAACGTACGCTCAGGGAGTCGCTGCGGCTGTACCAACAGATCAGCAATCACACGGACCTGCCGCTTGTGTGCTCACAATATCGACAAGGTATTAACATGATTGACCAACACCCGTTTATAACATGCATACGCTTTCTTTAAAGCATACCTGACTTAATCTTTACATTACACACAGTGAGAATTAAAAAGGGTATAACGAGCAGAATGAACGTTGTCCACCTCTCTAGTGCGTTTTTATGAGGGTGTTGTGGAGCTGTGCCTTACAGCCGCTGATAAGAAAGACCCCCAGAAGCTGGGTCCACACTTCTATAAGAACGGAGAGCCTGAGGAGGATGCCGTTGGGCAGCAAGCTTTCCAGGAAAGGTGTGTAAGCGTGTTTGTTTGATTATACTGGGAATTCAAGTATGGTTTTAGTACGTGTAGTAAGTTTTTTTTGCAATTTAACACTGGCTGAATGTTTCCCTGTCCAGGCTGTCAAGTTATAAATGCATCACAGACACCATGCAGGAGCTGGTGAACCACAGCAAAGCAGCTCCACAGTCCCCCAGTGTGCCTAAGCAGCCGGGGCCTCCGGTTATGACCTCTGACCCCAACATGCTCAGCAACGAGGATGCTGCTGCCCATGTGAGGAGGAGTTGTTGTTGTTGTTCTTCTTCTTCTTCTTCTTCTTCTTATTAGTAGTAGTAGTAAACTACTAGTATTTTTACTGTATTTCCTTATTTTTAAGTTATTTATCGATTTATTTGTGTGTTTTGTATTTTTGTCTGCAGTTTGAGCAAATGCTTGGCCTAGCTCAAAGGTCGCAAGATGAGCTGTTCCACATCGCCCTGTACAACTGGCTCATCCAGGCTGACCTCACTGACAAACTCCTGGAGGTAAGCCGTGTATTAAGCTTCGCTCTCCCTGAGAAGTCAGAGTGAGCCCTGGCATCACGCACCATATTTTCTCAACTATTCAAGTAGCGTGTGGCGTGTTTGCATATCTATTTGAAGTAAAATCAGATGCTGACTTCTTGTCTATATGATCGCCACCACTGGGCTTTTCATCACGCATACAGTAAAATGTATGCCTTCGAGTGAACCAGCAAATCAAGTGATGGCAGGTGCTATCTAAGCATCACCCACACATTTACATATAAAAATTTGTAAACCCATTGCTGTGGTGTGTGCATTTTGTAAGTTGTGTGTTGTGTAATTTGTAAGTCCTTTGTTGTGCAGATTTTTAAGCCCATTGTTGAAGTTATTTCAATTTTATTTGAGCCAATTGAACTGCTGAACTCTTGAGAGAGTTGCACAATTAGTCATATTTCAGTCATAATCATGGTTTTTGGCACCTTCAGTTAGTTAAGCATAATTGGTTAGCTAACGTTAGTCTTTTTTTGTTACTGACTCTGCTACATGAAAATGACAATTTCACTGATTTACCTTTTGAGTTATGTATTATGGTGGCTTTTTTAAAAATGATTTTAAAACGATTTGTGGTTAAATGTAAAAGTAGTGGTTCTGAGGTTTTTTTTTTAATTGATTAATCCAGATTTCAATATTGAGCAAATAATTTAATCCATTATTATTGTGAAGCCATACTTGCTGCTGCTACAAGACGTATATTCGTTTTGTTCTGCGTAGGTCAACTCTCAGTATCTTGAAGATCATTTAATGCACATGATAAAGCAGGACCAGAGCAAAGTACGCAACATGGACCTCCTGTGGCGGTACTATGAGAAGAACCGCAGCTTTGGCAAAGCGGCTCACGTCCTGGCCCGGCTGGCCGATATGCACAGGTGCGTCATGATGCACTCCTCTAGCTGATGTCTTAAGCAGGCGTGCAGTTTATTATTGACCGAGCGTATACTTTTGTATGTCTACAGCACAGAGATCTCTCTACAGCAGAGGCTGGAGTACATCTCCCGGGCCATCCTTTCAGCCAAGAGTTCATCCTGCATCTCCTCAATGGGAGCCGACGGAGAGTTCCTGCATGAACTGGAAGAGAAGATGGAGGTATGTAAGATCAGTCCATCCATCTTTCAGAAAGGTTTTAGAAAACAGCATGTCGTATTAATGTGTGAGGTGTGGGAGTGTAAATGGGAGCCTCTATATATTGAAAATGCTCCTTTTGTTCCTCCAGGTGGTGCGGATTCAGGTGCAGATCCAGGAGACTTTGAGAAGACAATACTCCCATCACCCTTCAGTCCAGGCAGCAATATCTCAGCTGGACTCGGAGTTAATGGATATCACTAAGGTAAACCATCACCGAAGTCGCTGTAGCCATGAATTAAAGGAACGGATTTCAGTCACATCAAACTTTTATATATATGTATATATTTGTTTGTTTGTTTGTTTGTTTAAAGGTTCAGTGTGTACTGTCTGGACATTTTCTTCTAATGAGCATTGGGTGTCCCTGCCAAAGCTAATATATACCTACTTTACAAAATCACATCTATTAACTAAGCCTGTGTTGTCTTACTATTGTTACAGCTTTATGGAGAGTTTGCAGACCATTTCCGGTTGTCTGAGTGCAAGCTGGCTATCATTCACTGCGCTGGACACTCCGACCCTATCCTGGTTCACTCCCTGTGGCAAGAGATCATGGAAAAAGGTGGGGATCTGCTAAAAATGCAGCTAAATGTATCATTGTCAGGGTGGGTAGCTTGTTTGGTTGCTTGGAGGGCCCAGAGAGAGAGAGAGACAGAGAGAGAGAGACAGAGAGAGAGAGACAGAGAGACCTTAGGAAGCTAAAGCTGTAAGAGAGAGTGCTGTGTGGTAAATCTGAACAGACTCCAGCCCAAAACCTACCTGTAAGTATAAACTGACCCGGGGAAACTCTTACGTGGCTGTATGAGGTTTTGCGGTACCGGGGGTGTAAGGGTGCGGAGGAAGACTCAGGAGGCAGGGGGAATTTCAGCATAGCTCCGGGCTCACATTTATTTTTCAGCAACTTTTCAGGAAACTTTCAAAATCTCAAGATAAAAAAAACAAAC
Organism: Pangasius macronema; assembly: GCA_037577455.1. Lineage (NCBI taxonomy): Eukaryota > Metazoa > Chordata > Actinopteri > Siluriformes > Pangasiidae > Pangasius > Pangasius macronema. The sequence goes on from CM074961.1 coordinate 3,846,800, forward strand.
TAACGGAAATGCAAACCAAAAAAAAAGGCCGTCACTCACTCACGGATTTCACCCAAGTTCATGCATTTGTGCGCGTGTGCGTGTGCCAGCTATGCCCCTCTCTCTCTCTCTCTCTCTCTCTCTCTCTCTGGCTCACGGCAGTCACTGAAAGCATAAAGAAACACATAATTAGGCTGGCTGTAATACACAGGTGAGAATCATTACGCGTTACCTGCCTCCTCTCCGTCTGCAGCCGATGTACCACGCCCCTGATGCCACACGCTTATTAATTGACTGACTATTTTATCTGGTCATCGTCGGCTTATTCTTGTGTCTTTCCTCATTGCAGAGCTGAATGACAGCGTGGCTATGAGTCCGGCAGACCGCATGCGAGCCCTGAATCTAAAGCTGATCTCCCTGGGGAAGCTGTATGCAGGAACACCACGATATTTTCCCCTGGGTATTGTTTTATTTTCTGTCAACACCATCTCTCTGAGGTCTCCCTTTCTGAAGTCAACACTTGTTAACTATAATTGTTTAATTATTTCCCTTGATGCATTGTTTGTCTGAGTCAGGAAGCGTACATTTGGTTTTAGTTCCCTCTGGATTTTGTTACCTTTTATTTGGAAATATATTTTGATCTGATGACAGACAGCAAAAGAAAACCTTGCTTAGCTTGTTGTTTATCCCTCAAATTTCAGTTTTAACATCTACTGCTTCATGATTTTACAAGTTCAGAATTTTTATTTTTATTTTTATTTTTTTTTTTAAGACTTCCTGGTCAAGTTTTTGGAGCAGGAAGTGTGTAAGCTGAAGTGGGATGTGGGCTTTGTCACCTTCACAATGCAAGAGATTGGTGTCCAGCTTCCACGTCTGTTGGAAGTATACGATCAGCTCTTCAAAGCTCGGGTATGAGGCGCTCCTTCAGACAGAAGCACTGTTTATTTATGCATAACAAGCCAGAACACGGGGACTTTTAACCTGTAATTTTCTTTTGGATTTAGTTCATCCAAGAAAGCGTGCATGACTGCGATAAAACTACTATATTTAGTAAATGCGTATAGTAAATAAAGAGCAGTCTTTTCTATCATATTGTACGTTTTATTTTCCCTGTTTTCTTTCTAATGTATAAATACTTAAATCACAGTAACACTGATCCTTCAGCTACAGATAAATATGGCTACCAATAAATGAACTGACAAACAAAAATAAATATCGCGTTACACTGCAACCAACTACGTAAGTAAATAAATATATCAAATTTACTCCACGCTGCAACCACACATGTAACCAAATGTAAATTAAAATGTTGCACCACACTGCAACAAATTATGTAACCAAATAGACAGATAAGACGATGAATGTGAGAATGTGAGCTTTAATAAAAGTGTTAATCAGTTAAATAACTTTAGCCAAGCAGTCGATAATTATTGAAATGATTAGTCGCTGCTACTGTATGACTGTATGCATAACATTTATTAGTTTGATGTATCGACCATCAAGGTTAAAAAAAAAAACGCAACAACTACTGATCTAACCCTGACCATGATTTTCCCTGTTTTTTTTCCCTTCAGGATCCATGTTGGCAGCGTCTGAGGAAACCTCTGCACCTAGTGGAGTGCATCCATGTGCTCCTGTCGGGTTACGTAGACGACCCAAGCCGCGTGCCCACTTACGACAGGTAACGACTCGGACATCAGCACCACGTGTTCCCTGCATTCGTTCAGCCTTGTTCCATATGACGTTTCTTTTCTCGTTTCTCAGACGGAGGTTTACCAACGTGTGCCTGGACAACATCTGCGGCTATCTGGTGGAGCTTCAGTCACTGAGCCCCAGCGCTGCCCTGGAGGAAATCATACGCAACTTTAAATCTCTACAGGCCAAACTGGAGAAGCTTCATTGAGGCCAGTTAGGGGTGTCTCTTACATTACATCAGATATATGCACAAACGTTCCTCACAGCTGTTTCATTCAGATCTTGAGTTTGAGGGTCGCACTAATGACATGAAAACACTGTCAGATGGAAAAAAAAATGCTGAGGAATAATAGTTCACACTCATGCCTTTGCATATGCAACCTAAAATATTTACGACACAGTTACCTGTCTCGGAGTGCTTGGAAATGTTTCTGTTTAAGCATACAGAGATGATCATCTATTTCTACTTGGTGCTGTGTTTACTTGGGCCCTTTCTGCCAGGCTTCACAGCCGATTTGGTCATGTTTATTAAGGTTTGGACAAAGATATCTGTAAAAAGAATTGTATGTAATATTTGTCCAGGACTTGAAGACTACTAAAAGGGATAAAAAAACAACAAAAAATACAAATCTGGTTTCTGAAAAACAAGTATCGCTCATTGTTATTATTAAAATATGATTTAATTTGTGTTAGTGATGTACAACTCGCATCAGGAGCCTAGTCTAAATCATCGCTTGACCTGAGTGACTCTGTAGACATCATTCAGTGATTCTCTTTTTATTTCTAGCATGTAGCCAGCTTGTGTGGAAATGTAGAAGGTAGGCATTGCATCTTTTGTTTTGACAGACTCTGTTGGATACTTTTTTTAAAAATGCAAGTTTTTACATAAAATAATCCACTTGAATGGTGAGAATAACTGTTTAAATCTGTAATATACATTGTTAAAATAAGAATTAAAAAGGTCTCAAACCGGTTTGGTTTCTTTTTTTATTTTTTTTTATATATATATACACGAAATCATTTCTATTACTGTAGTTCCTGATCATCCTATAGTTCCTGGTGTGCCAGGTTTGTTTCCCTGCTGCTTTGGTGACAATAATTACTCATAACAAGGTATAATTAGACCCAGGGGATAGTTTATAATTCCGCAAGTGACATCAAGATGTAAGTAAAACACACCACTCATTTTATTTCTTGAGGGGAAAAAAAAATGACTTGTTGCTAATAAAACAATAACTTCTGAAGCACAAACACAAACCCAGCAGAGAAATTTCTGTTTTTTTGAACTTGAAATGTTTTTAGATCTGCGCTTAAATCCACTGAAGGTGAGTTAGAGGATGTACTTTGCACTCCGGTTTGTAGCTTAACACTTCACTTGTCCTTTCTCCTCTCCTGTTGTGTCTGGGAGAACTGATGTGTCTGGTGTGCTGTTTTCAGATTGCTGCTCAGCCTTTGGAGGAACAGTTCAACTTCTTCATGCCATGCAAGTACATAAAAGGGATTATACATGTATATGTTGCTCCTATATAGCTGATGATGTCCGCTACTACAGTGGACTCGTAAACGGTGATGGTTATGCTGAGCATGAGGTGTGTTAACCAGCAGATCAGGAAAACGGTGGCCACTGTCACCACACTCTTGGCAGCCCTCACCTGATTACCTGAGGAGGACCTGGTTTTGTCTTGGGACCTTTGGACCCCTTGCTGTTGGTCTTGGACTTTATTTGCAGCATTTGACGTTATATCTTTGGGTATGGGTTCTGGAGTCTTCATCTTGGCGTTTCCTCCACTAGTGAACACGCTTGTGTTTTTCTTGATCCGCCTCTCGTTCTGTACAAGTGTCATTGCAATTTGGATGCTCGCAAAAACGATGCCAATAATCGGAGCAAGGTTTGCCAGTGTAAGGTAAAGCACCTCGTAGGCTTGCCTGGCCTCTTGGTTTGAGAATTGTTCCATGCAGTCATCAGCGCTTTGGTTCAAGATGCCTGTAGAGCTGAAGAAGAAATGAGGAATGCTGAAGATGGTGGCGAAGGCCCAGCTCCCTGTCAGCAATGCGGCGATGAGACGGAGGTTGTCCATTTGCACAGGAGCTCCTCCATACTTCAGAGAGCCCACAAGCTTCTGATGCCAGTACACAGTGATGAACATAGTGGTGAAGATGCTGCTGGTCTCTGAGATGTCCGAGCAGAAATTGAACACAGCGCAGTATCTTCCGGCTGCGGTCCAGTGGACTACAAAATTTAAGGTGTCTGGCAGGTCCACCAGGTAATTGGTGATCAGATTGGATACAGCCAAGTTGACAAATAGGATGTCGTTAGTTCGGAGCTGAGACCTGGATTTTGGCAGGGAACGAAAAGCCAGCCAGTTGTTACCAAGGATTCCAAAAAAGCACATGCATGCTCTTACTAAAGGCTTTATCCACTTGTTCACACTCATCTTAAGGAGGGAGTAGGTCTCCTCCTAGTTAGATCTGGTGCAGCTGTTTAAAGAATGGTTGATGTTTTGGTATACTTGTAGTCAGCTAGGCTGATTTTAAACTATCAGGTCAGGACATCAGGATCTGACATCTCCTCCCACCCGGTAGGGAACACCAATTCTGATCCCACCTACCTGAAGGCACTTATCTTTTTGAGCATCTAGATTGGCTTGCCTTGCTCCATCATCCCTCAAGGTACAAGGAAGACCTTCATCTGGAACCTTCTCTGTCCTGGCACCTAGATGGTGGAATGGATTTCCCCTGGCTGTCTGAACAGCCAAGTTACGGGCTGTCTTCAAACCAAGTCACGAGACCTACCTTTCTACCAAGTACTAAAAAACCTTGTACTGTTTTTGCTGCTATAGTAACTCATAACGTCTCTCTAACATGTTTTTAGCTTGGTAGAGATGAGGTCTATGGATACCGTTACATACAAAAGAGGATATATTTTGATGTGGACTAAAAACCACTTTTATAAGTCCGATACTGTAAATTTAAAAATGGCTTAAGATATCAAAAGCTGAAAAGTGACTTCTATACTCTACAGATTTAGGGAAAGTTTGCAGAATATTTCCAAGTGTCCAGACATTATAACTGGACACTCTGTAGTAGTCTACTGGCTGGAGAACATTGAGGAAAGCTTCAACTGAATCATCTGAGTGACTGTGTGTTTGAGTCCAGCAGAGTCTGAAGCTGGTCTTAGTGGGGAAGCTGATTCTTCCTCAAGATTCTTCCTCAAGGGTTTCCTCAAGGGTTCCCTTAAGGATTCTTTGGATGGCTAAAGGCTCTAGCATTCTGCGTGGGAGGTTTTTCTTTTTTTTTGGATAAGGACGTCCTCTATTGTGATTCCTTCAGAAAGACAAATTGAAGAAAATGCTCAAAGGTGATTAGATACATTTAAAGGAATATGTGGAATTCTTTTTTTATTCTAAGAATGTACCATTTGTCCTGTACTTTCCACTTCTCACAATATTGTAGTATTTTCTCCGTCAACATTGTATCTCTAGGGACAACATGTTTTGTTCATTATTGTTCTTTTCCTTGTGGGGGTTTTTGTGTGTTCGTGGACCTGCCTTTGACTTCATCTCCATCTGATGTTTGCCCTTTTAAATCCATCACTAGCATTGGTTCAAAACTGTCAAATTTGTTTATTTATGTTTTCAAGTTAGGTTTTCTTGCTGATGAAAAGGACCAGGATTCTACTTTATAATAAGAATATTTATTACAACATTGATATTGGTTCAGTTTCCATTCTGAGTGTAGGTTCACCATTTGCACTGATCATTTCAACATGATATAATCTGTACTGGTTACCTGTCATTCATTTCAAACTAAAGAAACAGGTTTGGTCTCATTTCAGTGCTTCTGATTTTTCCCCCCAAACATCTTTATTTGATTGTTTTACATGTTGTTTTATACTGAATTTAACAATACATTTCACCCTAAGGGGTAATCTCCATTACACCAAATGAATCAGTTCATAATTCCACACATGACAGCATGATTAATGTTGTGTAACTGAGGTCTGAGGGCAGAGGATCAGACATGAAGTGCTGATGAACCTTAATAAGCTTAATAAGTTTTTTTTTTTTTTACATTTAATTATACATTTACAATCATACCATTTATTATACAGCAACTTATTTTGGTTAGTAATACATTATTAGCAGACAAATAAAATGCAAAAATTTATTAAACTTGTATATGATTTTTTTTTCACTTACTATTTTCATTCATTTTTTCATTGTGTGATATTTCAAGTCTAATTCCTTCATGTACAACATTAAATTACAGCTTACTGAATTCCTCCTCGCTCATAACTTATCACGTATCCTTAACATCTGGAGCAGGTCAGCTTTTGCACACCATACAGGTAAATATAAGGGATGGTGCATGTATAGGATGCTCCCACAAAGCTCTCCAAGTCCTCTAACACACTGGATGGTGTGACGGAACCGAGAAGTCTGACTATGAGGTGAAATCCCCAGCAAATTACAAAAAGAATGGCCACTGCTACCACACTCTTGGCGGCCCGAACCAGACTTCCTGATTTGGCTTGTGACTTGGACTTGGTCACTGTTGATACATTATTAGTGCTGTCTCCGCTTTTCTCGGCCGAGGTGTTTTCTCCATTTTTGACTGCTGCACTCATTTTCTTCATTCGCTTTTCATTCTGCATCAGCGTAATTGCGATCTGCATGCTTGCATAAAAAATCCCAGTAAGTGGAATCGCATTTACGAGTGTGATGTACACCACCTCGTAGGCATGCTCGGCTTCGGGTGAAGGCAGCTCTTCCTTGCATTCCGTACTAGTCATGTTCTCGCTGTCTTCAGCTACGAAGAATAAATGAGGCATGTTGAAGACAAGTGCAAAGGTCCAGCTTCCTGTCAGCAGCGCGGCGATGAGGCGGATGTTGTCCATTTGCACAGGAGCTCCACCGCGCTTCAGAGAGCCCACGAGCTTCTGATGCCAGTATATAGTGATGAACATGGTGGTCAAGATGCTGCTGGTCTCCGAGAATTCAGGCAGGAAAAATCGAATGCCACAATACATCTTTCCCGGTGGTAAATACTGTTCAGTATGGAAAATGTTGAGGATGTCCACCATGTAATTAGTGATCAGATTGGATACAGCCAAGTTTATAAACAGGGCGTCGCTAGGTCGGAGCTGAGAAATGGATTTTGGCAGGGAGCTAATGCACAGCCAGTTGTTACCAATGATTCCAGCCAGACACATACTACCTCTGATTATAGATTTTATCCAGTTTTCTGTATCCATCTCAAGTTCTCATCAAGTTCTCTTTTCTGTCCAAATGCAGTGATGGGTGCAGCTGTCCGGATAATCGATGTTACTATAAAGCACAGTTTGGTGAAGTCTGAAATTTATACTGAAATCAGCCGACACCTAATTTCATCACTGTGGTTGTGGTGTTCAGATCTCCTCCTCCTGGCTGCAAATGTAGGCAAATGTGTGTTTTGCAGATTTGTTTCCATTGTCAACAAACAAAAATGAGTGGCCAGTCTATTTTAATGTTGTACTGACTGACAGACTTTCAGGCAGCCAGTCTGTATATATAACATATCAATACTATGTAATAAAGAGTATTATTGGACATGGAAGTAATAGACAAAGCCCAAACAATGCCCCATGCACAAAGCGAGCTCCATAAAGACATGGTCTACAAAGTTTGGNTCACAAATCCCCACAGCCACGCTCCAAAATCTAGTGGAAAGCCTTCCCAGAAGAGTGGAGCTTATTATAACAGCAAAAAGTGGACTAAATTTGGAATGTTCAAAAAGCACATGTAGGTGTTATGGTGATAGTTTTTTTTTAATACTACAGATATTTTTCATATTTAATCTCTATATTCGCACAGCATCATCATTAACAGTATTTCACCAACCAGTTACTACAGCCAGTCTTTTAGGTGAATGTAATCAGTGAGTTTGGCTGAATCCCAAATTGACATTTTGTTTTTATACAAATTTATGATGTAGAGTATGAAATCATTGTTTATATATTTCTCTGCATGATTAAAATATAGATAGAGAGTCAGACTTGTAACCCGAAGGTGAACCTGAAGGTCGTGGGTTCGAGTCACAGGTCCGGCAGGGATTGTAGGTGGGGCTACCAGCTCTCTCTGCCACCCTCAATATCATGACTAAGGAGAGACGCTTGAGCAAGGTACCGAACCCCCGACTGCTCCCCGGGTACCACAGCAAAAAAGGCTGCCCACTGCTCCGGGTGTGTGTTCACGGTGTGAGATAAAATATGAGATAAAATAAAACCATTCATAAAAACCTTGTATATGGTATAAAATGGTGTAATTTAATCTATACTAAATTGATATTTATAAATGGTACATTTATTGCTGCTGCTTTTTGGAGACTATATGTGAGGTCTGAGAAAAAAAAAAAAAAAATTTTTAATGTATTTATTTTATAAAATAAAATAGTTGGAATTAAAGTGTTCTGGCCCACTAATAGTTTATTGATTTATGTCAAAAGATATGGACACAAGTGCAATCTTTTAGGACTTTGTATAAGTCTTAAACACAACATCTAGGACTTGTATTTGAACAAATTATGCACCATAAGTTATGCTTTGGTAGTGTGTATGTACTAAGGTCATTCCCACCCATAGTAGTGAGTCACCGTCTGAACCTACTGTTCTAATTTTGTGATGATAGCTCAATTGAAAAGCATATTACCCAGATTGCATAATTACATACTACTCTAGACTGTTCTTGAGTATCAACACCACCAGTTTTCCTATTATAGTAAGTGTTTCATTTTAAAAACCTCTTAAACCTATCGAAAGGTGTGTTTTGAGTACCACTCTTTTGGATTTTCTAGATTAGTAAATAGTTTTAAATGGAAGAAGGTCCGAGTTTTTGATTTGAGATGCAGCCCAATGGCAACAGTCACGCCCACTGCAGAAACGCATTTTAAAGAGAAACGCATTACTGTGCATGAACTCGCTGAACATTACAGTTTGACTTGGAAACCATATGGACAAAGATGTTTTGGCTCTGACGTGCCATCTAGTGGAGGCTGCATTTAATCCTCCAGATGTACATAAGATACACAAGCGAGCGGTGTGAACAATGCCACTCGCACGCAAGTATGCATGGTGAAAGTGAAGGATGTTTGCGCCTTTAGTCTCCAGAGAGGTGTTTCTGCTGGACTGAGACAAAGGTTTTTTTTAATGATGGTTACATCAGTGCCTGCAGTGTATGAACTGACCTCTGCTGGTAAAGGTTTGTGTATGAATTTGTACTGAAATGTCGTTTTTGGCTGCATTTTGCTGACCCAGAGCAGTCTCACACGCACACAGCAACCTCCCAGCACCTATCAGTGAGGGACGGAGGATTCTCGTGGCTTCTTTCGCCTGACAGATTTTCCAATGGGGCTGCTTGGTGCCTCAGGATCTAAAGAGCCTCAGGAGTCAGCTAGCACCCTCAGAAAATTCTAAAATTTCTATCTGCCAAATTTCATCATTGACTTGTTGGTTGTTGGTGGTCCACTAATCTGACCAGAGATGGTAAATAAAATGAAAAATGTGAAAAAATTCACCTTTTAAACCAACTGAACTAAAATTTCCCATGGATTCACCAAAGTTTTGGTAATGCTCATATTCTTCATACTCATGTACATATATTGATCTCACACACAGCTCATTTGCATGTAGTGACACCCACAAAACCTCATAAAAGGTGAAGTGTACAGAGAACTGGAACATGAACTATGAGGGGAAAAAAAGGCAGAAATGGAAGCTATTTTAGACTTCCAGCCAGTCCTCCATTTATACACCAGAATTTCTTTTGTTAGATTTGAACGACTAGTTTTAAACGACTAAACAATTATAAACGATTGAGTTTCATGACATTTGCCCGATGCTACTCTTAGGCCCTGACTTTGTGAACTGGCATGAGGATGTGTTGCTCTTGTATAAGTCACTTTGGATAAGGACATCTACTAAATAGCAAGTTTGCAGATTACTTCCAAGTAACAGGAAACAGTCTATTCTGATCCACTGGCTGGAGAACTTAGAAGGGCAGCTTCTACTGCATCACTAGTTGTTGTGATCCAGTGGTACTGGATCACTTGATCACAGAATTGAGTGACCAGCAGAGTCTGAAGCTGCTCTCAGTGGAGAAGTTGTAGACTCTTCCTCAAGGTTTCTCAAGGGTTCCTTGGATGTCTAAAGGCTCTAAGGTTCATTCGAAAGTGGTTCTACGTAGAGTCGTTAATAATTCCCTTACAAAGACAAATTGCAGAATGCTTAAAGACGCTAAATGGAATCCTTTTTTCCAATAAAATTATGCAGGAAAAACATTATATTTTTCCCATTTTCCGATTTTGCTGTATTTTTTGTGTTGATATTTCGTCTCTAAGGCCAAACAGTTTTATTCATGATTGTACCTTTTGCTTGATTGCCTGTTTTTATGTGTCTGTGGATCTGCATTAGGTTTCATTTCTATCTAGCTTTTCATCCTTTTAAATTCATTGCTGCTATTGGTTCAAAACTTCTCTAATTGTTTAGTTATGTACTTCTTTTTATAGGTTGATACTTTTTTATTGGTAGTGAAGAAAAGGACAATTCTATTTCAAGAGAATATTGATTCATTTTCTATCACCTTAATTTATTTATTTTTTTTTAAGTCCTTGGTTAAATTGTTTGCAGCAGAAGGATTATAATGTTTTATTTCATTTTGTTCCATTGATATTGGTTCAGTTTAAATAATTCATACCACATTCTTAACAAAATAAAGAGAGTAAAAACGCAACCTTGAATCTGAATCTTGAAGTTTGGTCTCATTTCAATGTTTCTTTATCAATCAGTCCAACCAAACCAAACCAAAAAACAAAAAAAAAAAACAACGGAAGGAAATTAACAAAATGTAAGGGTATGTAGGGAATTCCCCATTAGTAGTAATGTGGTTTAATTGGTAGAGTTGGCCCTCTATGACGTAAAGACAAATTGCTGCTCTGATTACAGACAATTATGAAAGTGCGTCATTTCATAGTTTCGCACGTGACAGCGTGATTAACTTTGTGTAACTGACATCTGATAGCAGGGGATCAGTACGGATAAAGTGCTGCTAAACCTTAATGACCAGTTTCACCAAATGAAAATGAAAAATGAAAAATGAAAGCAAGTCCTTTAACATCATACCACAACAGATTATTAGCAGGCAAACTAAATAAAACGAGAAATGAAGCGATCAGTGTGAAATCACTTTGCAATTAAGAGAAAGTGGGCTACCATTTTAAATCTGATTATTACAGCAGATACGTTTACAGCATTACTATTTTTTTCACCTACAGTCAAGATTCATCTTTTTTTTTACTGTGTGAGGAGTCTAAATCCTTCATGTACAGCATTAAATTACAGCTTACTGAGTTACTCCTGACTCTTGTCCTACCACACGTCCTGCTCCTCTGGAGCAGGTCAGCTTTTGCACACCGTACAGGTAAATGTAAGGGATGGTGCATGTATAGGATGCTCCCACAAAGCTCTCCAAGTCCTCTAACACACCGGATGGTGTGATGGAACCGAGAAGTCTGACTATGAGGTGAAATACCCAGCAAATTAAGAAAAGAATGGCCACTGCTACCACACTCTTGGC
>CM074961.1:3858181-3874624 GCA_037577455.1 Pangasius macronema
AGGGCGTCGCTAGGTCGGAGCTGAGAAATGGATTTTGGCAGGGAGCTAATGCACAGCCAGTTGTTACCAATGATTCCGGCCAGACACATAATGCCTCTGATTATAGATTTTATCTGGCGTTCTGTATCCATCTCAAGTTCTCATCAAGTTCTCTTTTCTGTCCAAATGCAGTGATGGATGCAGCTGTCCGGATAATCAGTGTTACTGTCTAAAGCACAGTTTGGTGAAGTCTGAAATTTATACTGAAATCAGCAGACACCTAATTACATGTGGCTGTGGTGTTCAGATCTCCTCCTACTGGCTGCAAATGTAGGCAAGAGTGTTTTGCAGATTTGTTTCCATTGTCAACAAACAATAATTAGTAGGCAGTCTATGCTAATTTTGCACTGACGGACAGACTTTCAGAGGGTCGGCCTATATGTAATAGAACATTATTGTACAGAGTAGAAATATCATATATCATATCATAAAATACCTCCCCAAAGAATGCTGTATTTAAACTTCTGTGCATACAGAAGACGCAAAGTACAGTGTAGTTGTTTTTCAAAAAGGTTATTTTTTATTTATCCTTAAGATTCTTTGCATATTCTGCACAACCCCAGGCTCTATCCTCTATCCATCACAAGGTGCTGATTATCAGTATTGCACATATTTGTCTGAATCCCAAATCAACTTGTATACAATTTTATGGCATGGAGTATGAAAGAATGGTTTATGCATGATTAAAATATGGATTCATCAGTAATACAAGACTGAGGACTCGGAGAAATGTGCCCGTTCTATAAGGCTGAAGATTTTACTTTATTCATTAATATAAAAAACATGAATCATACAGAAATTATAATAACACGCTTAAATATAGACAGTATATTGGAAACTTTTGGATTTTTTTTTGATAACACAGGTTTTTAAGTTCTCAACTGGCTTTTGAGACCAAATTAAACAATTTAGAAAAAAAACAGCAGTCTTACAAAGACTATAAAATAGAATTGAATAGAATTTGAAAACTTGCACATCTATTACACTTGGAATTACAGAGTACTGGTCAACTTACAGTTATTTTTTATAGGTCAAAAGCCATATGAACAGAACTGTAACTTATGTATTAAGTCTACACAGCAAAGTCTTATATACATCTACAAACATTAACACATGAATTCTGTACTGGTAGTGTACATTGGTAATTCAAATATGAAAGACATAATTCAAATAGCAGTGGGAAATGATATTATGCTTCTGGGTATGATTTGTATTTGTCACCTTTTTCCTTTACTCCTTTACAAACATGCCTTTTTTTAACCACAATCTTATTACACCAGCAGTAGCAGTAATAATAATAATAATAATAATAATAATACCTTAAAAAATGATGCATACCCAGTTGAATTTGTCTTATAACGTTTTACTTACTTCTTTTTAAGGCTCCAATGGAAACATTTTCTTTCTCAGATGCATGCTTGAAGTAAAGGCTCTGGTTACGTCATCACACCACCCACTGTTTTAAATCAGGACTCAGAAAAACCTATTAAATAATTACATTTTGAGTTAAAAATAAAAGGTGCACAGTTTTAATTGATGGTATTAAATAGGTTAATGCTTGATTTGTGGCTGATCTGTTATTTTATAATAATCCTTTTGGACATCTCCTAATCCCAGTAGGGGAGCGTTCCTGTGCGCGGGCGCGCTGCGCGCTCTCGTGTCGGCGTGAACGCGTCCTGTTCCATGGCAACGAAACGGGAATCTGTGTAGTACCGGAAGTGGAGGGAAATTCGAAAGAAAAAAAAAACCGTTATGAATTTGAAACAAATACTCACTTTATTTGTTTTAGGGTATTGGGATAATTGTAGGATTCTGTCAGAGATGGAAATTGATCCGTTATTGAATAAATAATAAAGTTTTTTGTCTGTTTAGACGCCTGGCTGCTATCACAGGATTCCATCTCAGGTCGCTAGCTAGTTTGCTAACAAACATGGCTTGGTATTTTTTCGATGCAGTATTTACTGGTTTTTTTTTTAGAGTAATTTAAATGTTTGCTTTTGCTACCTACATGCTTATTGTTTTGTTATTGCGCCGCTAGACAAGAACTTCTGACCGTTATCTAGGAAATTCTCCAGGTGTTTAGCGAGCTAGCTCCAATATGTCCTCATTTCAAACATGACGTGCAGGGATTCAGGAGCATCTGAAGTCTCTCTCAGACTAGACACCAAACATGGAGGTAAAGTTCGAGGTGCTGTTGTCGTCCAGCATCAAGAGGAGGAAACCATGGCCGAGATTTTGTTGGCTGGGAAAGGTGAGGCTGACAGCTGTACTGTGGTTTCTCTCACAGCATGATTATGATTCCCCTAGTTCATAATCCATAGATTGGATTCCATACACATCTTGTTTGCCTGTTTTTTTTCCAGGAGAAGGAAGGTGTCTTTCTTTTAGATGACAATCGGATCAGTGAAATCAATTTACGCTCAGGCCAGACCAAGAAGAAGATCCCAAAACTGCAACAATTGCTACCAAGAGTGCTGACAATGTCCAGCTCTCAAAACGGTGAGTTCTGAGCTCAAATGATATTTCACAGTATTCTGTAATGCACAGGTTCCCAACACCGCTCCTGGATGACCCCTTTTCCTGCTCTAACACCCCTAGAGCAGGGAATAAACCATTAAAATGTGCAGGACAGCGGGACAGCTATCCAGGACCAGGATTAGGAACCTGCATTATGATCCATCTAAATATCTCATGCATCTCTCTGTGCTGCGTGTAGGGATGTGGCTGGCTGGTATATTAGTCTCTGGAGAGGTGTTTCTGTGGGACCGAGACAAAGATTCCTTAAAGATGGTCACATCAGTGCCTGCAGTGTATGAGCTGGCCTCTACTGGTAAAGGTCTGCGTAGGAATCTGTACTGAAATGTCATTTCAGCTTCGTGTTAAAGTCTCTTGCTGATCCTGGTCTGTCTCACACACGCATAGAAACCTCCCGGCGCCTGTCTCTACTGGTCTCAGGGGACGGATGGAGGGTTCTCGTGGCCTCTTTCACAGGACAGATTTTCCTCTGGGAATGCCTGGTGCCTCAGGATCTAAACAGCTTTCGGGACAACACCGTCAAGGGCCGCTGGAGTCAGATCGCACCCTCAGAAAATTCACGGCTTCCCTCCGCTAAAGATAAGGAAGCGTGTCTTCACTGCGTGTTTGTCCAGAACCAGGTGAGGGCTATCGAGGTTTGGCTGTTTTCTGGCGCACATTAACGTACGTTTGTATAAATGCATGTGATTTGATAAGTTGCACCATTCCGTCAGTACCTCTTTTCAGAATTTCACTGGGGTATATATATTTTTTCTGTGCTTTTTTTTGCAGGCTGTAGGTGATGTGTGCCTGAGTGCTTTTGTCTTCACCACTGGAGAGCAGCTGATTGTCACCTTCCTGAAGATTCATTGGGAAGAAACCTGGAAAAACAGGTAAGACTATAAAATCAGGTGGAAAGCAAAATACTTGGTACAACTGGAAATGAATAAAGATTTCTTTGCTACAGTTTGAAAGAATACAGCGTCGATTGGGCCACTAAATCCTACCCCCTGAGCCATCTTGTGCCTCCATGTCGGCCTGTGAAGTCAAGAGGAGCGTTAGTACCGGCATTCTCACCTGATGGACAACTGTTAGCAATAATCATTAACCAGAAAGATCCAAGGGTAATGTGTATGAGTTGTCCAGTTTATCAGATTACCGATAAATTATCAGGAAGCATCTCTAATATGTCCTTATCATGAACAGGCTACTCAGGCATTATTCATAAGCGTGCAGAACTTTGTGACTGTATCCAGCTCACTGGGAGGATGTGGCAGTAAAAAGCTCTCAATCCCACCCAAATATGTGAGGTGAGTGTAGAAGATACAGGATTTGTACTTCTTTATCCTTAAACTTAAGACACCATTTTGACAGCTTGTCGTTTCCTGAAGGTCGTACTGGGTGAGCTGTGTGAGCTGGACGCCAGAAGGTCTCTATCTTGCCTGTGTTCTGAAGAGAGGCTCTGTCCTGATGCTGGCCCGCTTAGGAGGGCTGGTTTCTCTCTCCACAAGTGGGTGTGACATTGAGTTTGGCCCTGCACACTTCCTGCCTCTTCATCCGTTAGTCACTTACAGGTGAGCAGAGTTGTGGTACTTCAACACTGATGTGAATTTTTATACCTAATAAGTAAGGAGTGGAACACTTAAGGGCATGCTGGTGGAGCAAAATGGGGTGGTGTGATGCGGCTTACCGTCACCACCTCTAAGTTCATTATTTTTCCTATAACAGCACACCCCGAAGTGTTTTATTCACATCAATTTGCCAACGATTACAATTCCACCACCATACAATGAGCTGTTACTATAGAAATAACAACATCATAGAACAAATGCGTTAATATATACCTGTGATTTGAAGCGCAGCCGGGAACTACTGTCAGAGCTGCTGTTTACAGAGAATTAATCAAAAGCTTCTGACCAATCAGATTCAAGAATTCAGCTGTTTAAATTTGGTATCAAAGATGACAAGCGGGCTTTGAGTCATTATGCATTATGTGCATTATGTCTGTGCATTAGTGCTGTTTCAGGTCATATGTTTATCCATTACTCATTTTCTTTTCACTGATATTCATCCTGATTTTCTTGTTCTGAAAGCTGTCCTCTTTTACCATCTTTCTTTCTTCTTTTCTCACATCTCTAGTCATCCGCTCTCTCTTTTTCCTCTTCCAACATGGTCATTTTTGTGCTCATGTAAGTACTGGAGCAGTAGAAATTCTGTGTCCCCCCCCCAAATACACACTTACAGCTTGTGGCACCACAAAGCCCACTAATTCAGCCCTGTCCCTTTCAGCATGTTTGATTGTAATAATGTGGAAACTCTTGCTCTTCTTTAATGCATGCATGCTAATACGCAGAAAAAGAGTTTCTTATTAAACTCTGTTTAACACGGCTGATGTCGCTCCTCCCAGACCTCCAGTGCCTTCGCAGCCACCAGAAGATGCCTTGTCCAGCTCCAGCGTGTCCCTGCGTGACCCAATGAGACAGCGTTACTCTGTGACCTGGCACCCGAGGCTGCCTTGTCTCATTGTGTCCGACGGCTACATGGTGACTGTGCTGAATATGTCCAGCCGACCTGCGTCTTCCTCGCTGATGAGCAGCTTCCTGATGGAGACGGCTCAGGCGCTGGAGAGAGTGCGCAAGATCGTCCACTCAGAGCTGGTGAGTCGGGGCCTGAATGGAATGAACACGCCATTGTTCGGACAATTTGGATGGAAAAAAAACCGTCTGTGTATCTGTGTGGTTGTTCAGCCCCAGGTGAAGTCCAGACTGGAGTCCATGTCCACTCTGAAGTTCACAGCCAGTCTGTTGGCACTGAAAGACAGAGAGATGACTGAATCGACGCTGCCTCTATTTTTGCGAAGTG
Organism: Pangasius macronema; assembly: GCA_037577455.1. Lineage (NCBI taxonomy): Eukaryota > Metazoa > Chordata > Actinopteri > Siluriformes > Pangasiidae > Pangasius > Pangasius macronema. Next base: position 3,863,597 of record CM074961.1, read on the forward strand.
GAGGAGGCCCAGGATTCTCGAGGCCGATGACAGAGAGGGTAATTCTGCTGTAAAAACTTTGATGTGAAGCAGCTGAATAGATGTTAAAAATGAAATTACATAAAGTAAAAATACTGAATCTGTAGGATTAATTTTTTTCCCTCCCTTTCATCTCTTTCGTAAACAGTTTTTTCAGATTGAGGACGATGATGATGACTCAGACGAAGGTCATTATGCTGCCTCGGTTATGGAGGATGGGGGCAGGCTAGAATTCGCCTCGATGTTTGACACGCTTCATGCCAGGTCCCAGGCAGAGTCGGAAGATTCAGACCGAGACTCCTCAGCTCTCTTGGAGGAACTGACCAGGGCACAGCGGAGTTTGCTAACCACCTGGGCTCTCGGAGTTTCTCTTGGTGGTAGATACCTAGTCTCTCTCGCGTACGACTCTATGTGGCAGAGGACGCGACAAGCAAACCGAGCGGAAGAGACCTAACGAGATCCATTGATACGACCTTACAAACAAGATAGCGTGTTGGAATTTCTCAGGTCTCTGCTCTCCTTTCTGCCGTGGGATTCCTCCCGCAAAGGTGGCACCAGCTGCTTAGGGATGGTTTTGGATCTCGCTCGACGTTTCGTTAATCTTTTTCTCCCTTCATCCTTGCACGCTGTTCGTTCCTCTCAGAACTTCATGGCAGCACTTTTTATCCTCCGGGAAGCATCTAAGATTCTGGACCAGACCTACAGTCTACCTCAGAAAGCAGTGTGGCAAACAAAGGATGATCCTTGTCCCTCAGACATCTTCTCCACCCCGCTGTTACGGGATGATGAGGATGCCGAAGCTGCGAGCTCTCAGATATCTGTGCTAAACCGACCCTCAAATAGGTACGGCTGATTTTTAAAGAAGATCAAAAGAGCTGCATCGATTGATAAAGCTCGATTCTAGGACGGTTGCTAATGTTATGAATGGACGTTCAGACCAAAAGTCTAACCACCGTTATACCGCTCTGTAAATGTCTGTTCGGAACGTCATGGTCCTGCTCAATGTTTCACATAAAAGTTTAGCGAGTCGAAATAGCGAACTGGAGAACATGTCGAAGGTCATTTCTCAAATCCAAGAATCACTACAGAGAGCCGGAGACCATCTGGAGGAAAGTCCTGCCCTGTACAACATAACAGGTTAGACTCAGTCACACAATCAATTTATTTTAGGATATTTTTTTGGTACAAGAAGATAGGATAAATGGACCATAAGTGCATCAACAAACCATGAAAAATCAACAAACCATGAATTTCCGTTTCTCTTTGTGTACAGGAGAGGAGCACTTCATTTCTGGTGAGTACAGTGAGTGCGTCCAGGTTTGGCGTGACCAGCTGTGGGAAGAGAGAGCGAGAGGTATGCTTCTTACTACGTCGTGCTAACTTCAATGAATATTCTTTACAATCAGGTTAGGTTACGTAGCCGTGTGCTGCCGTCATAAGCACCTGTCCATTTTTTTCAAGCAGCTGGGCCGAGGACAGTCTTCCTGGAGACACGCTACTGTCTGGCTCTTCTGTTTAGCCAGCTGTTTCAGCATAGGCTGAGGGAGGCCCAGGCCTTGTGTGACACCATGGCCAAGCAGCTACTGACTTTAAAAGATACTGTAGGTAAGGTTCGGAGATAATATAAAATTCCTAAAAACATATCTACGTATTTAAATCGAACTCATTTTCTGCAGATGTTAGTGAAGTGAAGTGAAGTGAAGTGAAGTGAAGTGACTTTGTGGCCAAGTGTGGTGACCCATACTCGGAAATTGTTCTCTGCATTTAACCCATCCAAGTGCACACACACAGTAGTGAACACACACCCGGAGCAGTGGGCAGCCATTTTNGTTACAAGTCCGACTCTCGAACCATTAGGCCACGACTGCCTAATTTTTAGGCAGTTTATATGAAAAATGTGAATCTTTCCTTCAGCGTTCTTTCCAATTAAATTTTATATGAAATTAGCTGGATGGAAACTTTCAATCCTGTACATTCTTTGTGGTTATTAAATTTAATACGCAGTATTTCTTATCATCAGTGATCCCCGTAGACGAGGCTCAGTTTGATTTGTGGCTCCCGCAGCGGGTGAACAGTGAGGCTGCCTGTGCTGTGGTCCAGTCTCTCGGCAGGTTCATGGCGTCCTACTTCACCAACCAGCCGCTAGCCATCTTCCCACCGCACAACGTGGACGTCCTGCCTCCTCTACATCTGCCACAGTGTGAGCAACAACTCTGTAAAAATAACATGTCACAAAATGTTCACACATTTCTCACTGAATTCAGAATTCATCCGTGAATCCATGTTGTTGCTACAGCGACAGGGCGACGCACGGTGGCTCTCTGTCAGCGGCAGGTGGCGGCCGCTGTGAGATCGCAGCACCTCTCGGGCGTATGGACGGTGGAGTATGCTCTGGAGCTCCTCCTGCTAGGTGGCCTGATTCCTGAGGCATCATGGTTGGCCCAGAGTTTGGGTGATTGGAAGATGGCTGCCTCTCTTAGTCTGGCTTATACCACCTACTGCAGACTGCACTATGATTTCAGCAGGTTGCTAACAGAATCAGAGAGATGAATGAGAAATGAATGGAATATGACTTATCTCGCCGAAACGGACCATTTCACAGGTCATAGTATCGTTTTTACATTTTGTTGTAGGTTGAAATGGAGAGAGTTGCACCTTCCTGCAGAGCTGCAGCCTGGCTTTATCTTTCAGACTCAGCTGGAGGCATTATTGCACTGCAGAGTTTCATCTGACACACAGGACATGGCCTTAGAAAGCCTCCCCGGTTTGTGCTTTATTTGGTTTCATTTTTCTCCATAACGTACTGTATGTAGTGTGTTTGGCCACACAGAGTGATATAACGATGACTGTTGCTTTAGCCACCTGTTTGTTTTATATTATAAGATCTTGTGGAGGTCGAGGACATGGAGCTGCTCCACGTGTCTGCACAGGAGATCCTGAAGGCTTCAGTCATGGCGGAGGTGGATGTTGTGTCACGGCCTCTCACCAAGCTGCTGGAATCAGCCAAGGAGCATGCCTCTTCATTCACTGCTCTGGTTCCTCCTGCGTTCTACCTCCCTGCACCTCCTCTGTACTGTCCACAACCTTCTCCTAACACACAGGTACTCCACTCAGATCCCTCGCTGAGCATAGGCTTTGGATCTATCTCAAGCGTGGTCACTGGCAGGCGCCATTTTCCTGACGCTAGATAGATCCTTCTTTAAGATGCTATTTTTCACTTAACTCATTCAGCTCATATGTGCTTTTGTCAGGACTCGGTTGTTGACATCTTGTTGGCGTTGGAGAGGGAATCACGTTGCCGTGTAGCTGCCGTGTTACAGCGAGTGCTGCTGCTGTTCAGAGCTGCTCACTGCTCCCGACCGGCTGTGCAGTGGTACATCAGCGGCCTGCGTCGATGCCGTAAACTCTTCCGCAAGGTAAATGTTTTATCTCCATATGCTTTGGGCATGCCATTCTCAGAACTGTTATTTATCCACTAAGATCAGCTGTTATCGGGCCACAATGACCGACCACCACAATAGAATGTATCAAAGCAGTATTTTTAACCGCTTTTTTTGGCTGTGGTTTGTGTTTTTTATCGACAGGTCAGGAAGGTAAACATGCAGCCTAAAGATGACCTTCCAGAAGGGCTGAAGAAGTTCACTAATCGCCATGGGTTTTTCCGCGTGGAGTCCAAAGACACGGACAGTGTCGTCATACAAACAATAGGTGTGTATGTGTGAGCCTGTAATAACAGTCTTAATGTGTAGAAAACCTGATACTAAGAAACTGTGTGTGGCGATCTCAGCGTGCTTTAGGGAATTATGCGGGCTGTGCTGGATGCTGCATGTTCGTGACCAGCTCACAGTCTCCTGTAGAAGGTACCAAGCTGCAAGGAACAAGACTAAAGACTCTCGGGTAAACAAAATGCTAACAGAATTATACCTCTGCGTTTTTATATGCTGATTGTGTTTCTACATGTTCTTCTTGGTGGTTCTAGGTCACGGATAACAGCGTGTGTGAATCGCGGGAGGAGGTCCTGCGCTGGGCTTGCCGCCTAATGCCTTTCTCTCGCTTCCTTAATGCAGAAGAGACATTACAGGACTTGGTGCTCAGCCTTGTGGCCGAACTGCCTGCTATTCCAATGGTGAAAACAAAAAACAGTACAAATGCAATGCTCTGTTGCCTTGCTCTCTTTTCTACTACCTCTCTAAACCCCCATTTGTTTCTATTCTCTTTATATTCCTTTAGGTTGCAGAGACATTTGTCACCGTGTTTCCCGACGAGGAGGAATCCGTCCGGGTTCCTCTAAGAGAGAAGTACACCTCACTGCTGCAGAGGTTAAGATCCAGCACTGTGCGGGCTTCTACTTCAACACAAGGTTAAACAGCAATTGGTTTTACTATTAACACATTAGCTATTAGTCACACACTCATTCATTTCTCATATAATATACCATATTGTTCTATAAACCCACCACTGGGTCCTTGAAGAGTGTTTTAGAAGACAGAATTGTCTTTTGAGGCAGAGCTGAGCATCTTTGATTTCTGGTCGTTAGTTAATAATATTAACACCCTATTTATTAACAGGATGAGACATATTCATTTACTTTCCAATTTATGTCCAGCCACACAGGCAAGTAGTATGCAAGAGGACGAGGAAGGAGTGACAATGATTCTGCTGATTCAGGAGCGGCGGAGGCAGCGGGCTCAAGAAGGGCGCCGTCTGGCGAGGAGCCACATCCCACTAGAACGGCATATCTGGGAGAGGGAGGAAGAGGAGGAGAGGGCAGGAGCCGATGCCCTATTGGATCGGTTCTCACGGTGCACTAGCTTGAGTACCAGCACACTCACAGACTCTGAGCGCCCGCCAGTGGGCAGTGAGGCTGATACAACATCAGAGCCTCATTCACCGGAACTGCAGAATAAGCCTCGTCACAGGTACTCTTATACTCGGTGCAATTACTTTTACATTAATTGAATTGGACTTGTGTGAAAAGCCAAAATAATACGTTTATTAGTAGTAAGTCTTGGAAGACATTAAGTGAACTTATTATTAGATGTTTTTGGATCTGTGTACGAACATTTTCAAAGCTTCATGTTGCTTTTTCATCTTTTCATTTTCAGCTCCGTGTCACCCAAACCTCAGAGCACAGTCAAATCAAAAGATGGAGGAAAAAGAGCACAGCAAGAACATAAACGTTTCACCTTACCCTCTGTGGGGACATGGGTGTTTGAGCTCGAGGACGAGGAGTATCCATGCTTTTTAGAGCTTTTCCTAAGCTACGTGTTGGAAAGGGACAGCCTGGACATGGAGGAATCTGAGCTTCCTTTGCTGAGTAGCTTCTCTTCGTGTCTGCGCGATCGAGAGCTTCACTCTGACGCTTTTGACGTACTGACGGCGCTCAAAAGACGGCAGGCCGGCCGGAAAAAGGGTGTGAGCCTTCCTGTCTTCCGTGCTGGAAGCTGCTTTCACATGCTTCCTGAGACTCCCGAGCCACTGCCCTCTATCGGTCCTCCTCCATCTGTCCTCAGTGAAACTCACACAGCTCGAACCAGCACAGGTGCTCTGCCTCTTCCTGGGAAACAGCCAGGTTTGTTTAGCCTTCGACGTCAGAATGAGATGTTGCTCAGACAGAATGTAATAACCTCAGAATCTGGTCATAATCGAAATTTAATGCCAGGGATCCCTCAAATGGAGCGCTGGCCCTTTAAGACGATCTCCTGCCCTGATGTGGACCTACAGCTGGAGCTGGACTCCAGATTGGAGGCCCAGTTTCCCCAGCTGGCCAGGCTGCTAGAATGGATGCTGCGCTGGGCAGACAGAAGTGTACTGCTCACACATTCCAGCAGGAAGAAAACAGAGAGTGCTGTCGAGCCAGTAGTGATTAGGGCTAAATCCTCGGCTCCTGCAGTGCTCTCCGCTCTGAGGCTGCTGGAGCAGAGATACACCAAGGCCCTGCTGAGGACTGACAAGCACTATACTCAGATAAGGGTGAGATTTATATTCAAACAAGAGAGTGCAGATATACTCTCTATAATTCTATATATTCACTGGAGTGATACAAAAGTAGTGAATAATACAGAATACCAAATACAGAATGAACAATTACAATAAATAGAGAGAAATTTCTGGAGCCCTATAAACTGTTTCAACGCAGATATACTCCTAAATTTGAATTTAATTATGTAAAACGTTTAGTTATTAGCTGGATTATATTACTAATTACCCTGCAATATTATTGCAATGTATTGTAATGCATAAAAAAATCATGTAACATTTGGCCCAAGTCCAGGTCTTTAATTTATATTAAGATTTTAGTTATATATCACCTATGAGCAAGATCACTCGGCCTCACCAAAGCAGTGTTTCACTCTCATCCCGCTGCAGGTCCCAGAGAGAGGAGCTCCAGCCACTGTGGCTCCAGTCCTGCCAGCTGAGTTAGGCTGGAAGCGTGAGAGAGAGAGCAGCGTGGACACTGGCTATCCTTCCGCCTCAGCGGGGACTCCCATCACCCTGCCTGATCTGGACCCCCAGCATGGGCACACTTCTGAGTGAGTGCTTTTTGAATAAACACAAACCTTTTATGAGAGTTATGTGTAGTTTGGCTTTAACTAATCATCCAAATGAGGCTCTCATTGTGTGGCTCTAATTCCGAAAAAAACTACTTTGTAAATTTCAGACCAGACACTGATGATCTGAGCAGCTTTGCGCCATGGTTATTCTACAGCACTGTGTTTATTCTGCAGGGCATGTGAGGGGGAGGAGCTTCAGGGTGAGCGGGGTCTTTCTCACTTTTATGGGCACGAGGACATGATCTCTGACCTGGAGATAAATGAGCAAAGTTTTAGAAGAGTGACTGAACCACTCCCAATGGCTCAACTGGACGGTAAGAGTCTTGGTGGAAAACCAGTTGATTTCTACTTTAAAGCTGTGGTAAGTAACTGCACAGCCCCCTTAAAGAATTTCTAAACGGAAAGGGAACACATACAAGAAGATTTGTGTTGAGCAATGACATACCATGTAGAAAAACTCATCTGTCTTTAAATATTTTTTTCCAGAGTGGCTTACAGTTTCATTTTCTCCACTGATTTATTATTGCTACTTTCTAAATTGGCAACAGAAAAAGTTATGCACCGCCGCTTTAATGATGAGCACTGTTTTGAACAGTCTTGTGGGGTTTTACAGGTGACAGTAGTGATGTGGAGATCCTGGAAGAGTCTTCAATTGGGCCAAACATTTCAGTACAGATCAGGACGAAGAGCACGACACGTAGAGACCAGGTGAGCACGACTGCCTGCTAAAACAATCTTACTGCTTTACTTTGGTTTGTGTCTTAATTGAATAATTCACTGTTTTTTTCTCCACAGCCTTTAACACTGGCGGATTTAGAATACTCCAAGACATCTGATGACTCCTGTGAATCTCAGTGAGTTTACTCCATGCTAAAAAATAATAATCATAATTAATCAATATAGTAATTGATGTAGCTTATTCCAAAGTGTGCCAAGGAGCTGGCTCTAGCAAATATCCGTGAAAGCATTCAGAGTCATCTAGCTGTTGCCACGGTGACAGTATAAACACAGCTCATTCCTTGCATGTGTGTAGTGCAGTAAAACGTTTGGGATTGTTCTGTGTTGCAGCTCAAACGATGTTGGCACATTAGATATTGAACCTGCAGAACCAAGAAAGGAACCAGAACAAAGGCAAGTATCGTGTATATAGTGTAAATTCCAAGACAACTTATCATACACTCATCTTAAGGGTCACTTTTTCTCCAAAATGTTTGACCTCCGTTGGCATTAAAGAAATGGTTTATTTGATTTGTATAGTATATGTTAACATGTTATTTTCCCCCGACGCTGTTCGGTTGGAAGAAGGTTATTCCGGGTATATATAAGCTTAGCGCATGCGCCAGTTCAGGTGTTAGCACGCGGGGGAAAGAGGGGGGAGTTGGATAGGAACTTGGTGTGGATGTAAGATTACCTGTGAAGGGGAATAAATAAAATGGAAATGGAGTGTTGACTGTGTAAATGTCGTTATTTGTTCAGTTCTTCAAAGGACAACTTATACTATGAGTGCCATTTATTAAAGCCAGTGAGTTTTTTCCCTGTTTTTTCCCCTTGAACTTTTCACCCATAGAACATGTTTTTATTGAAATAATTAAAAATGATTCCATATGACCTTCTTAATAGGCATAAAAGCTTTGATAACAGAGTTAGAAAATCACAGGCCCCCCGGTTATGCTTCATAGATATGCTTATATACTTCATCCTTGGACCCTATTTTGAGAACCACGGGTGTAGTGCATGAGTTTTAGAGTGTTTGTCGGATATTACGTAAGTAGCCAATAGTATTAACTGCACTAGTTAGGTTTATAACTAGTCCAGTGCAAGAGTATTTTTTGTACTTTCTACCAAACAGTTCTAACCTGTGCTTTTATTTCAGTCCTGCACATGAGACTTCTGGACCTGAGCCTGTTCAGCAGAGAAAGCAGCAGTTCCCCTCCATGTCAAAACGTCCAGCTGAACTAGGGAGTGTAAGTCATCCTCAAAGTGTCCAGAATGGAGAAAACACTCACCATGACCCAGTCAGACAGCTGCTCCAGGATGAGCTTTTCCGATTAGTACAAGTACGTAACACATGCCTGTTTTTTTTTTTTTAACAAGTGGCCCTCTTATTATACACAAAACATTTCATTTCATTTTATATTGTATTGCATTTCCAATTTTAGTTGCAGCAAATCAACTTCATGAGTCTTATGCAAGTGGTGGGAGCCTCCTTCACCAACCTGCCCCTCTCCCAAGCCAACTCACTGCTTTCCCAGCTCGGTGTTCCTGCATCGCAACCTGCACAACCACAAACTCAACCCACTGTGGCTCAGTCCTCAGATCCTCCTCCCTGTGACACCCAAAACACAAGATTAGAGAGTAAGCCAGACACAACAGAGATGCTACAGAGCAGGGAACCCAGAGCTGCTGATCAAAATTGGGGGGAAACAGATTCTGGACTGAATACCCACGCAGGAAGGCATAGACTCAACCCTCAGGTAAAACCTCTAAACAGTGTTCTTTTCCAAAGATGTGGTTTATTATTGGAGTGCTTATTTGTTCTTCTGCTTGCTTGGCCACAGGAACTCCAACAGCTGACCATTCATCCTGATTGGTCACAGAATAGCCAGGAAGAAAGAAGTCATTTTATTCCTCCCTCTCAAGGACTTCTTACCACAATGGACAATCAAGCCCCGCTGCAGGCTACCCAGCAGGATCGTCCCATTGAAAAGACTGTTCCAATTATACAGGGGCTCAAACTTCTCCACTTGCCCTCTCCTCAATCTCAATCTCCTCCTGCCCCAGTGAGAGAGGCCTGGGGTCCGAATCAGCACAAGCCTACCATGTACAGGAGACCTGAGAGCTATAAGAGGCGTGCTGAGCCAAAAACACAACCCCCACAACGGCATCTGAATCAGTACAGCACACAAACTCAAGCTTACACTTCATTAAACAGAGCGAGAGAGAGAGAAGCGGTCCATCTGCCTCCTGCTCTCAACGTGGCAGTGTCAGATATGGGGCTTCCGCTGCTGCGTTTACCCCCTGATACCCAGATCCGACCCATCCACCTGCCCCGGATCCCTCTGTCCGCCCCCATGAGGGTGTACACACCAGGAACCGTAGCTAAGGGCAGCTTTCCCAAACCACAGTTACTGCGTGTTGAGCCTGAGCCATCTCATACTGTAAGCACTACACATCTTAATCTATTTAAATCATCCTCCATACAGTCAGGATTGTTATTATTATTATAAAATTGTAAATATTATTAAAAAACATGAATAGTAGACACATAGAAGAGTCAACCGTTAACACAGTGTTTGGGTGTTTTTCGGTTGAATCAGAATAATTATTGGTCACGTGCTGTGTGCTTTGTGTAGGGTTTGAGACACAGCGCTCCTCCTCGGCCCACTCCTCGCCTGATTCCCCTGGACGAGCTGATGGCCTGGGCGGCAGGAAAAAAGCAGGAGGCGAACTCTAAACTCCAACTCCTCAAGGCACACACAGTGACGCAGAGCAAACTCACAGCCACGCTGTCCAGCAAAAGGTTCCTTCCTGAGCTCTTTCACTTCTACTCCTAATTTGCATCTATCTATTTATTTATTTGTTTTAGATCTGAGTCTGCATTTATAAATATCAGCATGCTTAGGATTTCTGATCATAACATGCTTTCGGATTATGACCGTAAAATACATTTTTAGTGTGTTCTGTCTAATCAATGTAGCACTTTCAATGCTTGTTCTTAAGGCTTAAAAGGAGAGAAGATAAAAAGAAAGGGGAAAAGGTTGTGTCCTTCAGACCAGATCATTCTATAATCCCTCCATCTCAGGTAAAACAACCTGCATCCTCGTTAAGAGAACACCGCATGGCCTCGGAGAAGGTTTTCTTGAAATTAGGGGAACTTAGGGAGAAGGGAAAGGGCAGGAACGTGTGTTTTTCTATTCACAGATTCTGCAGAGGAGTATTTCTTTCAGGAATAGTTTTAATACAGTTCACACAAAGTTTAGGTTAGATGTGTGTAATTAGTTAGTATTGCAGCAAAATTGGGGGCAAAGGTGTGTAGCCTCTACTTTAGCATTTGTGCAAAACTACGCGGCAAAGCGAAAAAGAGGAGCGACAGCCATTTTGAAGACTAAATGGAGACATAGCAAACTTCAGATGTTTAAAGTTTAAAGCCTAGGTTGAACGTTACAAGGATTAGAACAAATATCAATCAAAGTGAATGTATTTATACAGTATAAAATATGTGTGTGTATTTAATTTAATTTATCTTTGCCTGCTAGTGAAAACCTACAGCTACTCTTTTTCTTTAAAAAAAAATCTTACTTGGATTGCTCTGTATAATATAATTTTATTAATAATCAAGATTTTATTATTTTTTTTAACCAGGAGCCTGAAGAAGACAAATCTACTCCAGATGATGGCTATGCCATTCCTTTAGGTGAGTATGTATACACACACAACATCTCTGCTGTCTTTTTAT
>CM074961.1:3874700-3928760 GCA_037577455.1 Pangasius macronema
CGGGTGTGTGTTCACTACTGTGTGTGTGCACTTGGATGGGTTAAATGCAGAGCACAAATTCCGAGTATGGGTCACAAAGGTCACTTCACTTCTAAAATACTAATCTTTGTAATAATGAGGCGCATTAGGAGTTGCTTATAAAACCATTCTTTACATTACATCAGCGCTAACATTCCTTCACTGTTCATCCTATTAGCGTTTTATTTATATTTACTATTCTTTAAAGCTCCAGTTTTCGTGTAGATGCACTGTCAGAGATTTTACACTCTCCCTTCACCTTGGCTCTTCAGGCTCCTTCGATTCGATGTTGACTGGTCAGAGGCTGCTGGCTGAAGCTCACGCTACATCAGCAGAGCTTCACGCTTTTGCAGCCACGCACAAACGACCTCCTGAAATCCAGGACGCTTGCACAAACACAGACCCACGTGAGCGATCCTTTTTTTTCTCATAGCATTTTGGTGATGATTTTAAGAGAACTATGCCGATTTTCTTCTCTCTGTCTTGTTTAGCCTCACCTCACAGCACCACTGATAAAGCCGTTTCAGCCCAGCTTCCTGTGTCACGTGAGTTCTCCATCTTCACACTGGACAAGATTTAATTGCACATTGGATTTGGAGTAAAACAATGCCTATGAGATTAAAAAAGACAGTCAGCTTTAATTGAATTAATTAATCTACCTATATTTAGGTTGAATTAGAAATAAAGCTGATTGCTTTATTTAAAATTCATAGTGCTTTTCGTACAAGAATGTAATGTAGTCGAGTACTGCATTCATCAACTGTAAAAAAAAAAAAAAAAAGAATACATAAATAAATGAGCCATTTGATTGATTTTACATTTCTGTCACTTTTCTAGCTGCTGGACACGTGGACATTGATGCTGCTCCCGCGGTTCCACCAGAGGTCTTCCTCAACCTTTGCTCCTCTGAGAATATGGTTCCAGAGCAGCCAGAGAGCTCAGGTCACACAGAGCCAAACGCTCGCACGGTAAGGAAGGACTGTTCTGTCTTGAAATATTAAGAAAGCATTTCTTGTGACAGAAAGGTATAATTAATTCTTATTATTGCAGCAGTTTGTGCACTGCTGTTCTCTAAATGATTACCATCTCTCTTTAAGAGTGCTCACGGCCAGGAGTTCGTCAGTGCGATCGACCTGGAGGACGGATCTTCACTACAGGGCCTGCCCTCTTCCCAAACCCCTGTCCAAAGCCAATCCTGTTCTCCACCTACATCTGCTCAGCTTCACCTTCTAGCAGCTTCTGTGACCAACTCAACCCAGATCAACACTGAGATCCGAACACAAGAGCGCACTGATGAATCACCAGGTGCTGAAACCTCTCTATTTTAAAATGTGATTGTGTATCTTGATGACATCATGTAAAGTACGTGGGCATGTATTTACAGAAAAGAGTTTAGGTGAGCCATCCTAGTACCATTCCTGTTTCCTGTTGCAGGTTATTCAGTAATGTTCACTCCTCCTGCGCTTGTGCTGTCAGCGCCAGAGTCTGCCGGAGATCCAGTCACAGTAAAGGCGCTGAGTGAATTCGGGACTCAACAGGAGGCCATGCCGGAGGGCCGCCCGGTAGAGCGCGCGTTCTCTCGCAGCCAGGTCTCGGCTCGTCTCTCTGAGATGGACGCCCGACTGGCAGCTCTCCAGAGCATCGCTGACCACATGGACAGAGAATTTGCCAACACCAGGCTGGTAAGTAAAATCACGTGCAAAGTTGAAATCGTTCTCGTTCTTGGGCCTATTTAGCTACAATGAAATCCTGGAACAAATAATATTAAAGACTAATTTAGTCCCTGTTCTGATGTGTTTTTCTTGTCCAGCTGGTAAATACCATAGACGCTCTAACACCTGTTGTGATGGCCAGTGTGGAAGACGAGCCTTATTCCAGCATGCTGAAAGTTACAAAGGAAGGTTAGAAGAGCTTTTGGCTTTATTGTTGGCAATCTGCTATGGTATAAGAGGACTAAAAGACCTTGTTGTAGGAAAATAATTAACTTTGGGGTGGCACCAAGAACAACACTGCTTTACACTTAGAATGTTTTAGGAAGACAGCACATTTTCAGCAAACACTGTGACTTTTAAAGAGCTTTCCATTTTTTTATAGTACGTCTATATTACTACATTATTCCACTTATTTATGTTGTTCATATGAAATTTTATAGACAAAACCAATATACAATAAAGAGAGGGAAAATAAGTTACATTCCCAAAAAAAAAGGAATTAAGGATAAACTAAGACAGAACAAAGTTATCATTTAAAAGTGATTTTCTCTGCCATCACATTATTTTACTCAGGATAAGGTTGACTTTGGTATGTAATGAAGAAATGGAGATGATAAGAGTGTCTGATATGTACTTGTACTCAGCAAAGAGACGCACAGCTCGAGTGAACATGGATGAGGAGGAGGAAGAGCGGAGTGAGGGACGGTTTTTGTCTTCCACACCGAACGGCGTTGGTCCTCCAGGTCAGGGGGAGGCGCTCGTCTTGTCAGAATTGACTGAATCATTGATGGAGAATTCAGGCCTGTAAGTATTTCTTGATCAATAAACCCTTCTTAAAGGCTCTTAAAAGCTGAATCGTTCTTCATTAGAATTTTAACCCTAGAATGACCAGCAATGAAACCACTAGAACANTTTGTATTTATGCATTTATTTCTAATGATCAGGCTAGATGAAAACATTTTGGGTCTGACTGGACTGAGTGATGTTGCGGACATCTTGGGAGATTTGGTGAAAGAAGGGGCGCTCTCACCCTCAGCACTACATCACTCTCCCTCGGTGACCTGGACCAGAAGGTGTGATCTTATTTTGAAGGATGTGACATGAAATAATGTAAATAAGGGGAGTAATGAACAGCTTTACAAAGACAAAACACGCAACCGAGCGCGTGAAGGGTGTTCTTCTCTTTGTTTTGCGGCGCAGCAAGTCAGAGGAGCGGCAGAGGAGAGCCATGATGGAGGAGGAGAGGAAGGAGCTGCGGACCTGGATGAGGAGGAAGCAGCGAGAGAGACTGGTCGAATACCACAAACAGAGGGGGGAGAAGAGAGAGAGGGAGCGCGTCCCCTTCACTCCTCCTAATCCACTGGTCAGGCTCGGGCTTTCCTGTTTATGTTCCTGTACTGATATTTTGCTCTGTGTTTTATTCAGTTTATTTAGTCTGTGTCTAATTTGTATCTAATGCAACTTTTTTTTTATAAAAAATAAAATAAGTTAACCAATTGTCTTAAACAGGAGATCTCTGGACTGTTAGTTGTCCTTTCAATTTCTCCTGAGAGACCGGTAGGTTTTTGTGTAAAGACATTTGTCAAAAAATAAATATAATTACCTGACAGCCAGAACTACAGTCAGAGCTGCTGTTATAGAAAATTAACCAATACCTTCGGACCAATCACAGTCGAGAATTCATTAACACTGTGGTATATTGTGGTTTAAGACTAAATCTCGCTTGCTGTGATGTATAAACATGAACAGCACTTGTAGTGTGTAAGAGATAAAGTAATGCGTATCTGTATTTTAGGGCAGTTCTTCTGGAGCATCACTCCCAGAGAGCACATGAGGCCTGCAGACTTATCACAGACATGCTCACTACCCCGCTCGTCCTCCCCGCTCCTTCCAACAGCACCACCAAAGCCAAGGCCCAAGACTCCCGGCCTGGGTCAGCATGCACACCAGACTCCTACAGGTCTTATCTCAGTACACTATTCCTGATATAGCACATAAATGGCACTGAAATGGAGAATCCATTTCGTTTTATGTGTTACAGGAGTCGGACCCAGTTTAAAGGGCCACTTAGGAAAAGCCCGAAGAGCCAAAGGGGACGAGCGCGCTCTGTTTCGACACTCGGGAAGACTGTGGTACTGCAGAAGAGAGGTGCATCAGCTCCACCTGGGACCCTGAGCAGCAAATTTGGACTCCATAGACCTGGTTCTTTTCCTATAACCCCTGATCGTTTTATAGATTATCAATTTATTACTTTAGAGTAAATAATAATAAATAACGTTTTTTATACTTATTCAGTGAGCGCACTTCCTGGTGACCGGCTGTCCCAGGTCACACGGCGAGGCATGCTGACAGACCTGCGAGGTAGACCGAGGGTGAAGACAACCGTCCAGCGTAAGCTTTTATTCATGTACGCTGACTTCATATTGACTAAATTACTTCTAGCACTACTGTAAATATGTATCATTTTTTTGCAAACCCTAGGCCCCAATACTGGATTAAATAAATCCCCAGTTGAGCTGAAGAGTGTAAGACAGCGAGAGGCGTCACGGATAGAGGACAAAGAGGAAAGGGACGTGATGAGTCCGTGGGATGTTCCTCTCGAGATCCGCAGAATTCTTGGGCTTGACAGCAGAGACAAGGAACAGGTATGAAGCAACGAATTCTTTCCACAGCGCTGTATAAGATGAGGAGTTAGACATTCTGACTTAACACAGTATTAGATGAAGGAATTTTACATGTGTGCAACCTCATATTTATATCCTAAATACAGGCTACAATTAAAGGGAGCAACCGGTTCTGGGGAAAACACAACACTTTTACTTTAAACACTTTTCCTTAATGGATATAAAATATATTTAACACTGGAAAGAAGAGAAAATTATGCAGTTTTAAAGATCCAGGACAAAATTTTAATTTAATTTAATCAGCTGCTCCTAGTCAGAGTTTGGGAATGTTGTAAAACTCCCAATAATACTTGCGATATTTTAGAAAAGTGTATTGCGACATGATGTATCATCATTTTATTATACAGTCATATCATACAACCACAAGACAGCCACTTGAAACTATTGGAGTCTGCCTGTGTATACTCAATATTATTGGATATGTTTATGAATTATGGATAAATTTTGTTCACTCCTTTGAAATGACAAATTCCACCACGTAGAACCTTGTTGTATTCGGAAGTGTTAAGTGCTCATGATTTCAACGTGGTCCTCGCCATGTTTTCCTGTTGTTCGTGACTATCCAGGGCTTGGAGGAGAACGACGACGACGACTGGCTGGACGCCCTTTCAGAAAGCACTGGCAGCATTTTGAGTAAGATGGACTGGGCGGCCATTGAGAGGATAGCGGCTGAAGAAGGAGACGTCTGACTCGATGAGATTAAAGCTAAAGAGCTTAAAAGGTTTACAGCTGCTACATGCCCCATTAGCACTGATCATCGCTGTGTGTTGTTCTTGCTTGTATATGTTATATGAGGGACCGTGTGTACAGGGTAAAGACGCTTGTAGCATTTTAATAATTTATCAGGTACTCCAACAAATGCTGGATAATAAGGTACACGTGAAGGTGAAATAGATTTACTTAATGTACTTTTTATATAGAACATATTTTTATTGATATTTTATTTCTCCCACATTGAGCTTTATCTCTAAAATTCTTGCTATACCATGTATTTATTATTACTTCAGGTTGTCTTTCCTACGTCTTACTTAGACCCCTACACCAATGAAATTGTAAATTGTTTGCTGTGGTTTGCATTGAGTATATTTAATAAAAGTTTATTTTCACATTCCTTCACTCTGTCATTATTCCTCAACTTTAAAGTAATAACACTTGGGTTGGTGAGGCACAGCGTTACAGTTTCCCATTTTCTCCCCGTGGGTTTCCTCCCCTCACCTCCCAAAAACATACTAGTAGGTGGTTAATGTGTGTGTGATTGTGTGTGTGACAATGGACTCATGTCCATTTTAAGAAAGTATTGAAATCATTCTCATGGCTGGATCGGGAAGCTGTCGCAAGGTTGCGATGGACTTGAAACAGGAAACATGACAAGCACATGACACACCACACTGTTACCAAACTCATGAATAAATTTAAAAAGTGCTGCGGACCAACCGAGAAGTGGACGTCCACAAACATCCACTGATGAAGGCACAACTGACGTGGTGCTGGCAAACATAGTCTCCTATGTATGGAGACACCCTGTGGACCGTGTGAATTACTCTTACTCTTTGTAGCCTTAAAGGAGGAAAGATGAGGAGCTTTGTGAAGTAACAGACAACATGCCTCCTTGTCCTGATTGCTTGGATGTTGGTGGTCCATATCGTTTGTGTTTTCTCCAGGAAGGTGATGGAGCGCAAACACCAATGGGGCACCACATTTGACACACAGCTTTTCCTCTCAACAGTTGTTTTATTGACATTTTTTTCTTAATATTGTAAGAAAACTTAAAAACCACTGATACCACGTGTAATCCCTGCTAGAACCTCCAGCTTAGTATGAATGGATACCAGGCTGGTCAAACTGGTAGAAAGGAAACAATTTATGACTGAAAAACCATTACTCATGCTATATCAGGAGGCAAATTATTTCGAAGAGAATGACACCATGATAAAGTAGCTGGAAAGTAATTCATCCATTCATTTTCTGTACCACAGGGTGGCAGGGAGCCTGGAGCCCATCCCAGGGGATTCGGGGCACAAGGTGGGGTACACCCAGGATGGGGTGCCAACCCATCACAGAGCACAATCACACACACTCTGGACAACCTAGAGATAATCAGCCTACAATGCATGGCTTTGGACTGGGGGAGAAAACCAGAGTACCAGGAGGAAACCCCTGAAGCACGAAGAGAACATTCAAACTCCACACACAGGGTGGAGGCAGGGATCAAACCCCCAACCCCGGAGGTGCAAGGCAAACAACAAAGCCAGCTTGCCCCCTAGAAACTTGTCATTAATCTAAGACTTTTTTTTTATTATTATTATTTTATTTAAGTAAGAAGGGAGCTGGAACATGATCTACCAGTTTGGCAGATGGTAGTTGATTTTTTTAAAAGTAGTGATAAATGACAATTTGTGTTGCCTTGGAAACTTAAAAAATGAGCACTGTGAATTTAAATATAGTTTTCAGAAGATAAAGGCAAGCGGTAATATATCAGATATAATCTACCTAGGGTTTGTCAAAGCCGTTACTTCACACACAAGAGTATGCAGCTGTTTGGAATTCGGTTTACCGGCTTTTATTTTGACGGCTAGCACAGATGTGACCCGGAAGTGATCTTTAATGTTGATACTCGAGAAAAATGGCGGCACAGAGAGATAGTGATGGTATGCTTTTAGTATAGTTTTTCATTATTATATTCTATTGAAAATTTCTTTTAATGTTATTTTTTTTTTATTTATAGACGTTGTACAGAAGTATTATTCGGACCGGAAATACACATTCAATTGGTCAGCTCGGTTATTAGTTTACTAGCCAGCTAGCAACATTAATTTTGGCTAATTTGAATGTTACATTTTTGACATTGTTTCTTAAGATTAAGATTATCTATCTATCTATCTATCTATCTATCTATCTATCTATCTATCTATCTGTCAAAACAAACAAATATTGTATGTGACTCGAATCTCAGTGGCTCCATGTATAAAATAATGCCTTCCACTACACTGTATGTCCAATAGAGAGGAATTTTTAAAATATATTTAAAAAAAAAAATTGTTTTTTTTCTGTGTTCAGAAAATAAAAGTGATGGAGAGGATGTGTCCTCAGTTATGGGCTTCTCTGGTTTTGGTAAGTACTCTTACTCCTGTATTCGTGCCCTTGTAAATGATTTCCTTTTCCATTTTCAGTGTAAAATGACTATCACATGTTAACAGGTAGGAAAGCTCGGACATTCGACTTGGAGGCTATTTTCGAGCAGACTCGGAGGACGGCCATCGAAAGGAGTCACCGTGTTTTAGGTTGGTTTTGGGGTTCGATTCCAGACCTGAAGTCAAGTGACGTGAGGTAGACTTTACTGTGATCACAGACAGATATGATGGAAGGGATGAAATCGACCTCCCAGTGACAGACAGTGCAAAAGTCAATAAACACACATAAAATAGACAATAGACTATATAATAAAATATGAATTATTACTTTACTGCGGTGTATCACTGCTCATGTACACTTGGGGTCACAAGTCTACATACGACTTGCAGAATCTGCAAAATGTTAACAATTTAAAAAAAATATATAAAATTGCTATAAATTACTAATATTTTGTTTAAAGATCAAGTATTTGATTTAAACATACTAAATATTTGGCTAAATATGTATGAAAATAATTATTTTAATGATGAGGTTAGGGGTCTGACATTTCTTTTTGTTTGGAGTCTGGTTGTATTGGACAGATAGCGATTTAGATATGACCTGGTTATAGAAGGATTTGAGTGGAATAGCCGGCTGTTTAAAATAAGTCTGCTGTGTGTTTGAGCAGAAGACCGTCAGCAGCAGGAGTCTCAGAGTTCTGGTCCCAGTGCCGCCTCCTTTAGGACGTCTGCCTCCAGCCAAAAACAAAGACCGTCTGCTTCCACATCCAGGTGACTGTAACTCCGTTCTGGGGTGTGCAAGCTGCTTTGTAAAGTCCTAGCTTCCTGCAGTGTCTCCTTCCTTCCATCATCCGCATGACTGTGCGAGTTCATATAGTGATCTTTTGTCCTACGCAGGCAGAAGGAGAGTGACGACAGCAGCGACAGCAGCGACAGCAGCGACTCTGAGCTCATTGGTCCTCCTCCTCCTCTTCCTCCGTCCGCTCCCTCTGCACAGGCTGAAGATGATGATGATGATGACGAGCCGATTGGACCTCCGCTCCCACCAGGCTTCAGCCGCACCACAGCTGCTGCTGCTGCTGCTGATGATGATGACGACGATGATGACGACGATGACCCCATGGTGGAGGAGGATGATGTAGGTGTTGGTTTTCGGTCTTGCCAAGTTGTACAACCTTTGGAGGAATAATGTGTGCTTTTATTACATATTACATAGGTCTTATATTGATAAAGTATTATTATTATTGCCTTTAGCGAGAGCCTTGAAATATTAAAAACGTAATAAGGTTGCATTCTTCACAACATGTCATTTTTTAACATGTTTTATTTTATTAGCAGAATGCCATATCAACTATACAGATGTTAGGCACATTAAACAAACCTGTAGCATTATATTTACTTACTTGAGCCGTTAAATCTTTTCATAAAAAATAATAATAATATTGTGGACTAATATTATTATGCAGTCGTGGCCTAATGGTCTGAGAGTCGGACTTGTAACCTGAAGGTGAACCTGAAGGTGGTGGGTTCNGTGAGACCCTTGAGCAAGGCACCGATCCCCCAACTGCTCCCCGGGTGCCGCAGCTAAAATGGCTGCCCACTGCTCCGCGTGTGTGTTCATGGGTGTGTGTGTGTGTGTTCACTACTGTGTGTGTGCACTTGGATGGGTGAAATGCAGAGCACAAATTCCGAATATGGTCACCACACTTGGCCACAAAGTCACTTCACTTCACTTCAAAGTGTTTGGGGTGTTTTTGCAACAGCTTGATGTTGGCACTAGGGGGCGCCACATTCTCATCATATCAGATTTTGAGCTTCTCTGTGCAGCAATAATAATAATAATAATAATTAGCATTCTGTAATAACAAGCTCGACAGGACGGGATCACTGAAACAGTTCTTCACTATAATGACATGTTTAGTCATTATTATGTAGGTGTGTATTACTACACACTCCTCTGTGATGCCTTGAGGCGGTCTGAATACGTCTTCTGACTTAACACCAGAGCTGATAGAGTGCAGAAATGCGTGTGTTTTCCAGGGCAGCACTCGACTGGTGACAGAACCGCTTCCTGCCCAGTGCACCTCCTGCCCCTGCTGCTTGTTGAGTGTTGAGTGTTGAGTGTGACGCTCAGATCTGCCCCACACACATCACCCCATGCTGCCTTCCAGCAAGACAGAACGCAGTGAAAAGTTACAGGTGCTGTGCCCTTTATCGGTGGTCACTGTCTGACTTAAGCAGCACCAGAACCTGACCCAAGATCTGCTCTGTAAACAATCACAGGTGCACGACAACTAACTACAGATGTTAGTTCAGGAATAATTTCTCAGACGGAACTAATCATATACCCAATAAAAATCTATTTTCCGAAAAAAAAGACTGAGAAGAAAAAAACTATTTTTATTTCATTGTTTCCTGATGGTTGACTTTTGGATCTTATTATGTAAAGATCTTTCATCTCTCTCTTCTTTTGTCTCTCGCTCTCTCGCTCAGGACCCAGTAAAGAAGATTCCAGACACCCATGAGATCACGCTTCAGCATGGTACAAAGACAGTAAGTTTTTCTTTCTTTTTTTTCCCCGTTTACACTGCTGACCTTTTCTCTCTACTCTCCCTGTTATTTTGTAAAACCTGCAGATGTAATAAAGGTGGCTTATGTAACGCGATCCAGTTACGGACACTTGGCTGCTGTCGTTTTTCCCACCTAATTGTTTCCGTCAGCGGAGTTGTAAAAGCTCCTGAGTCGGACCATAGCGGTGTGTCTGAGCCACACAGAGTCTTAGCAGGTCTAAATTAATCCTCGTTAAAGCAGTAGAAGAAATCCCAGGGCTTCTGTAGCGCAGGTCTGTTTGTGGACCGACGCCTCATCAGCCCTGTTGTCTTTAAATAATTTTTTTTAAATATTTTGTTGGATTTGTGTAAACCTCAAGGTTCACATGTGGAGCTGCAAGTGTTAATAAACGTCCCAGTGGATCAGTTTGTTCACTACAGATGAATAAAATCTTCACAGCTCTTCCTCTTGGTGTTGCGCTGCAGGTCTCGGCGCTGGGTCTCGACCCGTCTGGCGCTCGGCTGGTCACCGGTGGCTACGACTACGACGTCAAGTTCTGGGACTTTGCCGGGATGGATGCAGCGCTGCACGCTTTCAGGTCCCTACAGCCTTGTGAATGGTGAGAAGGATTTCAAATATAGTAAACATTATTATTATTATTATTATTATTATTATTATTATTATTTTGTCTCAGGATTACTTATCACAGAAAACAGGATTTCACATTGTACGTTTTTTTAGCCTTATCAGATGGATAAACCCCTGAATTAAAATAACACTCCTGCTTTAATAGTGATGGAGTCAGTCTATTAAACGCAGAATATAGATGGTTAATAAGTAAGTAGGGAAGTACGTACAAAAGCATGTAAGTACACTGATTTGTATATGGGCAGGGAAGCCAGCAATTAAGAAAATAGGCAAAAAAGTAGTCGAGTAAGCAGGCAAATAAGTGGTTAAGTAGGCAAGTAAGCAAGAAGCCAAGGCAGTACGTAGGCAAGTAAATATTTAAGAAAGCAAGCAAGAAGTATCTAAGTTGGCAGGTAAGGAGGAAAGCAAGGAAGTATGTTAGTAGGCAAGCATTTAAGTAAGCACATAAAATGTAAGTAGGCAAGTAAGTATGAAAGTAGGCGAAGGAGGTTAAAAGTGTGTAAACAGGCAAGTACGTAAGTAAGTGGCCAAGGAGGCATGTAAGTTGGCAAAAAGGCAAGTATGTAAGTAGGCATGCAAAGAAGTGGCCAAGGAAGTATGTGAGTAGGCAAGCAAGAAAGCAGACAAAGAGGCAAAGCAGTAAGTAGGTAAGTAAATAAGAAAGAAAACAGGCAAGTATGTGTGCAAATAGATCAGTATTTGAGTAAATATGTAAGTATGTAAATAGCCCAAGAGGCAAGGAAGTAATTAGGTGAGGAAGTATGTCCGTAGGCAAGCAAGAAGGTAAGCACATAAATGAGCAAGTGTTCATCAGGTAAGTAAATAGGCTAATAAGAAGGCAAATAATTAAGTAAGAAAGCAGGCAAATAAAGAATACACGTATTTAGGCAAGGAGGGAGGTAATTGTGATTTAATGTGCCACAGTCAGTGAACACCTGTCTGCTGTTAGCCTGTACGTTAACTTCAGCTTTTAACAATAGACACTGATACAGAGTTTATTTGTGAGCGTGATTAATTGTATAGCTCTAGTTTACAACAATTTTGTATAGTGTTTATATATGATAATAAATCCCACTGGGACGTTGGTTTTGGACATAAAGGCTGGTATTCCTCCTGAAATTCCAGCTTTGCCTGACCCACGGTGTGTTATTCAGTGTTGTGTTTTTGATTTCAGGAATGGCTCAGCCTGGACTAACTGGGGCCAGATGCAGCGGGGCAGGGCAGGGCAGGGCAGGGCTTGCGTGTTGATATGTCTCAGCCTCCTAAACAGTGGGTGTCTTTAGAAAATCAGGCGTCTCAAGACATTGATAGCCAATTGGCTGAGTTGTTGAGGGCTTTCCTGTGTACGAAGAGAGCAGTACTACGGCACATTAAGCATCTCATCAGCTCACAGTGCCATTCCCCCATCTAATAAGCTCCTGGCATTGCAGCCAAAAAAAATATTGCCCATGTGGAGACTATAAAGGCTGTGAACGACTGGTGAGTTCGCTCCTGTACACGAGTCTCCGTGCTGTGCTAAATATCCTCCGAGCTAATTCCATCGCATGTCGTAGCGACTATGTCTAATACATTTCAGCTTTCACAACAGCCCCGCCGAATTTTTTTACGCTGACTAAATGTGGGTCTGCACAAAATAAAAGTGTATGTACTAGGATTGTTGTATCATCATGCCCCAGCGGGTACAATCAGACTTTCAAAACACTGGACTTGTTTTTTTTTTTTGTCTTTATGATATTAAGCCTTTTTTTTCTTCTTCTCCAAAGCCACCCTAAATTGTCTGCGCAAATGAAAACCAAAAAACATCTTACACAGGCAACTACATTCAGCTGATATAGTACTTCAGATCACCATGGCTACCATAAGTAATATTATGGTCTATTGGCATTTTTTGTACAGGCATCTTTTCACGATTAGAATTGCGTAACATGCCGCGAGGCTGGAAGTCTTGCAGATGACTGGCAGATGACTGTGGAGTCAGACACATGAAATCTCCGAGTGTCCTGTACACAGAGCGTGGCCCCTCGCTGTTCAGAACCTCGTGACGATTGTCCAAATGTCTCACCGTGCATCTGTCGCTTAGATCAACTGACCTTTAACCCACATAAGCCAAGCATGACTTGGCGAATATAACCAGTGTAAACATGATTAATAGAATATTTATGTTCTTTTCTTTCAGTCACCAGATCAAATCCTTGCAGTATAGCATAACCGGTGATGTGATCCTGGTGGTGGCCGGAAACGCCCAAGCCAAAGTCCTGGATCGGGACGGATTCCAAGTCCTAGAGTGCGTCAAAGGGGACCAGTATATTGTGGACATGGCCAATACCAAGGTATAGTTCCTGTCTGTCCTTTAATTGACTATAGACATGTGTAATAAGTCTGAATTGTAGACCTTCATTTGGCCCTTTTTTAATTCTTTAGCGACATATAGCCAATAAATTATTATTATTATTATTATTATTATTATTATTATTATTATATAACATTTCTTTCTTGGATCACACTACATGAACATTATATTCCCTTTTTCTCTGTGACAGAGTCACACAAACATGTTGAATATCCCTTAAACATAACTCACCGAGTTTTTTGGTCCACTTTAAATGCCAGGATGAGTTTTAGGTTTCCGGGAAATGGCTGTTGATTTATTTTAAACCAGTTTAAAAATGCTGCTTGTGTGTATTTGCAGACGATCTGGATAGTTTGTCTTTTTTTTTTTTTGTGTGGATTTCAAAGAGCTTCTTTTTCAGTGATTTTTCTCCGAGCAGTGACCTGGATAGTTTATGGGTGCGTCTTGCCGTTTGTTTGCTACATCTGTAGACTGTTTGTTGAAGTCTCAATGAAGTATGGTTGAAATTCCTGCATCAGTGAGTGGAAGGGTCACTAAATCATGCACCTGGTCAGCTCTCTTTTTTTCTTGTTTCTCTCTTACACACACACAGAAACGGGTGAATTGATGTGCCTTTTATAACCGTCCTATTGTAGAATTACTTTGCTGCTCCATCGGCCAACAATTTACAAGCAGTTTTGTGTGTAAGCGGTGGCCCGGTGAAGGTGACCCAGGCACNCACACACACACACACACACACACACAGATTTCCTAAAATCTAGAGTGACACTTCTTCCTGCTTCTGTTTGTAATTTAGCTATTTCTCCTTGTGGGGTGCTCGGCATGTTTTGCTCTGTGTGTATACGTGTGTGTGTGTATATATAGATCCCAGCATCTGTCTGCTTCTATTTAGTCCACTGCCAATTTGCTCTCCTGCACTGTTGATAGAGTGGATCAAATGTGCATAGCAAGAACACTTCCTCCTATCCAAACGAAGCTGTGCTGCTTTGACCGCTGTTGTTTATCTTGCTATTCTCTTTCCGTATGGGAGAAATTAGCTTTGTCATATCATTAACGACGTGATTAGCGTGCAGTGTTCGGAACAGTAAGGAGAACTAGCGCTCGGTCGTTTGATCTGCTTCTCCATAACAGGCCAAATTGGTGGTGGGGTTATGGGTATGTATGTGTAGGTTAACGGCAGCTTCAGGCTGCTAGAGTTAGAGCAAAACCTCCACACTGTGTGATTTCAGGTTTCGGGTGTTTCGTGTTTGTATATAAGGAGCTGCACTAGGAGCTTGTTTTTTTGTGACTAATTTTACCGTACAGGAAATTACTTGAAGATGATACTGAGTGATCTCACAGCTTGAAACATTTGAAGGGGGCTGGGATTCAGCAAAATTTTCTAACGATGGCCTCTTTTGTTTTGATATAGAATAAATTGTTGTTTGACATACAAGCTATAGTTCTCTTTCTATATAATTATTGTTTGGTTAAAGTGGCTAGTCATGTCTCTATGTATTTTTAGAAGACTCAAAAAATGGTTGTTGCTTTAAATATAGGATATAGCCCTCATTCCTTTTGCCTGAGGCACGGAGACGGCCGATAACGACCTGGTTGTCTCGTGTTCCCCCACAGGGCCACACGGCCATGCTGAACAGCGGCTGCTGGCATCCTAAGATCAAAGAGGAGTTCCTCACCTGCTCCAATGATGGGTGAGTAATCCTTAAAGATGAGCGGAAATCTGAGTGCGGAGAACGGCCCCTTGAGGAGCGTGAGCCCTCCAGCTCAATATAGAATTCCTATACGTGTAGCTGGTTAAAGAGGTGAAGGTCAGCTGTGCCTCAGAGTTTGAGTAATATAACTACCCTGACTCACGTCTTAGTCAGACGTCAAGTGTAGTTAAAAATTTCATGGCTTCTACAGATTTTCCCCTCCCAAAGGTGAGTTTGTGCCCTAGCTGAACATGTGAGTTATTGAACGTCACAGTGTAATGTCAAAAAAATCATTTGCTCTTGTGGTTTTAGTGGCTGTAATCCCAGATAATCTTCAGGATCTCCCTCCAGGGTTTTGTGGTCACTGGATCTTGCTGTGCAACCTCTAAATACTATGTATTAATCCAGCCATCATGGCTGTTATATAGCTATACTATAACCAATTTTATTCCTAATATTTGATTACACCTTTGGTCGTGGTTAATAACACCACCAGTCCTGTCAGGTAAGGAAACCACTGTGTCTTGAGATGTCACTTCCTGTCACTTTTAGCCAACTCTTCCACTGACTGAGTGCACCTCAGGGTTCATATTATCTATTTTGTTACCAAAATTATAAATAAAATTTTTTTTTTTCTTATGGGATTGACGTCTGGTCACACACAGATTTGGCCCTCTGGACCCTACAGGTGTCATCCTAGAACGTGGAAATGTCAACGTTGTGTTCTGCTTGGACATGAAGCATAAAGAAACAGAGACTGACCAACAACCAGCAATCTGGATTTATGCTAATATAATTCTATAATATAAATAGAAATATTTTGGATTACTGATCGGAAGGTCGTGAGTTGAAATCCCAGCACCGCCAAGCTGCCAATGTTGGGCCCTTGAGCAAGGCCCTTAACCCTCAACTGCTTGGTTGTATAAATGAGATAAATGTAGGGTCGCTCTGGATCAGGGCGTCTGCCAAAAGCCTTAAACATAAATATATCTCACACTATAAATATAAATACATCACACATAAATACATCATAAAAAATGTATTCTATGGAAAACAAAATTCCAAGACAGTTTGTACTTATGAGCATTTATCTCATGGTTATTGTAATGGTCCTGACAGGCCACAGTCAAGAAACCTGAGAACGTTGTCGTTATTGAAAACATCCACCCTGCCAATGTTTACAGTGTGGCCTGCAGTTCCACATGTGAAGCTGTTTTCTTCCAGTTTACCTTGTGTTCTGGAAATCGTCCTGTGGCTGTAGAAGAGGTGGGAAAACTGAGAGAAATTTCAAGCCAAAGCAACTGCAGATGTTTGCTGTTCCTGGCTGGGGGTCGGTTCAGCACCGCAGGGGCTTGCGCACTTTTCTGGGGGAGTTCTGCGATCAATTCATGTACCCTTGTATTTCTTGCTCCTGCCCGTCCAGACTGTGAGCATCTCAGTGAGAAAATAACAACCATGCTTGGTGTTAAACATGGGAAGGGAGTGTCAGAGGCTGCATACACCACTCAGCTCAGTGAAGCATGTATGTTTAGTCCAATTGGCTGTGGGTCAAAGAAAAGAGGTATGGTGATGTGTACATAATGATAAGTGACACAGAGTGGTCATATGCCACTACTTATTCCCTGACCACTGGTACTTCGCCACAAAGCTTCCCTGCCTTTAAGTCCACATGCTAGTGCATCACACATGGTTAAAACCGTATAGCACGTTTTCCAGGCCAGTCCCATTCAGCTTGGAGGAGGGCTAGTTAGACCCCCAGGACATCAAGTGCCTAGTCACATCCTTTCAAAAGCTGATTGAATATACTGCTGAGTTGTGTGGTGAAGACCTATGCTCTGTGTCCTCCAATAACATTAAAATTCATCTAATTGAATTTTATTTATCTATTTTTTGGTTTCTAGAGAAACAACCCTCGTATTAGGACATGTCCCTCTCAGAAATTCTGGCTTGTGGTGTTTAAATTAAGTCAGAATTGCTTTGAGATAAGTTCTACTCACCTGTTGTGCTTTATGTGCTTTCATAAGTATAAGTGCACCTCTGAAAGTTTAGTTTCCAGTAGGGTTTATTTAGCCTTTTCCTTTCATGAGGCAGCTTTTATCACCCACAGCATGCTGCAGGCAAGCTGTAAAAGCTGACTTTTTTTTTTTTGGAATGACTTCAGGGAGCCACTTTCCTTTCTGCAGTTCACATCTGTAACACCAACTCAAGAATCTTTTGCTCTAAGAAAGATTGCTGCAGATTCCCTGAATATCATGTTGGGTGTTAGTGTTGGGATCTGGCCCAGGGCAAAGCTCTGCCCAAGCCTTTAGTGGTGGTGTGCCATGTGTTCCTGCTGGCATTCCACTATATTGAAAAATTTTCTTCTCAATTGGTGTTTCAGAATGTGTCTAAACTGGCATAGAGAGGGTAAAAACAGGATTCAGCTTAAATTCCATTAAAAACAGACTACATAAACCTTTCACATTGCAGATAAATGTCTCTCTCCACCATGCCTAACATAATAGTCTGGTGAGATGTAGTTTGCCTTTAAGTGAGTGGCCTGCCTCTTTAGTCTCATTTTACTCTCATTTGTTGTAAGATAACCCTCTTCGATACTCAGGGAAAACTTCATATCTGTTCATTTTTTGCATGCCAGAGTTGTCACCACAATATGTAACCCATTTTTCTATACGTAACTCTATGCTCATGCAGCTTACCATGGCCTAATTTGGGCCTTTCAATAGTGTGAACTCTACCTTCCAGAAACAAGTTGGGGCATTGGGTGGGAGACATGTCAGGTTCGTCTACAGTCCAGTGAGTCTGAAACTGTACTCCCCTTTACAGATGAAGTGTTCCATGCCTTCGTCAAATAACGTACATACCATTGAGACATTTCAGTTTTTATGGCTGATGCTATACTTCTTGAGAACCCCACTCCCCCACCTCACATATATTGTGGAGACGTACAGTTCTTCAACACCTGACTGGGAGTTAGTAGTCACCACTTCGGAAACCCCACTAAAAGAGGATTGATGGTGTGTGTCCAGCTTTAATTCAAGTCCTTAACAAGCTCTTGTCATAAACCTTGTTAACAGTCTGTCCTCTGATTAAGTGTCCTGGCAGAGGCACCCCTACTGTCTACCTGACCTTATTTGTTCGCATGACACCCCCCCCCCCCTTATCTCCCTTGATGCAGAGAATGCAACAAGGCCAGCTTCTCTTCACAATCAGCAGGGTGACAACACATAGTCAACCTCCCAGGGCCCCAACACTCCAACCCATTCAGCCCATCCTTCTGCTTTGATCAGCCACTATTTTATACTGACATCCTTATCCATCCATCTGGGGAATTTTTCCAACCACTTGTGTATCCCAGGTATAAACGCCAGCCTTTGGCAAGATAGCATCTGTTGAGGTGGAGAAAGGTGAAGGGGGCGGGGGGTCTTTGCCTGCCTAATTGCTCTATGTGAAAGGCTGTGTTGGGTCATAAACTGCCCACGCACGACTGGGATTGTATTGCTATCGTCGTTTATCACATTCCCACCTCAGAGTGAAAAAGAAAGAGGTAAAAAAAACAAACAATTTTGTAACTCCAGTTCTACCAGATAAACATACTTCACTTCCATTTTATAATATAAAGAATTATAAGAGCACTTCATTTACAATTTGGTATACACAACCTGCTGAGCACTGAGAGAAATGACCAGGACCCTGAGGCCACTATATCACTTTGTCCTCTCAAGTTAAAGCTATCTTCTTAAGCTTTTATATTTTGTCAAGAAAACCAGGACACCATTGAACTCTTTTCAGTTGTTGCTTTTGTGTTCTAGGAAAGGTTGTGTTACTGGCTAAGATGGGTGATGTGGGCAGGAGGATCCTATGTAAACAACGCAGCGACAGCTCAAATGAGACAGGTGGAGCCATCTGTCACAGTTACAGTCAGCCATTAATGTTGTCGTCAGACGATTGAATCTCTTTTCTTCTCATAGTCACGTTGCTACTATGCCTGGGATTGATGCTCAGTGATCTTGCCATTTTTGACCCCTGTTGGTCTACTAAAGGGGATGGAGCTTTTAATTAGGGGACCAAACAGGAGTGTCTGTGGTGGCCCGTAAGTGCAAAACACCTTAACAAACCAAAACCACAAGCGCAAATTCAGAAACTTGACAGCTAATTAGAAGACACATTAGCATTAACTCAAAACGGAAAGAATAGGTCCTTATTGAATATCACATGCTCATTGCTGATTGTATGATTCTCACAAGGAAAAAGACATTTTTTTAGTCTCTTACCTCGTTAGAGTAGGAAGAAAAACGAAGTAATTCGTTATTACAATAAGAATTATTTCTTGATCAGATAAATGTTGATAGAAAAGTAATCAGAAATAAAAGCATCAGGGGATTCATTTAGAATGTNGTCTCTCAGACTAATCTGCGCTGCAGCCAATCAGCAACAAGCATGTGATATTCAGTAAGGACCAACCCTTTCAGTTTTGAGATAATATTGATTTTTTTTAATGTCTCATTTTTCTGTCATTGTTATGGCGTTTCTGAATTTGCGGTTGCATTTCCAATTCTTGCAGTCAGGTTTCTGAATTTGCTGTTTGTTTTGGTTTGTCAATGTAATTTGTGTTTAAGGGCCACAGTAGATGTCTGTTATGTGATCCATTCACCACCATCCCCAGACAGGTTTTTTGACATTTTGTTTCCTTTGTTTAAACATGATGACTATGTAGGTGTCCTGGAATCCAGTCCTGGCCTCTGTCGTGACTATCAATGTGTTTACAGTGCATTCAGGACCCTGTGACATCAGGGGTCATAGCTAGTTAAAGCAGATGGTGGGATGGAGAAGTACTTGGACACGCTTAGCCTGCTGGTCCTGTCTGCTTGGTGTGCCTCATCTTTGAAAGGGTTGACTCACCATGACCTCTTGCCATCAGCCCTTTTCCCTGATGTGTCTCCGCTTTCCTGCAGAAGATCCCAAACTGAGTGGTTTGAAGTCAGTGGTGAGGTGGTCTTTTTGAACAAAAAAAAAAAGCAAGCATTGTAAGGTCTTCACTTCTATTAGCAGACCATGACCTCACGACGTGTTATTTGCCTTTGTAACTAAGGTAAAAAAAGATGTTGGCCAATAGCTGTAACAGCCTGCCTTTGACTCCATTCTGCTGTGTTCTCTCCTTCCGTCTGCCTTTGCTGTACCTGTGTACCTTGTCTTTCATGTCAGTATGGATACTCTCCAGTGGTCTGACCTAAATAGAACCCAACTGACAATACCCTTCCCTTTTGAACACTGATTTTTTTTGCTTGTTCGCATTTTGGCAGCTGCATAAGCCAGGCGCATCAGGTGTGTCACCATCCTGCACTAAAAAGCAGATTTTGCTATCTGGTAATTGCATTACATTTTGTTTCAGTTTTTTTTTTATTTTAACTTCCTAAAAGGCAAAGATGTGCATGCAACTGTTGTGTTTTTATTTCTTGCTTTTTTTCTCTCTCCTGTCCTCCCTTAACGTCTGTAATGTGTTCAGCAGCTGTAGACAAGAAAATTGGAATTTCATGGAACCTTCGAATATGCCTGTAATGCTGATCTACCGTACCCCTGCGTTCTCTTACTCCTCTCTTCTTTTATGACTCCTCTTTGTTGATGGAATATTTCAGCAATACTGGCTGAGAACTGGACAAAAGGCTCACAGTAGCTGAGTTTTATCCAACACTAATATCATTCACCCAATAGTAGATGCACGCATACAGCTGTTGAATTTCTGAATGGTCAAACAAGCATTTTCAAATACCACTACTATATACCACTGAGCACTTGCAGTTATTTCCATGTTTTATGACTGTTCTTTTGCCTCTGTTTTTATCAGAACTGTGCGGACCTGGGACCTGAACAACGAAAAGAAGCACAAGTCTGTATTCAAGCCTCGATCAATGCAGGGCAAGAGAGTCACCCCCACCTGCTGCACCTACAGTCGAGATGGCAAGCTGATTGCTGCAGGCTGCCAGGATGGTACCATCCAGATCTGGGACAGAAACTTAAGCGTGAGTCTTCCACTGTCTCTAGAGTCATGTTGAATTTCTGTAATTGTCATAGATAATTGGAAGCAGTTTTGGTTCAAATGTACTTTTGTTTTTATGGCTTTTCAGATGTGTAAGGGGTTAGGAGTTTTGCTGTAGGTGGGCCCATGTTTTGAAGGGAAGTATTTTGTCTTGAGAGGTAAAATGCAGTAAAATGGTTCTGGCCACAGTCATGCCAATCCTGGCATATGGGAACAAGAGGTCAGCAAATGCCTTGACCGGGACTAAAGAGGGTCAGTGTTTAATGCAGCCAGTGACACTGACCAGGTCTCTGCAGTGTTAGGCAGCAGGAAGGTGAAGGTTACGGAAGCACTTCTCTGTAAATAAGCTGCCTGGGTGTCCTCCTGCCTAGTCTCAGGCCTGACATGGATGAATAGAGACTGTGGTCAGAGTTGACTTGTGCTGTGTACTGGTCTCTGAGCAGATGTGGGGCCGTTTGAGGATCTGTGCCTGTTGTTCAACCCTGAGGGTGGACTGGTGGTGTGTATTCGGTTCAGAGCATGACCCAGAGAGCAATGGAAGGTATGCTGCTACAGAGCCAGAGTTGATGAGCTCCACTGGACCTGGGGGAATATAAAGGTTGGGGGGGTTCAGGTCCACCTTGTCAGTTTATGTAACCAGGCTGCAGGCAGACAGGGTGAATGCTAGTCATTTGGCAGAAAGATTGTAGAAGCTTGTGTGTGTTTGTAATTTTTATTCGTGTATGTCTTTTTGAAGGGTATGATAAGAAGCTGTCTCATGGAAAAAATAGTTCATGATGTGATTGAAGAGAGCTATATTGAGGTAACCTGTAGGGCTAATTATAGTTCGGGTAGCTAATTACACTCAATCAAACTGTAGATTTCTTTTCTTTGACTCAGACATTCAACTTGTATGTTTTGGCATCTGATGCACCTGTATCAGATAAAGAACAGTACACATACTAAGAGTGTCTGTATCAGTTTCTGTAAAGGCTGAACACTGAGCTGTACTCAAAAACACAGTGAATCTGTGATCTGTAGCATTGGTTTAAAATTGTGACCTGAATGGAACCAGACCATTGATCAGATACTCTCGTCTTCTCTTCTTCTGTCTGGAGTTCAGGCCATCATCGTCTCCCAGCCTGAGAACGCTTGACCTCAAAGTTCTGCTCAGTGTCCAAAGCCTGTAGGAAATTACCAGGTGATGCCTCTTCTTGAGGGATCTGACAGATAGAATGGGAGGGTTAGGCACTCATAGTTCTTCATCAACTCATTCACAGCTGTCCTGCTTCAAACTGACCAATGCTGTATTTGTGTATTTTTGATTTATGTGAGTGTTTCTAAAGCAAGATTGTTTTTTTACGTTTACAAAATTGTTTTATTCCCATATAAGGTTTTATATCCCAAAAAGTTTTACCATCAAAAAGAGAGCCCAACTGATGTTCACTTGAAATGTCTAAATGGATTATTGTTATTAAGAGACTGAATGTGGGCTTAATTGGTAGCAGAAATGTAAGTAGTAAATGCAGAGCATATGCACCAAACTGTGTCCTTCCCCTTTAAAGCCCTGTCATCTCCCTCTGGAACTTTGGGTGAATGTGAATGACAGTGCCTGCATGTAGCCAGCATTGTTAATCTATAGACCATAATTGACAGTTCATGGTTTTTTGTTTGCAGCCAGGTAGAACAGGGTAGCCAATGGACTCAAATGGAATACCAAAAGACTTCAATACATTACCCCGTTATTCAAATGTTAAAATATGTTCCAGTGCAAACCAGGCCATGTACATAGGAGGTACAGGAGTAATAAAAGTAGTTGTTGCTGTTTAGTTTTTAGTTTTCCATGCATTTCTCTTTTGCCTTGTTGCATCTCAAACGAGGAATGACCTGGTTTGATGGGATTTTTGATTTTGCCTGAGAATTTTCTTTCCATCACCTTTTGGCTAAAGGCTCACCCTCCAGTGTTATTTATTTAAGAAGGACTTAAGAGCTCAGCTTTAACACTCTGCAGAACCCCATGTCAATGGCTGTAAGTTATTTCTATTTAGATAGCAGACGATGTCCCCAGGTGTCTTACATTCCTGGCTGCTCGGCCCGGGTCCTGCATTTTATGGACAAAGACAGAATAAGTCAGTCGGCAGCACAATGTGTTATTCAGCCATGCTGCCACATTCACCCATGTAGTGGCCAAAGACTGACATCTTTGGCTAATATTATGCCTGTGAACATTTTCTGTACCTTGTGAAGGTACCACAATGAACAGGACAGGGGATGTCTGAATGACTGAGAAAATATGTGACTATCTGTTATTGCAATACCAAAAAAAACCCCAAACCTTTTAATCAGATAACTGTCAACCAGCAAGTGAATGCACATACATTATTCATTGAATACCTGTATTGTTCATGACTGCCAGGCTCTGATCTCAGTCCCCCAGTTGCATCTGTCTGCAGCAGCTGACCCACAGACATTGGGCGAAGAACTTTTAATTTATTACAGGTTGTTCTTGCAAACTAAATATTTAACCAGCATTCCCCAGCAGCTTACAATAACAACTTGCTTCTTTAAGGTCCAAGCTTTGGCCCATGCCCCATCTTCTAGGATCTGGTCCAGACACTCTGCCTACCCTTTTGATTCTAAAGGTCACGAAGAATGGGGAGAGCTATGGCAGGGTCAGAAGTTAATTCTTGCATTGAAATGTGCAGTTCTTGTATAGTGCACAGTCTCGGTTATTAGACTTTCTGCACTATACATTCCTTACTGAAAAAGCATGTTGCCTGTTTTTAAAGGTTTTTTTTAGCTTCTAAACTTAAAGCATCTCCCTTGAACATTGTAACTGTGTTCTGAATTATAACATCCCACATTAGATGAGATCTTTTCCTTAAGCCGGTGGCTTACCTCCTCAGCCATTACTCATAAGTTGAACATGCAGACAGACAACATCAATTTGCTGGATAACATAGGACTTGGTCATGTACCATTTACTGTTATTAGGATAGACAAGTATTCTCATGAGTATGGCTGCTGGACTTGATTGGCTTTTTGATGTAGATCGCAATGATTCCTCAGGTTAAATACTGAGTGATTGTTAGTTCCTGAATCATCTTTGGCCTCTGCCTTTGTTCTACAGCTCTAGATTTACTTTCTGATGGTTTCTAGGTAATGCATTTTCATCTGACTTGGACTCTCAAATGAGAGCGTTAACAATAACATTTTGTTTATTATTACAATGTGTGTAAGAAATGTGTGAATTCTTTAAAAAAGTTAGAGATGCACTAATCCCCATTTTTGGTACAATACCAATAAATCAAACTTTGGGGTATCTGCCAATACCTGATTCTAATCCTCTTAAGCCCTATTTGGATTGAAATAGTTTTGCATGTAATTGCATCTAGAAATGTACTTTTTACCAGAGTGTTGCTGGGATTTTAGTCCCGTCCCAATGTGTTCTGTCCATAATATCGCGTGATTCTGAAAAGATTATGCCATATTTTATCTTCTATAAAATGACAAATAGAAATAACCACAGGCAGTGTTGTACCCTGTGGGAAGAAAGTTTGTACTATTTTCGGTATAAAGACACTACATTAAGCACTCAGTCTTTTCTATCATCTCCTGCTGAAACCAAACCAAAAACAAAAATTGGCAAGTAAATATAGGCATAAAAATAGAAGATTTTAAAAATGCCTGCTAGAGAAGAGACACTTCTTGGGTTTTAGGTGTATGATAAGCAGTACAGAGGATGGATGGATGGATGGATGGATGGATTGGCTCTTATGACGAACTACTTTACATACACAAGTTGGTATTTCCAGAAAATCTTGGGGTGAAACTGTACAGGGAAAATGCCCATTACTCTTTACACTCCTTTAGAGAGATCATTGCATCATTTCCTGTTTTCACCTTCACTAGACTGTTTTCATCAGGAAAGAGGTGCTAGACTTGGATGCAACTCAGAGCCTGAGAAAGATCGTCTCCAAGCACAACTGTCAAAGGTGTCATGTCTACTGTCATTGAAATATATTGGCTGCAGAAATTACAGCCAGCTCATATAGTAGAACAGCCTGGCTGGGGATTTGAGACTTTCTACTCCCTCCAGAGTTTTCCTGCCGTAAGTTTCCCAGAACCATGCACTCTATTCTCCTGTTATTTCAGGATGTTCTTTCAGGATCAACCTCTAAAATTCAAGTAAACTAACAGGTGAATTCCTTTTCTCTCTTTTTCCCTTTGTGAATCTTTCTATAATGCCCCCTCTGCTTGTGTCCGGCTCTGCAATGCCCTGAACAGCTGCTCTTATTTCTCAGTCAGCAACATGCAAGAATCCAAGCCACTACATGAGAACTCATAGTCATTTAAAAGCTTTCTGAACATGTATGAATGTGTGTGTGTGTTTGCTAGGAATCCAGAGGTTTCTCTTTCCATCCCATCCATGCCATATTTCACACATTCCTCCTGTTCCTAACACATCACTCAGCTTGAACCACCTGACACCATTCTTGTAATCAAAGGAATAAATTGCAGGGAAAAAAAAGTTTCAGACATGAGCAATGGAAATGACACTGGGATTTTTGACAAGCAGCAAACATCCGTGTTTCATGATTTGATTGTGTTCGTCCTGCTGTGATGGAGGATACTGACCGAATTCCTTTTAACAGAACATCTGGATAAGTTTGCTCACACTTGAAAAGTTTTCTCAAGGCAAGGTCATAAAAACGAAGGAGACGTTCCAACTTTGTGTCAGAGTTTTGGCCCACCAATATTTACTCTGCTTTTGGATTGAGAGCCACGTTCCAGTCATTGCTAAATCTCAGTGTCTTTATATGCCTAACTTGCAGTAACAAAGTGAGGAAATGTCAAATTATTTACTTAAGTATTTATAGCACTACTTAGCTGTAAATATATTAATACCGTGCTATAAAAAAATCAACTCTCATTCTCATTTGAAACCTTCACATGACCCAATGTAATCAGTAGCCTTATTTTCAAATTCTGTCATTTCAGCCCAAACCTATTGGCAAAGAGGGATAATTTGATGAAAAGGTTATGAATGTTCTTTTGTCGCAAATGTCTCAAGATTAATTGACCCTAAATATGAATGCAGTAGTTCACTATTGAGGTAAAATACTGATTTTATATTAGCGGTCTAATTTTAATTAGCCAAAGTTAACCAAGCTCACTCTTCCCTGACTTTTCAAAAGACTCATGAAATTTGCTCTGGCTGATTCCTATTCAGATGCTAGAATTGGTCGGATCAGAGGTCAGAGGTTTGCTTTTGGTGCCCCAATAATTGGGGTTCTTGGTTAGGCCAAAACCTGACCCAATTCCTCAACTCTGGTAGAATCATCAACCTCTCTGCCATCATGAGTTTGCCTATGGACGGTAGCTGGATGTGTCACGTCAACCCTAATCAAATCTCCTGCTTCAGGGCTCTTCTGTCAAACCTTACCAAATGTCTCTGCGTGACCAAAGGTACCCTCAAAGCTTCAAAAGACCTTCAGGAGCTGCAGGGTCCCACCTGCTCTGCTGCCAAACACTGGAACTGGAGAAGGTGCTAGGCCAAGTGGCTAGGCCTCAGATGTCTACCTATGGTTCATGGAGCTGTACACATTTCTGACCAAAAGCTTCAGCATCTTGAAGGTTGCAATCCAGTTTGCTCTCCAAACTTTTGAGCATATGCACCTTTGCATGGCCACACTGGGCCACACAAGTCCTGCATCCATTTTGTTTTTAGAATTTTGTTTGAAACAATTAGTTGCATGTAAACTATGTTTCTTGGCCATGTTTAATACAGATCTGGTCTGCAAAACCAAGCCTACATTGGATTTTTAGAATTTGTCAGGCTGAATTTAGGCTCCATGCTTGCATCATGTGAAGTTGGGGAGTAGACTATGTTGGAATTTTAGTCCCTGAAAACATTTCTGAGAGAGTGCCAAACTTGACAGCGATAAGAAGCCAATGTACCATCCCTTTCTTAATTTAACACTCTGCGTCGTCATGAATGAATTCAAATGAAATGGGCCTGGCAAGCTTTTAGTATTAAGCACAGCCATGCTCCATTAACACACTGAGCAGGTGGTGACAGATAGATAGTGTTTTCAGCTTGGTAACGAGACTCCAAAAGAGTGGGGGAGAAACACGGACCAATTAGACGAGAGAAAATTGGTCTGGCAAAGAGCAGTGTTGGGAGCTGGGGACTGTAATATGGAGCTTAATTTGCGTGAAGCGGTGTTATCTCCTCAGTACATGATAATGACTTCGTTTCTGCTCCTGTGAATATGCTGAAGACTGCACCTCTCATAGCCTGCACACCAGGACATCACCCTGCCTCAGTCATCCCTTCACTACTGAGTTGAACAGTTGCCTATTTTAACATCTTTGGCTTTATATCGGTAGTAAAAGATGTTAAATCTAGTACTTAATTTGTCCGTATAGGGGAACACTTAAAGGAAACCTCCTTTAATGCTAGCACAGTTATAATGGCATTTAATAGAAGAAAAAATATAAGGGCTGAAGGTCAGATTTTGCTGTTTGGTCATAAAACAGAAGAACAAGTGATTCTTTTCTCACTCACCATTTTCCAGCGTAGAAGTAGTCGCGACGTTGGTGAAGAAAGTTCCAACGCATTGCAGGTATATGACGGAGTTGCACTGAGTTACTGCAGAGGCTCGGCTCGGCTAGTTAGTGATCTGTGAGATATTAGCGTGAAAGTTGGGCTAAATCTCCCTGGTGCCACTATTAGCCGGTAGGCGATTGGCATTGTGGGTAATATAGGAAGCCAAAGTGAAAATAGAGCAACAGGTCAATGAAAGATGTTTAACAAAGGTAACTCAGAATCTCGTTACAAAGTGAATCTTGGATTCCACTGAGGATTATGTTAATTCTAAAGATAAATATGCAGGCTGTTCAGAGTGGATTTTTCCTTTAAGGACCTGATGTAGAATCTAACACCAATTGTTTTAGCAGTCCCTTTCTATGCACGGAAGATCATTTTTCTCTTTTTCCCTAATCGCTGCACCCAGCACAACCAAACGAAACTCCTCATGGTTACAGCTAGTGTTATTTTCTGTCAGTCTTTATTTCATTTTGCCTCAGCAATTATTGTGGTTATGTTCCATCCACTATCCAATGTCTATTCATTGCCAATGTTCCTCTCTGGTCTTCTTACATTATATATGCAGCCTGGCTTGTTGCTTGTTGCATTTTGCCACATCAAGGAGAGACAAACTAAGATTAAATAATTGTATATCACAAGATTATGAATTATTTTTCACAAAGACAGTCTAAAAATATCCCAGCAGATTTTGTTAATTATGTGTCTTTGGATTATGTCATTTCCTGAGGCTCCTGATGAGTCGGCACACTTTGTCACTGAAGAATGAAATGTTAATCAGATAGGTGCTTAGAAGTCACTCAATGGATTTTTCGGCCCATCTTGAGAACACCTGCTTGGACGTGCTCCTTGGATAGTGCTTCATTCTGTGTTGAAAAGAAAAGTGGACAAAAAGAGCTTATTATGTCCTTTTGTTTTTGGAATAGTGTTAATGACTAACAGCTGACATGGGTTTTATGTGCATATGTATTGGAAACTGGCTTTGATTTGGTTTCTGGTGGTATGTGGAAATAAGTTTTGTTGGCTATTTATTCATTTGGCGACCAAGTTTGGATTTCACCCAAAGCACTCTCTCAACCAATCTTCTAATGAAATTGTTCTCCATTTTAAAATTTATTTAAAAAAAAAAAAGGAAAATTGCTGTGAATGAAGCCTCACTAGCAAGCTTTTATAGATTTTATCTCGTGGAGAAATGACTCGTGTGGTGTGAGGCACGTGTCCATCCTGTCACATGTGCCACTGCAGTCCTTTACTCAAGTACTGCTATTGATGGGTCTGAATAGAGGCTTTTACTGCCTGTTTTGGATTAGCAGTTCAACTAATGTTCATTTCCTTCCATCGGGCTTTACTGTTATCTCTGTCCATCAGTGGATGACAAAACATGACAGAAGAGCAATAAATGTCACGTAGGACAAGGACTATTGTCCATGTCTTTGACTGCAGTATAGAGCTCCCAGTAATGGTCAAAAACGTTGTTGTTTTATTGATTTCTTTCATGCAAATCATAGCAAGAGACTCATACTCTCACATTTGAACATAAATGAACTTGTTGCATGATGTGATCTCTTACATTAATACCCTGTTTATTGCACCTAACATACAGTATGTAGATGAGATTGTTCTAGAAACTCAGCTGTTGAGCTGCTCTGGTTCGAAACTCATGAGGAGGCGGGGCAGTGTGTGCCGTTGTGGTAGGTAGATATGGTGCATAGAGAGCACTTCAGTTCTGCGAGCACTGAGACACGCATGTTTCCTTTCCACTTATTGGTTATGCGTGTACTTTGTTGAAATATAATTAAAGGTGGAGCGAAGTAAAAAAAAACAACAACAACAAAACAAAAACAAATCTTAGTCTTCACCCTTGTTGAAGTCTGTCACCATCTATTGTGGACACTTTGCTTCTAGGAAGTGTTCATAATTTCAGATCCTGTTTGGAGTGATAAGGAAATGGCTTGCGTTCAGCTTTGACAGAGGTATAAAATGCACATTCTAAAGATTTTTGGTCTATGACTCTGTTTTGGCAGAGCGTTGGGTTCTTCATACCGCCGTTGAGTGAGAAGTCTAAGCTGCCATCTCCTCCCTCAGGAGAACATCTGGCCTTCAGCGGGCTTAGTACAAATTATTACAGCAGTAAAAACACTTTAAAAAGCAAAGAGTTGTACTTTGCACTCCATTCCATCATGGGATCATTTTATTAGTTTCAAATAGTTTTTTTTAAATTATATTATATTGATTCCTAGTAGGTTGGTATTTTTATTTGAATGCAATGCTAAAAGGGTAATGTTAACAAGATGGTGGAAATGTGGTTGTGTAAGTAAACAAGGATGCACGTTTTTTAATCAAATACTCTTTTACATCAAAACAGTGGTGAAATTGTGGAGGTCCAAACATTTTCTGGGTGGAAGTCAAGTATGGTATGTTTCTTCCCCTCCAGTAAATAAAAAGCTCATGACCACTTGGAGTAACTGAGCATGAAAGAGACTTAAGTGGCAAATGCAAATTCTTCACATAGTATAAAAGTGGCTTGGCAGCAGCCTGATAATGGAACTTGGGTCTCCGAAAGTGTGTGCACCACATGTTTTGCACACACTCATGGATGAGAAATGTGGGTGGTGGATTTTATTTACTTACAAATGTTTCTTTTTCTTTTTTTGGGTCGATCCAGGTTCATACCAAGTTCCATTGCCGCCAAGCCCATGCTGTCGGCTCGGACACATCCTGCCTCACCTTCTCCTATGATGGAACCACGCTCGCTTCACGAGGAGGTAGGAAATGCTCTACAAACGTATTGCTGTTTGAGGCAGAAAAAGAGCTGCTATTTCACCCCTAGCCATTCCTAACCTAGGGGTTATAACGTCTGACCCTGACCACAAAGCTGTATTGTTGGAGAAAAATAAAGATCTTTTCTTTGCTCTGAAACCAAAGTGACATGCGACTCTGTGGATGGCTGGCAGGATTGACATGGACACACTCGCTTGAGTTTTGGCTTGCATTACAGGCCTTCCTTTGAGCATGCACTTCCCAGCTGGCTTGTGTTCCTCTCATGGAGCTTTAGTCAGCGATTGGAGATCCCCAGTCCAGGCGTTGCTCAAGCTTCAGCGTGACGCATCTGAGTGAAGTCTGACCTCAGAACAGACTGCCTAGCTGCTGTACTGTACACTGACTCTGATTCAGGCGCTAACACAATCGATCTTATTCAGTTTTTTTCCCTGTCTCATCTCATTACATGGGAGAGAGAGGAACGTCTTTGATATTTTTTTCCCCCTGCATTGATGTTCAAATTACTCATCTTGGCATTCAGTACTGTTCTCAGTCTTGACATTTTCTTCTGTTTGTGTGTTTACAGGGGATGACACTCTAAAGACATGGGACATTCGCAACTTCAAGAAGCCTCTCAATGTAGCCACGGGGTTGTGCTCATACTTCCCAATGTAAGCCTGAATATTCACTGTCGTTGCCGTCACCGCGTTATCCCAGTATGTTGATAAACCTGGTGAAGCAGCTTTAAATAACGCACTTAATCGCTGATAAAGCTTTGCTTTATCTCGTGTCTGAGCACAGGACAGACTGCTGCTTCAGTCCTGATGATAAACTCCTGGTGACGGGTACTTCAGTGAAGCGAGACCAAGGGA
Organism: Pangasius macronema; assembly: GCA_037577455.1. Taxonomy (NCBI): domain Eukaryota; kingdom Metazoa; phylum Chordata; class Actinopteri; order Siluriformes; family Pangasiidae; genus Pangasius; species Pangasius macronema. Next base: position 3,905,740 of record CM074961.1, read on the forward strand.
ACGGCAAACTGGTCTTCTTTGACAGAGAGTCCTTCAAGAAAGTATACGAGATCGAGGTGGCTAGTGCGGTGAGTGTGCCAACTGTATACACAAAGCGCTGACTTATTTTTTTTTCCATAAATACAGTTGAGATGATACATCTGCCCTGAGTCCAGAGTTCTGTAGGTGACCTTTTATCTCCCAAAAACAACATCCTGAGTGGACAGTGGTGAAAAAGGTCATAGCTAATAGATTTAAATGTTAGTTTAGATTCATTTTTAATTCTCTGTTTATTTCAGTGGTTGACAAATTGCTCATTTTTCATTCACGTTTGCCAGGCAGACAAGCGCATTCAGTAGACTGTTGATATAATGGTCACCAGTGTCTCTTCTCTTCTCGCCTCTTCTCGTCTCTTCTCGCTTCTTCTCTTCTGATTTTCACGAAAGTAACCTTTTCAAAACTTTGATGTTATTACATGCCAGCCAACCTTGACGCATTTTGTATAGGACCTTGGCATTTTAACTTTGGCGTACACTGCTACAAGTTATCACTCAAAAATGCGTAATAGCACCCCCCCACCCCCACCCTGTAAAGTGGGAAATGATCCAATCAGCACATTAATCTGGAATGATTGACAGTTGTGCATGTCTTTTGTACTCCAGTATTAACGGACACACTGGAAACACCGCCACCTTCCCCATCGCACATTGGCAATCTTGTCTCTTCTTGATTTTCCTGCTTGAAAGATTTGCTGGCGTAGTGCCCTTGCGTTCGGTCGGGGTAAATGTGGACTATGTTGTGAGTTATTGTAAAATAAAAAATATTGTAATTGTAATGAGAGACTATGGCTACAGGTACGTAAAAGTGGAACCTGCCAGGGAGAGACTGGGCAAAGCATTGGAGATTTGACTAGCTAGCTAGCTGAAGTATTTAGAAGTAAAAAAATTTCCCTATATGCTAGCTGTTACCTTTGCCAGGAGATTGATGTAATTTAGCCTTATTTTTTTTATCAGTAATATACAAATGTTTTTACATTTATATTTAACATCCAGTAGTTACTAAAATACTTATGATATCAGGTTAAGATGCTTTATTCTTTATGAATGGTCCAGCAGCCTTGATGTTGCTTATTTATGTTTTGTAATATAACTAAATACTGGACAGATAAGTGATCTGTGATTTCTTTTAGTAATTTGGAAGTAAGCACTGCCAGGATTAAATGCTTAATGCAAGGGCTGAGCTTTACCCCACTGAATTCTCAATCAATTTAACTTTTCAAGAAAGAGAAAGTAATTACTGACAGCACTTCTCAGCACACTTCTTGAGTGTTGGTTTGAAGCAAGTGAAACATCTCTGTCAGGATCTTTCTGTGTGAACGATTGGGTGAAAATCTCAAAAGTGTGTGCTGTGAACGTCTCTCGAGGGCTCCCTTGGCCATCCGTGATGGAATGTGCTCTTGAGGAGATTTGTCATGGGAGCGCTTCTTGGATTTGGATTTCCCCATCACTTCTTCTCTAGTCATAACACTGCGGCCTGAAGAGGCCCTGAAAGCTCTTCCCTCCATCTGGCTCTCCATCTTAAACATCTTCACTGCGATGGTGGGAACCTGTCTTGCTTTCTGGCTTTCCAAACCTGACAGCATTAACATCAGTAAAAGGAATAGAGCACAGAAGGGCGTTCCCTTTATGTTCTTTATCTGAGGAATGGGCTTTACAGTCGTGTAAATGCTCGTGGATCTCTCAGAGGTCCCTGTGATTTATTTATCGGATGATTTGCCCTGGCGCGACCTTGACGAGCTCGCTATTTATCATGTTTATCCAAGGTTCTCGGCGGGACAGCTGAAGAATTTAAGTGCCGTCTCTTTATGAAGTGGTGCGCCAGGTTTGTGAAAGGAAAGGCCACCAATCATACGGGTGTAAACATTCGACATAACCCCGCAGTGGGGTCGTGCTCTGGGTAGGGAGGTGGGTGGCAGCGAACACATTTTCAGGATGGTTTGAGTAAATATGCTCTTGGCTGAGGAGACATTTTCCTGAGGTGTGAAATCGGGCGAGACATCCAGTTCTTCACCAGGGTTCAAGCGGCTGTGTAGGATGAGTGTTTGCAGTAAGAACACCTAAAACAGAACCTCTGCTTTTCTTTTTTTTTCTCCCTCAACAGTTGATATTTGAGTGCAATTAAGATTTTTGTAGATATCACTGGACACGGAGTGGAATTGCACCATAAAGCCAAGTCACTTTGAATGAAGGATTTAGCTGATGCAAAAATTATATACAGTCCAATGTAATCAAACCGCATGAACCCACTAAAAGCTTGTCCATTGCAGATTTATCCATTCCGACACATTGCAGGTGTGGTAGCTTTTGATGTTTGACTTCTTCGTATGTCCCAAGCATGACACAACCCAGAAGGATGGAGACGGCGTGATAAAACATTTCCTCCAGCCGCCATCGGAGCAGTATTTTGAGATATTCGTCCAAACAACACTGACAGCCTCAAACCTTTATCTGGCCTGTTTCTTCGTTTCTTTTGTTGGTTAGTGGGGTAGATGAATTCCTGAGGGTTTTTCAGGGGGCCCTAGGGGCTGGCATCCAGACCACACATTTGCCATTCTCACAGCATGTGTCACACATGCGTATTTGTTTGCATGGGCTACAGTACACAGCTCACGCTTGACAGACCTTGAACACAAATTCTACTTCTCCTTCTCTTCCCGCCTTTGATGGCAGACTTTGTGACATAGCGAAGCCTTAATCTTTGGCATGGAGTTTGAGGTGCCGCTGATTATTTTATTTTATTTATTTCTTTTTGTGCAGCTCGGTTCTGTGGTTTAGCAGACCTAGCTGCAGCATTAAGGCTTCTCTTTATCCTCCTTGTGTCTGCATAGACTCCCTTTATGGCACTTGTTCAGTCTGGCTCAAACCTCCAGCTAGCACGACAGCTCATGCTGTTTAGGAAAGATTCAAGATCAAAGGGGATGCCTCATTGTCCCTCTGTAATTCCTGCAAATGCTGTAATGCATTCTGGAAAGGATCGGATTCTCACACTAGACTCTTCACACAAGAATCCTGGCAAATCCAAGCCGCTGGTTCCTCGTATCGTTCCCTCATTTCCTAGCGTAACAACATGATTCTTATATTATTCTATACCACAGCGATGTTAAATTCTACAATCCGGTTGGTCAGAATGTGTTGATCTGACCAACCGGATTGTAGGTCAGACCTGGATTGGTATCTGTAACAGCAGCTCTGACAGTAGTGCCAGTTGTAATGCGGTCGTTTCTATAGCAGCGGCTAATTCAGGGGGACTTGTCAGACACTGCACATAATGTAAGTCTAGTAATTTAAATTTAATTTAAAACGTAGAGTTGCTGATATGGCGAATCGTTCAGTAAAGACTCTCCAGTGTCGGCACATTGCAAAGTTTAGTAAGTTTTCCACCACAGGAAAGTCTTCAGAACAGAGGATTTTGGCGCTTTCAAGCTTCTTGGTAACGTGAAAGGCTACGTTTTTTGATTGCAAGAGAGAAAAGAGAGAGGCTGGTGAGGGAACAACTGTTTATAGCTGCTCTAACATAAGTTATAACAGGAACTAACTTGTTTTGCGGATGTTCCACAAGATTAACTGTGACTAGAAATGGATAAAAAGGTGCTGCTGTTGGAAAATAATCCACTTCAGGGTGGTAACATTCACTGTCTGCTCACCACCAAATGTGTTATTCCTTATTTACAAGTGCACATGATCTAAATAGTGAGATGTTCAAATGACCTGATTGACGATGAACGATATTTAAAAACGTCATGGTTTACAAACTGCAGGGACTTTGAATCTCCGCTAAAGCTCCTCAGAATCAGGACAGAACAGGTTGCCAAGGAACTCGAGCAGTTAGTGTGTGTGAGGCGTCCTGCTTGCTCGGTTTGGCCAGTCACAGCGCAGTTGTTAGCCAACAGTGGCTGCCAATGGTTCAAACAGCTGATGCAGTGAGCACACAGCAGCGGCGCCACTTCCAATACACTCCCGTGTTAATCAGTGTGGCCTTTTCTTGTGTGTGATAAGCAGCTCAGCTCTGTGATTTCACATGTTCCCATAGCCTACGTTTTCTATTTCTGCAAAGTAGAAAAGGTGTACGTTTTTAAGTTTAACTGGCACCTTCTCTATTCTGCACAACAGCATTCTGCTTTTCCTGCTGGTTATTAGTTTTCTGTAGGAGAGACGTGACAAATCGTGCCTCACAGCACATAAATGTAGTGTCAAAAAAGTTTCCACTATAGCTTTTCACATCATTTTACATACCACTAACTAATTGATCCAATAAAGTCAAATGGACAAAGTTTTATCTTGTGGTAATAATACGAAGTACAGCTCGAAGCAGTACGTCTACCTTTGTACTTTGTTGAGAACAAACGTGAGATCGACTATATGTGTGACTGTTATTAGAAGACTATAAGACGTGATCATCTTCCACAAAGGCCCCCCATTTTCTCCACAATTTGCTGCCAATACCCACCCTCCAGCCAGCTCTGCCCTATCACATGACATACACCAATTGGGGAGGTTACTGCATGTTTTCAGACTGCTGCTCATGCTGCATCACAGGGCAGCGTAACACACACGAAGGAAAGCGCTGTCTACCCTCTTCCGCATACCTGAGCTCACAGATGGTTATTGTCACTGTGACTGACACAGGAGAGAGAGTATCCCACCCAGAGAAAGGTGAAAGAGAGAGAGAGAGAGGAAGGAAGAGCGAGAGAAAGCGCTTCCGCTTCTGTATATACTTATCATATTACGACACTGCAACTGTCATATTCATATTTATTTATATTCAGTTTGCTGCAACAGCTTGACTTTGTACATAGCGATTCTGAAGTGGAGTAAATAGTCTGAGGAGCTTGTTGAAGCTAGCGCTCCTCCTGCTATATTTGGAGATTCGGTGCCCCGCGTTAGCCCCAGCAGAGGTGCGTTAGAGCTGCCCTGGGCTGGAACGGAATTCTCACGAGCTGCTTTTGATTGATGAACTTGTTTAGCACTGGCTTCGAAGATGGAGACTGTACAACACTGAGCTTATGGGTTACCATATGGTGCCCAGTTATTCATACTTACTCTGCGTGAAGATTGCAGATGAGCACACACACAAGCATGCGAAACATGCGTGCGATCATGACATGTGACATAATCGAGTCAACATTACAAAGGGATTATTGGCATTTCTGCCAAGAAAAGTCTGTCATCATTGTAGACATTTCTAAATAATGAAAATGAATCCACAATATGTAAGTAAGTAAATAGGAGAATGCAGCACACAGGTTGACCTGTGGACCTCCACACATGGCTAGCAGACACAGCGGGATGACAATAAAGCTTTATTCTGGGTTAGGCGAGCTTAGTGGAGCCAAAGAGGGCCTGAACAGCTGGACACTAAGCAGCTTTCCCCCGTTCACACACCCTCTACTGCTCCTGCGAGTCTCTTCTGATCCGTACACTTTCTCTTGCACACTTTAACACTAGTACTTGTTTAGAGTAAAGCCGACATTCTTTTCCACTCCCTCCCTTCCTCAAGTGTTTATTCTGCTCCTGTCTTTGTGCATTGCTGGGGTTTATTTTTGGAAGACTCCTGTCTGTCCTATACTGTCCTGTTTACTATATAAAAATGATCAATTCGTCTTAGATCTGCCATAATGCCTAATATACGTAATGTTGTTTTTTTTTGTAAATATATGTATATATATATATATATTCCTTGGCATTGTGGTGTGTATAATCGTTCTACTTCTCCACTCAGGGGTTGTTAAAAGAAAGGGGATCGTTTCTTGTTTGTGAAAAGATCACCGTAGTGCGTAAAAACTTGCTCATATTGCAGACTGTCTGTCTCACACACACAAACACAAACACACACGGTCACATCCTCCATCTGTCACACAGAGAATGTGAAATCCAGGCCTCTACCCAAAGCCCAAATATAGTCAACCACAGCTTAGTGAGAAGGAGAATCCTCTCTCGCTGCTCCTCAGCCGCTCGGTGCCGCTGGCTAACGTTCTGGAGCTTTCTCATCACTGTTTTCCTCTGCATTCTTTATATTTCCTTTTCTCGTCCCAAATGAATTTTTTTCTTTCCCTCCTTCTCCTTCCTGTTTTTTTTTTTCCCTCTCTCCATCTTTCTCTCCCTCTCCAGAGTGTGGTTCGTTGTCTCTGGCATCCGAAGCTGAACCAGATCATGGTCGGGACCGGGAGTGGCCTGGCCAAAGTCTACTACGACCCAGTCAGGAGCCAGAGGTGCAGTGAGCTCCGGAGTCCCTCCTCTTCCAGCTTCTTCACTACTGCACAGGGAGAATATTAGCTGTGTGTGCGTTTAGTGTGACTCAGATCAGTAATTACTCTACGCAGGGGTCAGATAGAGTAGCGAGGACCGGGGGAGAGACGGACAAGTCTGTTGAATTAACTACCGGTTGTCCCATCAGTTCCAGCTGGGAGGCTGTCAGATGGAACCGTTCATTAAACTGTCCCGTCTGAGTCCATTAGCGGTGATTACTGAGGGCAAGGACAGCAGGGCCTCACACAGTGCCTGTCTGGAAAATCGATGCTCACAAGCAGTCATGTGCTTTACTGATATTCCGGCATGTATTGTAAACATTGGGAATGTTTTTCAGCGGATATTATAATATTTATCAGTCCTTTATCAAGTGTTCTCCTTCACGTAAATCATATTGTAGCTCCTGTGTTTTTAACTTACAAGTTATGTCATATAATTCCACTCACACAGTTTCAATGCATTAAAAGAAAGATATTAAAATATAATAGCTCCTTTATGTCCCAGGGAAAGTGTCACTCACATGCTCCTGTTTGGGACGGTTTGTTTTTAAGGGGCGCCAAACTGTGTGTGGTGAAGAGCCAGAGGAAAGAGAAGCAGGCCGAGACGCTGACGCAGGACTACATCATCACCCGTGAGTACCCAAAACACACACACACGCACGCAAACAAATGCATGCAAATGAACATCCACATTTGCACACGTTGCTTTGTGTACGTACACGTTTGCACTAACAGAATCAGTCAGAGGAGTCTGTGTGGAGAATAGCGCTGCCCTTGAAAGTGTTCGTCTCTATTCACTGCTGTCACAAGCCCATTAGTGCAGCAGTATCGCGTGTGTGTGTGTGTGTGTGTGTGTGTGTGAGTGCTTTCCATCGGATTGCTGTTTCACGCGGCCCTTAACCCGCAAGCCATGATGCCATTAGCGCCCGTCACTTCATCCGCCACGCGCCTGGCATGAGGGCTCCAGTCAGGACAGCGCATGCCACACACAAACCCTAAACACATCCTGACCCTCCGCCCACACAACACACACCTCGCCGTCAAAACTCTCATTTCCCTCTGTTTACCATTAAGGACATTCTCCAGTGGCCGTAGTAGCATTCAGCATTTAGCGCATGGTTTAACAAGCACTGATACCCTGTGCTGTAAGCCGATAGGCTGAGCTGAGTGACGCATCGGCGGATAACCATGGAAAATTCAAGGAGGAAAGCGGAATGATGGCCTGTTGAGAGAGAGGGAGGCAGAGCGATTGAAAGTGTCACCGCTAACCTCTTTGCTTAATGTAGCATGAGGAGAAGAATTAACACTGCACAGTGACAACAGGACTCCTGAATGGAAAATCGCTTCATCTTTCCTACTCCTGATTTTTTTTTTTTCTTTCCCTCCTCATCCCCCACCCTCACCCCCTCCCCGTGATCCCCTGTCCATCCCTTCCCACAAACGCAAACAGAGACGAGAGTAATCTGATGGTGTTTGAGACACTGTGAAATCAGCAAACATTAATCAAAATTGAATAAAAGCACAGTGAGCATTAGAACCCTGCGTGGTCGCTGTGCTGGAGCTCGAGGGTGTAGTACTCTGTTTACGGGTTTGTTTCTTTTTCCTAATCTTTGTTGTGCTCATGTTACTGAGTTGCATAGTTGGCTTTATGCATGTATATGTATTTATATGTGTGTGTGTGTGTGTGTGTGTGTCTCTTTTTTCAGCCCACGCATTGCCAATGTTCCGCGAGGCCAGACAGCGCAGCACCAAGAAGCAGCTGGAAAAAGACCGACTCGACCCTGTGAAATCCCACAAGCCCGAGCCGCCCGTGTCCGGCCCAGGTGATGTAAAACCCCTCAGTATCTCCCGTACTCCTGGCTGCAGTTCTTAAGATCCTGCAGCTCTGAGTAAACACTGTAAGATTGCATTAAAGACTTGGCCGAGGACCAGGTGCGACTGGCTTTTGGCTCCTTTCCTCGTTTCTGTTTGAGGCAGAGATGTGGAAAGTGCAGCACGGAGAGCGTTCTGCTTTCCTCAGCCTCTATAGCTCTGTTAAAGCTGTCAATCATACAGGACGAGTCTCCCTCCTCACATCCATGAATCATCCTTTAACACGAGCTCTCTCAACCTCCCAATCTCTGGGAGATTCCGCCCCGATCGCCCGAGCCTACGAGCTGGTCTCACTGTCTCTCGTGTTTAAACATAACGTAAATATACTTTCACCGAGCAGAGGATGTTTTTCTTAATGTTTACCATGTGTGTACATGCGCGGGAGGAAGGGAGCCCCGAGTTTCCCTGACCCATCTCACTTTACAAAGGCCTTTTAAGTTGTTATTTGTATTTATACAAGTGAATTTGACTTGTATGTTTTGCATCATGTGCCTCTCTTTGGTTTTTCGCAAAAAAAAAGGCAGGGGGGGTCGCGTGGCAGCCCACGGAGGCACTCTGTCGTCCTTCATCGTGAAGAACATCGCTCTGGACAAGACAGATGACAGCAACCCCCGCGAGGCCATCCTGCGCCACGCCAAAGACGCAGCAGAGAACCCGTACTGGGTCGCTCCTGCGTACAAAATGTAAGCAACCAGTGGTTTCGTGACCGAGAGAGAAAAGCAGAGACCTTGGGATGAAAGGCATTAGATTAGATTAGATTAGATGAGATAAGATTAGATAGGAAATTTTCCTTAGAAAAACATTGCAGACGCCTGACAGGAGCGAGGGCAACATGGAGCACCTTACACACACAAGGCTATTGTCAGTGACAGCTCCTGAGGTAACTAGAAGCCTGTGTGTGTCCGTGTATGAGGGAAAGAAGTGTGTGTGCATGTGTGCGTGACTCAGGTCACCAACGTGGACGCATAGCGTAGGAGCAACAGTGCGGAGCCGACTGCTTACGTACTTACAAAATTTTTCGACACGTACCGTGCGTGTGTGTGTGTGTGTGTGTGTGTGTGTGTGTATGTGTTCGAGGGACTGCCTGAGACAGCTCATGTTGCAGATTGAACTGAAAAAGCGGTAAAGGTCCTCTAGATGAAACGTTTATCAGATAAATAGTACGTTTAGTGATTATGTTGCCTTAAATGGTTTCTGGTGTAGAGCTCTTCTCCATGCTGGTCACCAGTTTCAGCTACTAACTGAATGTTAAAAGGACCTTCTGACCAATCAGATTTGAGAATTCAACAACGCTGGGGTATTAATAAATCATATTTAAACTATATTATCATCTGAAGCACTTCTAATGTAAAATTCGTCTTTGCCACACCATGTGTACGAGTCTGGATGGAGATTATTACTTTTTTTTTAGCTGAGAAATGTACTTTGGTCTTTTTTATATAACAGTGGAAGAATCAAATAAAAGCTTACTGAGGTTACTGAACTCGATTGTCAAACTCGGTTCACACATTAAATCCAGATAGAATCCGGATCAACATTTGAAGAGTGTGAACAATTCGTGTAATTCGAAGGAAATGTAGGGCATCTAGTACGTGTTGGCTGATTGACTACGTAGAATTTAATTTCGCTTAAATTAGGAAACAGCCCAGTAGAGCCGCCTGGTGCTTTCTTTTTCTCTCGGGTTAACATTAAATGAGCGTCTCAGCAAGTTTCCAGCTTTAGGGAATTTTTACTGGATGTCGAAGCCCTAATTTTATGTTCTGTTTACAAGTAGTAAAAAAGAAAGTGGGATGGCGAACTATTAAGCGCAGACATTCATCTTGGTTTTGCATTGGCATTTTCCGCGTATGGATCACGGCAAAGACGCAACTTTTAGTTCCCTCTGGAACTGAGAAATGCTTTCTCTCCAAGTGTCGGCTGATAAGAAGCTGTCAGCCTGCTATCTCTCCATCTCTCTGTCTCTCCTCCGTCGTCTTTCCCACCGCGGGATGTTTACCTGGACTGGAGCAGATGAATGAAGCGACTTTCGCAGGTGGTCCGTTCAGCCGGGCGCGCCGAGTGTTAGTGGGGAGATTTACACTTCTGTGCTGTTGATAAATTATCTCTTTTTTCCCACCCTGTGGGGCAGATCCCTGTGGAGTTCTCCAGATTGGATTAGTCAGAGCTGGGAGTGTTTAGAAGGAGACTTTTAATGCAGGGTGAACCTTGCATATCTGCAGGTTGAGCTTTATTCTTAATGAGATATGGGAGATATTGTGTATTGTAATACACAATATCTCCCATATCTCAAGTTGTATGTTTTGACATACGCAAAGGGAAATTCAAGATCACCCCATATAGGATTCATTTCCTGTCACCAAAGTTTGCATAGTCCCTAGACTTAGACTTGGGTTGTGATGCGTGCTTGAGCGTCGGCTTGTAACTTAACCTCCATCATTACACCGGAGTGCAGTCTTTTAGAGCTACTAGCGTTAATGACACTGTCGACACTAACGAGAGCCATTGTAGCACTTCCATGCACAAATGATCCTGTTTCTTCCTTTGTTGGCCCGCCTTAATTGCTTTCCTCAGGTGTCGTGCCAGAGAGTAGGCTGATGGAGACATACACACACACATACACATATACACATATACACACACACACACTGTATGTGGACTGGAGTCATTGGACGGGTGTGTCTTTATGATGGGTCGACTATGAACTCTTGGACCTTTGACTAACGACGTCGAATACATAACTTCTCTTGTGTCGTCCATCACCGCCGTCTTTGTCTTGTGTTGTTGCCTACAACGTATCCGTCCACTAACGAACCCTCGGTTCTGCTTCCGCAGTAATTACTCGCACCGGTGGTCTCGGTGAACTCATCAGGGAATACTCCCGGCCCCAGCAATGCGTTGTATGGCAACAGGTCTCTGTCACGGGTTAATCAAGTGCGTCCGTGAGACGTAATTTGTTTGAAATATACAGAGCTGGTTGTGAGGTCAGTGTTGCCCTTTACAGCAGCACCAGTACTCGTAGATAAGGGAACGAGGGAACAAAACATTTGTAAGAGTAAGAGCCAGAGATTTCTCTGAAGCACTGGGGTTGTAGTTATCTGCGTGTACGTCTTTTTTTTTCATCCTCTCTAACCAAAACTGCGTCCATGCCATGACTCACCGAGGACCAGATGTTGCATTTTAATCACTGTACGGAATTGAGTGATGAAAGTAGGGGAATGGTTTAATCCCTCTCGCTCGCTGTAACTCTCCCTCTCTCAATCATTCCTGCTTTCCTTTCCTTTTTTTTTTTTGTCAGTCTCATTTTCTCCTGCTCTGTCCCTCCAGCCCTTCATTCTTAATCTGTTTCTCCAGGGACCTTATTCAAACTCTGTTTGAAGCCTTGGCATGCCAAGAGTAACAGTAGCTCCAAGCGGTTTTTCACCACATAGCCTTTATTTCTGCAGTTCATCCACGATTTGTCGTCATTTATCAAAGCACCTGATGTTTAGTCCTCGTTCCTTTTTAACTTTCCTAATAAAAGAAAAAACGCTTTGCCAGATGTGGACATAGTGCTGTCATTGCTACGTCTCTAATCTTTATGCTCCTTTCTTCTGCAGGACTCAGCCCAATCCCTTATTTGCGGAGGAAGAATCCGAGGATGAGGAAGCCAGCAAGGAGCCGGAGTGGAAGAAAGCGTTCTAGACTTTTGAGGTCGATGAAATGACAAGACGAGGACTTCAGCCACCTCAATGGTGGAACACATATAAAACCCATAACCACGTTCAAGACTTCATCACTTGTTTTAGTGTGTGTTTGTGTGGTATGAAAGAGAGAAAGAAATTGAGTATGTGTGTGTGAGAGAGAGAGAGAGAGAGAGAGAGAGAGCGACAGCATCAGCATCATGTGTAATTGATTTTGATATTAGGTAGGTGTGCGAGTACTGAATGTACAGAATGTTGGTTTGGATACATTTTTTGTAGTAGTTTGTTTTTAAAGATTTTCACTTCGTATTTTTCTTTCACATTGCAAAATAAACACGCAGCGTGTGTGGTCAGCGCACGCGTTTGTATTGGGAATTCGTACCGGACGATTTTACACCGAAAAAAGGGGGGTTTTGAGAAACGTCTTAACAAGTGGAAAAAACCAATTCGTAAGTCAAGCTCTTTCCAAATGATGCGTGACCGTCCATTAATTTCTCTAATAAGGGAATGCGTTATTTTCTCTTTCTTTTTCCGCGTTCCGCAGAACACGCTCCACGTTTTGTCAAAGATCAGTGAGCTCAGATGTTTGTGCCGAGGTGACTCCCGGCCTGTACACAAACAGGAGACTGCTGTGTCACAACAGATTCCATTCTGCTAAATCTCAAGAGCTCTGATCCATCTTTCTGTCCCTGAACCCCCTCGCTACATCCTTGGACTTTTCCATAAAATGCGCTGTCTTAGTCAGGCTAGAGGCGCTTGGTTAGCTCTTGGTGACTCACTGCATGAAGTAAATATTTATTTTGAAATCATTTTTAGCTACTTTTCCAGCTCGTCAAAACCTACTTGTGTGGAGAGAACATTTTTTTAGCTGGCTGAGAAATGAGTTTTATTACAACAGCAAAATGTCAGATTCGATTCTTCTAAAAGCTGGATTCTACATCTGATGAAGTTTGACCCAAGATATATATATATATGCTAATAAAGGAATGGTTTTGTTTTGTGTAATTATGGCAGTGCACTCTTGATCATCTCACTTGGCCCAAATGTTGTTCCTATAAATACTTAATCTCTGATGTTCCTCTGTGCCTACTTTTAGGTCTGTTGCATAATAGAGAACCAATAATAAGTGATGGATGGGGTGGCATGGGCTTGTCGGATACATGGATTGCATATTTCTGCTCATTACCACTCCGTGGAATTTACCCTCTGGCTAACCTAGCAGAACTTCAGAGGTATTTTTTTTTTTTTTAGACGTATGATATTGACATACTATCAGTTTCAAAGTTGTTTGACCCACCGACTCACCAAAGCACTTTCCTGGGGGCATTGCTTCAATAAGGAACCGTCTCCTCCCCTTCTTCTAGCTTCTACTCAAGTCATAATACTGAATAAAAATGTACGTTATACCCAGAGCTGCAAAGTTCTCCAGTTTCCAATCCCCTGAGAGTGTGACGAGAGCACGTACTAACCACACAAACCCTCGAGAGCAGATCCCCTAACCAGAACCACGAGGAGAAAGGGTTCGCTCTTGAGCCTGGAAAGCAGTAATGTGTAGTGAAGTAGCAGGGCAAAGCCAGTCGTGCGGCCCAATCCATCAGCGCCTATTCTGAGTGCTGATGTCAGCAGCTGTCCAGTCCACTCCAGTACTATCCGTTACTATCCATGGAATGTCGGAATGCCACACTGGGTGATGTCACGGCATAACCATGCCCACTGGACTCACCACGCCACTTTAGTGGTGGCCCGAAGGGAGTGTTGCGGGTTTGGAAGGCCTGCCAGGATCTCTATATATTAATGGGAGTCTGTCAGCGGATTGGACCGCCTCCTCCTTGTTTTCACTGCGACCTCGAATGGCAGGCCGTAGTATTTTTCTGTCCAGTTATAACAAAGCCACAGCTACTAGTGATTATTCAGGAGAAGATGTCTTCTTGGCAAATTTGCATTTAGTGATGTTTCTTCTTCCTGATCAATCAAAATATTAGCACAAGATTATTATTTTTTTCGTTCTTTCTACAATGGCTTTTCTTGGACTGTTTTAAATCTGACTTTGACTTGTTCTTGACATCTATTCACCATGTGGGTGAAACAAGAGGTTCTGAACTAGGACATGTTCCTGGATCATTTTAAAAGTCTCTGATGTAAGGAAATTGTTAGTGACAGTCGACTTTTAAGGAAGGTCTTGGGGTGTAAACCAAATGAATTCTTGTGCATGTCAGTTTGCAAATTTGAAAATATTGAACATACACTAAGTGATTTACCTCCAAATTATATACAGTGTGTATATATACATATAGCCAGTTCCAGTTACATCAGCTCTCCAAGTTAGATGGCTAAAAATAGAAAGTACTAAGAGCCTAAAGAAGTACTCCAGCTTTAATATTCAATATGAACTGGAATGTAGAGCTACGCAATTTTGTACCGGTCAGAAAGTTGACTGGTGCATTTTGGAGGAAATCAGAAAGGAATGATTAGTTAAGAGGAATGTTGTTTCAGAAACAGCAAAAAAGACCTGCATAAAGAAGTCAGGTTCACCAGTTAGTGACCGATTTTTCCACAGATACAGCAAACCTTTTTAGGAACTGGCTCACGGGTTTGTAAACCAAGCCATTATGTAATCAGATTATAACAGCACCAGTGCTAGTACCATGTCTGTGGAAAAGTGCCAATGGAGGCCAGCTGTAAGGTTGAGGAGACTTGGGGCAACATTTAAACTCCTCACATCTTTTTACTCCGAGCCAAATCCCCTCAGCTTGGTGGAAACATTTCCTCCAAGTGCCCAGATTTACTGCGTGTCGTTGCAACCCGTGATTGTTTACTGTACAATCCTGAGCCTGCGTTTAGGAATGTAGAACAGATTTCTACTCCATAATCTATTCTAACAGCCCCGAGTCACTCTACAGCTCGAACCCCACTGAGGGACTGCACTGAGACTCTTCCTCTGTTCTATTCAACTCATTCTGTCTGCATTGACATTTTCCTGGCTATAAAAATGGCCATAAATCATGCAGACATGGTCAGCATATAAAGACGTTCCAAAATATTACTCACTTTTTTTTTTTTTTTTTTAATGTCCTGAAGCTTTGTATTGTTTGTGAATATCATCTTATTGATTTCTTCAGACATTTAAGTGATAGAAACAAGTTTTATTCTGTAAAAAGTTACAAAATGAATATTGTACAAAAATAAAGTCTGTAGAGAGCTTTGGTTTAGTAACACAAAACAAGTAAGACAAGGTTTTTTCTTTTCACAGGACTGAAAATACACAAATACACTGCAGGGTGGAATTGTTACAGTCAGCTTTCCTCTCATATTCGTACTGGAAATAGTTTTCACCACATTTTTTTCAAAGTTAATTTGCATGTATACACTTTTTTCCGGCTTTGTGTAAAAAAAAAAAAAAAAAAAGCTTCCACAAACATAGTCACAACAATAGGACATTTAACGGTTGAACAAAGCATCGTACACCAGGACAGAGGATTACAGGATACAACATAAACACAGGTGTGTGTGATGGAGCCACGGGGCTGAGCTATTAAACACACTGTATCACTTCCCTCATTTGAAAATGGTTTACGTATAATTTAGCTAATCATAATCGAGCGGTTAGATGGAGGGACTTATGATTTGAGTGAGGATTATGGTTGGATTACGTGTTGAACAGAACATCTGAATCGTGTGGATTTTTTGAGCTCTGTGTTTGTTGCTTGCACGAGACCTGGTTTTGCACTGTAATCCGTGGAAATGTTGTGCCATTCCCATAGGGCCTTTCCATGTGGCAGTGAGCTACAGTATCGAGAACAAACTCTGTCCTCTCATCCCATGACGTACACATCACCAGCTGTTTCTGGTAGTGTGTGTGTGAGACTTCATGTTTCAGTGTTTGTGTGTAAGTTTGGATCTGGACTTTGTACTATGCCTGTCCTGCTTTTCAGGCATGTGGTGGGATTCAGAGTGGCTCGACTTTCCTTTAATGAGGTTTGTTTCCGTTTACCTGAGAATTCCAGACAAAAATCTTGGTTTGAAACACTACGGTGACGTGCCAGATTTAAACTGTTGTGGAACATTTTTTTTTTTAGAGCACAAGACCTATTGGAAGAGTTTGAAGCCGTTTGTGAGGAACATCAAGGACGTCCACCACATCATCACCTTTCTGTCTAATGGGATGTGGATTTCAACTTTCGACTAGGAAGGATGTTTTCTATTTGTGATGATGCGTCTCCATGGGGCACAGCATAGTTAGAAACCTTTGCTGTAGTGACTTTATTATGGTTGAAAATAAACACTGGGCAAGGGCTGTATTTTCTCTCGCAAACAGATAATTGGTTTAGAGAGCAGTTGGACGACCGATGTTAACGTTTTTTCCCCAAACTGCTCTGATTGAGTAAACACCATACTGGTCTACCACAGACCTAGCATTTTAATTTAGACAATTTTTTCCAATGGTGCCAGACATAGCAAGGTGTTAGATGTGTGTGTCTTTCAAACTAAGATGTCATTTTCTGTGGTTATGGGTTTCTTTTGTTTCAAAGCATAATTGGTCCACTTGCCTTTATTTCTTTGTTTTTTTTGTTTTTAATGAGGTTGGACCGTACAATTTCTCTAAACCAAAAAGTAGGTAGAGACACTAAGGTACTAATGTCCTAAAATGAGTAAGTGATTATTTTCCAGCCTAGGTAAATCGTGAGCCTAGATGATCGCATCATCTGCTTTTTCTTAAACACGCATGCTCCACTTTGGCACCATCCAAGGTGAAGAGGGGAAAAAAAGCTTCACAAATAAATAAGGGAAAACACTCTAATACAATGGATTGCAATAAATAACAATAAGTTAATTAAATTTCAATAAATACATTTTCCATATAGACTATATATATATAGATATATATATATAGATAACTTTCTGAATATTAAACATTTTTGTGACGAGTCTGTTCTGACTGCTGCGGGTTGAGTCTGGGTTGTGAGATGGATGCTCTGCCTAGTCCGCATAGGCATATTCAGCTATTTCTTCAGAAGGGCATCATATAAAGATCCACAATTCTGTGCTGTCCACAGCCTCCTTCATGCAGACACCCCTTGCACCCATCTCTAGGACTTCCACACAGCCAAAGTTATAGTTTGTGTATACCCAGACTGTCGGGTTGCGATTTTTCTGTGACTTGCTGATGGAGTATGTTATTGTTGCCACTTAGACAGCATTTACATTTCAATCCCTGCTTAGAATACTCTGACATGGTTTTGTAACAGTGAATACTGAGGCGTTGCTTCTGTCGCTGAAGTACTTTCCTGAAGTTTTTCTGACATTAAATCTTACTCCTTCGATTCTCATTGTGCACCTCTCTGTGCAGAATAAACAATGACACACTCGAGACCTGCACTTTCCTCTGAGAAGCAGCATTTGTCTCTGCACTGGCTTCAAGCCCTCTGGAGTGCGAGACTTCTGTATTTTGTCCAAGTGTCTTTTTCGCTTGCCCAAGTGCACAAATCAGACGCAGGCGCACTTCTTGGCGGAATGCTTCTTTAGAGTGTGGTACTCCAAACTGTCATCCAAGAACGAGAGGTCGTCATCGAATGCTATGGGTCGACAGCAGGTCTGAGAAGGTGACTCTTTGTCCAGCTTCTTATTTTGGGTGAGGTTGTTCAGGATCTTGTCGTAGTTGGTCTCTGAGTCGTAACAGGGACCACTGCAGTACCTAAATATCAACTCCTCTTTGGTCCGGTAACCTAACCCCAGGTCTGTCACGTTGAGGTGGATCTCTTTAAGAAGGCACCCACGCCCTTGACCTTTGATCAGTTCATCCCGATTCCCTTTACCCCCTCTGCCTCCACCTCGTCCTCGACCTCTCTTCTTTTCTACTCGTCCTTTCGCTCCTCTGTCTGTGTTTGCTGCTCCTCTATGCCTCGCTTTTTCTTTCCCCCTGCCCTCAGGGTCCATCTCAGGAGACCGACGCAGTCTGCCAATGGTCGCTGCAATGAAGTCCATTACATCATCAAACTGGTCTGGGTGCAGTCCATTGATGTCATCTTTTAACAGATAAAATAAGAGAAATCATCATAAGTCATGCCCTGGACTTAGGTGTGTTTATGCTGTGTCTGCATGGTTACATATTTCTGTAAGGAGCAATGGTGCAATGTGATAAGCAGTTGCTCATTTTACTGATTGTCTTTTCTATATTCTATTCTCCTCAAGTATACGGAAAATGCATTTGGGTTATGACATTGAGGTACAGCAGAAAACATCTGTTCAACCACAAACTCAAAACATATGCACTGTCCTGCACTTGAACAGAGAGGAGAAAAATGTAGCATCCTTTGATCTACATGTAATACACAATGATTTCATTATAGAAGGAACTCCGTGAAGTTCCCTCTCTCACATGTCCACCAAACGGACTGCATTATGGCATCTGGAAAAGCTCTCCTGAGACTATAATAGGTATTTTTTGAAGCTAATTTTATTATGATTCAACAAGTAATTAAATCAAAAGAAAGCGACAGCCCTTAAAATTCCATTAAGGTCCACCCTGAGTCAGGTAAATCGAGGTAAGCAATGGTTTACTGGAAACAGGCAAGTCACGGTACGGAAGGGTTTACTGGAGACAGGTAAGTCAGGCGATGGAAGGTTTTACTGGTATCAGGTAGGTCAAGGCAAGGGAGAGTTTACTGGAGCCAGGTAAGTCAAGGTATGGAAGGGTCTACTGGAGCCAGGTAGGTCAAGGTAAGGAAGGGTCTACTGGAGGCAGGTAGGTCAAGGTAAGGAAGCGTCTACTGGAGCCAGGTAGGTCAAGGTAAGGAAGGGTCTACTGGAGCCAGGTAGGTCAAGGTAAGGAAGGGTTTAATCGAGCCTGGTAGGTCAAGGTAAGGAAGGGTTTAATGGAGCCAGGTAGGTCAAGGTAAGGAAGAGTTTACTAAGACTTACTTAGGTAAGTCAAGGTAAGTTAATAAAGGGTTTATTGGAACAAGGTCTGTAAAGGTTTACAGGAGCATGCGATGTGGTGTGATAAGACTTATAATTCTTAATGCACTGGGATTATCCTTTTACTTTTTCACTGTGTGTAGCAAGCAGACTGGTTTTGCCCTCAGACAGGTGGAGCTGTCTGAATTTCATTAACTGTCACCTGTAGGTCCTGCAGCCAGAAGTGTTATACAATCCGTGTTAATGCCTGGCTGACTGGCTCTGTACAACAGTATCAGGTGTGATCGTGAACACTGTTTATATACACACTGCCCTTTGACAAAAAGGACTGTCTTTCGTTGGCCAGAATGACAGGGCTACGATGCCCAGGGACATGCAAAAGCCAAGCTGTTTACAACTGGCCTTCTAGAGTTCCACACTAGTTCTGAGGCACTGTAACATGGTCGGCTGTGCATCAAACCACTGAATTGATTTAGTTTGCCTACTTTAGAAAGAGCTTTAGTTTCAATATATTGATGTAGTTTAATCCAAACAGGATAACCAGACATTCATAATGGCACTTAAATGGACACTGTTCCAGAGGTAGATGCCACTGTGTGTGACTAAACATTGGAATGGCATTAAAAGATGCTGTTCTTAAGATAAGAGGTGGAGCATTTAGCAAGACATGACTCACTTAGCATTCCATACCTTATCTAGAAAATTTGCAGGTTTACTACTGTGTAAAGACAAGCCAGTGTCATCTTTAGTTAAACAAAAGAAGATGCCTCCCACATAGCTGTTGAAATGGTCATAAACACAATGAAAGGATGTGTCTGTTGCCTAAAACGTCCATCGTCTACGAAACCTTTCCCCACGGCCACACATTTATCTAGATTCTCATGGGTATTTTATAGTAAACACATTCTCATTTACTGAACAAAGCACTAACGAGGACCAACCATTCAAGGAAGGAATGTCATTTTGGCTGTTGCTGTGCCTCCTGACCTCTCCTGTCGCCTTCGAAAAGTCATTATCGTGTTGCGGAATTTCAGATACTAATTAAACCGTCTCTGACCATTGTGTACAGAGTAGGGCTTGACAATATGCTGAAAAATACGATGACATGACTCTACTAAGAGAAATCATTTCTAAGTGGTTTCTGCTAAATAGTTGCTAACCATAGTGGTTTACAAGCTCTAGTTTCCCTGCAACCACATTTGGACAGCCGTCTGTTGGCAGTCGTGTCATTGTGGGACAATTTTGCATGATCATTCATGGCATAACGAGAATGGCTTAATATAATTTTCACTTGGGAAAATAAACTGTTTGACAAGTCCAATGCTGTAACAAGATATCATACCGATATCTGTAATTTTGTATTGTTTTGTCCAGCTGAAAAAAAACAAGGGAATGTCTCACAATAATAAATAAGTACATGGTCATCACGTTAAGCACTATTCAGTGTGTTTTTGATAGAGAAATCACAGCTGTTTTAGGGTACTGACTTACATTGTTCTTCCATGGAGGCTTGTTTCAGACTGGCTGTTTCGAGACGGGAGTTTATGACTGGGTCCAGGACGAGTAGCTCACTGTGACGCTCGGCTTGAGGAGCTCTCTTGGAAGGCTGCAGCTTGTTGAAGAGAGGGCGAGCGGATACGGAGCTCAGGAGCAACAAACACGTAGCTAGAACATCCCATAACTTCATTTTAGACTCAGTTCCTATGGAAGGAGCTGCAAGGAAACAGAGATAGGTGTGACGGGTTATTCAGTCGCTTACCTCGCATGAATGCACATGATTAAGTCACACAGTGAGGAGTTCTTTCCATTCCTCTTCTGACGATAATGCAATCAATAAGTATTGAGTAAGTTGATGTGCGTAATTTGTGTACTGTGGGGTTTGGGGAACAAAATTGCTTTTTTTTTTTAAATTGCTTCAAACGTTGCTAAATACATGATTCAAAACATGCTCCAGAATATTCACACTAAATCAAATGAAAAGTGAGTTAATGGCTCAAATCCCAAACATTCTTTAAAATGTTATGGATTTAAAGCATCTTCATTCCAGATGCATTATTTATAACTTCTCAGAAAAAAAAACGCAGTACTGTTTCTGCACAATATCAGTTAATACTAAACAGATTTTTGTCAATACATGCAGAGGAGAAAATGCTATGTGGCAGAGCAACTTCTGTTCCCTATTTACAGTCCCAGCTTTCAGCAGAAGCAGACTTCATATAGCTTTATAAAGGAAATTTAAAATTGATGATTAAAAGTGATATTTTTATCTAAGAAATATGGCTGGAATGGACGGATATAAATGTAGAGGTTGGGAAAAATACTTGTATGACAGTTTTGGTTGATTTGTTAAATGTGCAAGAGAAATATCAGATGGATTTTGGTAAATATATATTGTCAGTATGAGATTTGATTGCATTGGAAGCAGGTTTGTTTATTAAAAAAAAAAAAAAAGAAAGAAAAAGGCCAAAGAGCCAAACGTTTGGAGAAATGACACTGAGAATTAGACTTATGTGACAAGTTTAATGCAAATATGGTTGAACAGGATGCATAACAAACCCCAGGGCTGCATGTAGGGGTATGACCCAGAGTCCCAGCAGGGACTGAGATGTTTTCAAATGTAGGGAAGCATGCAGCGCTGGTGCCACGAACACAAATAACACCGCACAACTTTTGCACTCACAGCACCACACGCGCAATGCGCGACACTAGTGATCTGGGTTTCTGTGCATTCATCTAAACAAGCTCTAAAATCGGATCCATGTAAATTTGAATTCATTTCTGCATAATTTTTAAATATATACAGCTGTTCTGACTCACCTTAAATTGGGCCCATGCAGACCTGCAGTTCACGCATAAACGCAGTTCCAGATGGCTCGGGTGGCATTGAAGGATCCAAAATACTTCAGAGGGAGTGTATCCGTGAGGGGTTCCCCCAAAAATATTGCCGTTCCTTATCCATTGATCCACAGTATCCACAGTGAAGTCCGTCGTGTTTGTGTGTTTGTGTCTCTACAGAGAAGTCTTATCTGTGCGCACGGAGGCGCGCGATAACCGGATGCTGCCGAGCTCCGTGCCGGTAATTTGAGAGAAATCCACCATCACCGAATGCCAAAAGCCAAATGAAGACATCAGGGCTGTCCGAGCTGGCGTCGGATCAGTCTACTGTTTACTTCTGTGCGCCGCACATCTTCTCCGCCGAAAGAGTGAAACGGGCATCCTGCGCTCAGGGTCACAAATTCAAGTAAATTCCTCCTCGTGTGAACTTGAGACGCACAGCCGCAGCGCATTTCATGTCTTCCGTCGCAGCTGCGATATTCCCGCGTTCATCAGATCCCCTCGCTTCTCTCAACGCAGATGCGCCTTTACGCGTGAAGCTGTGCCACTGATCGCATGCGCTTTAAATAGATTAATGGCTCTCTGACGTTTCTCGAAGCCCGTGGAGGGCCGAATTTAGTATGGTGTTCAGTGATCTCGTCGCGCTATACAACAAACAATTAGCTATAGCGCTATAAAAAGTTGTTGTTGTTGTAATACTGGTATCAGTGAAATATCCGAAATGAGCCCTGTTACAGAACAGCCGCTCTCTCAGAAATCAAGGCACCAAACTGTACTTTTCCTCTTTGCTGAACTGGAAGCAGCAAGGTGCAAGGTTTCTACCTTTAATATACCTTTGCACCTATGTGTCTTTCAGATACCTCTAATATACCTTTGTACCTTTAAGTAGACTTCAGAGTAAAGGCAAGGCAAATTAATTAACAAAGCACATCTCATACCCAAGGCAAATACAAACACAGTGCTTTACAATTCCAATAAACAAATATGGAGACAAAAAAATAAATGTAAATTAAATTTAAATGAAAGCTTAGGTTAAGTAGAGTTTAAAAGAGTAGGAATACGTATGAAAGCGCATTCCCGTCCCTGAATGCATTGCAACTAAAGTCCTGTACTGTCCCTGAGAGCGAAGCTCACACGCTTAACTGTAATTATGATGGAACAGGAAAGCTTTCAGTCTCCATTTAAAGATGTGCCACTTCCGAGGCTCTCTGGCAGCCAGTTCCACCTAAAAGCAGCATAAGAGCTGCTTTACATTTACATCAGTGGTCCTTAATGTCCAAGTACTTGATGTTTGTATTATTTCCACTCAGATTTAAATAAATGTTACACCGTGTTATGTAAAATTAAGTCTGTTGCTTGAATATGAGCCAAATGTTTTAATTAGAAGGTGTTCAAAAACATTTGCCTGGGAGTATATCTACAGGGTGTCCCAAAAA
>CM074961.1:3947861-4007077 GCA_037577455.1 Pangasius macronema
CCATGTGGTTTCCATATGACCTCCACTCTCACTTCACATGCCCTGTTCTTCATCACTTCACTTCATAACTTCACAGTTATTATAGAGACAGATAGTCTCTCGTCCTGCTCTCCATGGGCTCAGGCTTTTTGCTCTGCATATTTTAGATGGTTCTCTTGGGATGCCCCTCTAGTGGATGCTTTGCCTTACACTTTCTTAGTGGTAGTGTTAAGATCACTCCTAGCAAACAGTGCAAGGGATGAGTCCAGCATATGTGTCTACAGAACTGTAAGTAGCATGTTTTTATTTGAAGCAATTTTAAAAAGCAGCTTATAAGATGTGCCAAATGCACACCTTTTATTTTATACTAGTAGCACAATAGTCCTAATTTAAAAACTAAAGTAAAAATAATAATAATCTTCTTCTTCAAGGCTCAGAGATGAAGGAGTGATGCAGATCAAAACCTGTTGTGCGTGAGAAATAAGCTTTCTGGTAACACTTTATTTGAAGGATTTCTATATTGGGCATTCCATAGAGATAAAAAAACCCCACCAAAAGCAGGAAAGTCAGTTTTCAACATGTGGGCTCTTTAAGATAAAAGAGTGAGCCATTAAGAACTGTCACTCAGTGAATTGCATTGTGACTAAAGGGGGAAATTGATGGGTGTGTACCAATTTTGGCTGAAGGCCTTTTGGAGGAGATCAATGTGCTTTCCAGCCATTAGAAGATCCATCATTAGAGCATCATTTGTCACAAAAAAATGTCCCTTGTTGTATGATCGAGCAATTACGATTAGAAAAAACAAGCCTTGTGATCGTGCCTATGTCCAAATAATATTTTAGAAATGTCTGGGGTACTTCACTTACCACACATACCTCTCTAATGATCATCAGTTTAACTATATTTCTAATAAAGTAAGCACATTGGTTAACACCGTGTCCACCATCTCGCTCAATACCCAGTCAATTAGCTGACCATTGCTGATGTTTTGAAATTTGTTTTTCAAAAGAAGAACTCTGGACATTTCCCCTCCACGCCAGCAGAGGTCGCACTCTCCGGAGTTCTAACATGACCATTCCTGGTCACACTCACTTTTGTTTGCTCCACATATAAGTCCTATATTACCATATGTTTTGTGTACTGTACATTCTGAGGCAACTACCCTGTATTGTACATGACACTTGGTTTGGTCTTTCACCTTGTTTAATTGGCTTGCCCTTTGGCCTTGACTGCTATTATTACTGGTACTTGAACATTGCCTGTTTAATAATGACACTGACAAGTTGCTGAGACTAACACAAATCATTTCCAAGGAAACACTTAAAAGGATCCTTCACTGCTTTTCACTGTGAGGTGAAAAATACATCCTGGAAGGGTCAAGGCACCATGTGCACATGTATTCACACACTTATTTACACCTAGGTGCAATTTGGAATTGCCAATATACCTACTGGCATGCTTTAGGGAGGTGGGACGAAACCATGCACATGACCAACTGTGAAGAGAGTTTTTTTGTTCCACCTAAAATAGAAACACAGGGTGAAAACAATTGGGAAAAAATGTAATTTGAGTACAAATTCTGTCCTATTAATAGAAATTTTTCCCCATTAAAACGAATGGGGAAAACTTATAAATTGTTATTAGTAAAATTTTGACTAGTAAACGTTCCATCTTTACTAGTGAAAATTAAATTTGTACATGTGCAAATGTAATTCATGTTATCAAATGTTCGAATTTCAATAGTAAAAATCTTTAAATTTACAAATTTCATTTTTCACTAGTAAATACTGAATTTTTACAAGTAAAAATTTATTTTCCAGTAGTGAAAATGAAATTGTTACTCATAAAAATGTAAATTTAGATATCAAGAATTAAATTTTTACTCATGGAAATAAAATTTTCACGTGGAAATCGAATTCCTTAGATCAAGAAAGCCATGATAACAAGATAAAAAGATATATTGTATATGGTATATTGCCATATGTATGCCATTTCAGACTTTCAGACTTATATTAATTAAGACTTTATGGTAATAATCTGGACATTCACTTTTATATCCCCTATATGTTAGCTTATACAGTGTTCCCCACCCATGCAGCTACACGGGAAAATCAGAGAATCAGTGCCTATTTACTTAAGCACAACCTTTTTGATTACCTGATTTGTAATTCTGCTCTCTGAATTTATAAGAAAATCTGAAATTCTTGACCAAGATTATCTGTAAAGAAGCAGTCAGATCTACTTCTCAGTAGTGTGGTGTGTTTTTGAAAGGCAGTCAGGGGTCTTATGGAACCGACGTCCAGGACCTCCGTCAGTTCTGGAGTCGACAACAACAGTGTTCAAGTCTAATTCGAGGCGGAAAATTCCCTTCTGCTTCGAAAGGAGATGAAGAATTGTGTTGAAGCTCAGAGCAGAAAGCAGGGAGCCAAAGCAGAGAGACTGAGGGTGAGAGATATGCTTTAAAAGAAATGTTTTTATAAATATAACTGTCATTGCGCTGCTACTCATGTGGTCTCAGGGAGTTTTACCTTGCCATTGTCGCCACTCTTAAGAGATCTAAGTCTTCGTCCTGATTTCTGTAAAGCTGCTTCGTGAGAATATCTATTCAAATCAAATAGAATTGAATTGAGCTTATAGTTTGTACAGTTACCTATTTTCTTGTATAATGTCGTTCTGATTCAATTTTACTTATATAGTCATATCTATAGTGATATTGCTCATGGTTTTTTTGTCCCAAGTGATATATTTCTGTGACCTGAATGATGACTGGTGTTATGAGCATTAAATGCAATAATGCTGATTTTTATAAAGAAATCTTATGACCTGATCCACCGGGAGCCTGTGTGTTCGCAGCGTTTTGTCTCTCTTCAATCATGGTTCTTCAGTCAGGAAATTGAATTGTGCTTTAGGGGGTTAACCAGCATGGATAAATATTTGTCAACAGAGGGCATTAAATGTTTCTTTTCATATTTATTGGTTGTATGCCAGTTTCCTCTTGAAATAGCTCCTTGTCTTTTTTTTCCCCGGAAACAAGCCTGCACTTGTTTATGTTTTGTATGTGAGAGACAGAGAAGACCTTCAGAAGATCAGCTGGTGATCATGGCCATGCAGCGTTCTTTACTAAAGTCAGAAAAAAAAGGAAAATATTTATGGCAGGAATAGACTGACTAGAAATAGCTTGCAATTTACAGAAATATGTCTTCATGAATGTTCTGTTAATAATGACATTTTTAAAAAATTGATTTGGAATTTTTTTAGAAGTTTTAAAAGACACAGTCTTGTAGTAATAATAATAATAATAATTACAATAATAATAATACACTTGGACACTTTTGGGGGCCTTTTTCATGTAGAGAACGCCATCCTGTAATAATAACACAAAGTAATCATGCAAGAACGAATGTTTCTGAAGTCTGTCAAAGGAAACCGACTGAAATATAATCCTAAAAAAAGAAAATACAGACAAACAAAAAAAGAAATTGAAAACCACAGTTACTTAAGAGTGACTTTATTGATTTTGTCTTGGCAGACACATTTTCTGTGACATTGTGCTGGAGTTCTTTAAAAACCTTTTTTTTTTGTTTTGTTTTTTTTTTGCTTTCAGTAATGGGTGTGTTTGTCAGGGAGCAGAGAGGTAAGCTGTGTTTTTAAAGCCTGAGGTGGTACAGCCAGAAAGCTTTTATCTATGTGAACACTCTTGTACTTCTTCACGCATGACGGCTTATTTAAAAGGCATGATGCTTCAGCTGGTCAAGAGGGAGATGATGATGATGATGATGATGATGTAGAAGTCTGCGGTTGGACTGGACGCTCGAAAAATGTTTGAAACCGAGAGGTGTCTAGAAGAAAGTTTCTATAATATATGGAAAATTGATTGATTACTCTTAGAATGGAGCTTGAATTTAAGCACTATGGCATTGTTATATAAAGTACTGTATATATATAATACATGAATTAAATCCTTGATGAGACGTTGTTTGAATTAATGTTTGTAATATATTATCTTTTCTATAGTAACAGATCGTTCACAGGGACTTGGATGGCAGCCGCGCCACATAATCTGAGCCTGATCATAAACAGTTTAAAAAGTTTATCTCATTTAACAAAGAAAACTGATGAACAGTTTATTCATGTTATGGTGAATCTTTATTTAAGGAGATGTTTATTTGACATTGATGGAAGTGTTTTGCTTTCAGGTTTCACAGTAACGTGATAGTCGGCATCTTATTCATCGCAACGCAAGGAGAAAAGTAAAGCCTGTGAGTATATGAACAGCTCATACATATGGACTCATATGGCAAATGTAAACAAAGAAAAACATTACTAATTTTATTATATATTTATATTTATATATATTTAATATTTAAGGAAGGAGTCTGGGGTGTCAGATCTTTGTAACAGACACAGTGCATTACAATGCTTTGCAGAGGGAAAGTATTCAGGAGCCAATTCAAGTATTTGAGAGAGAGAGAGAGAGAGAGAGAGAGAGATTTGCTGTGACATAACACATTCCAGACAGTGCAGTTATACAAAAGTAATTCATTTCACACCACCCCGGTACAATTTTGTCTGTCATGGTTTATTCTTTACTTACTTGTAATTCTTTGCCAAACTTTTTAGAGCAAAACTTTTCAGGACGTGCTGTTTGGGATGGAAACGAATCAATTCCAAGGTGGTAACAGTGACGTCACTTAGCATCTGGCTGAATGACACCAACCTGTTGTTGATCATTTTTCTATACCTGCATGCCCGCAAATGTTTCATTCCTTACTTATCATATAAATGACGTTATTCCACCAAAACCTTCTTAAAGAATAGATCGTTAGGGTTCTGTTGCTGTTCTATTGTCACAATGCAGAATCGTAGGAGGCCTGTCGCCTTGTTGATAGGATCGTTGCTAAGAAACAGCTGTGTTTTAGTTAATGATAGCTAATCTTCACCCTCCATGATTAGTAACTGTCTTAAGACAGATATAGACCTAGTGTTTTTTTCTACACACCTCAATCACATGTCAAATTAATAACGGAAAAACAATCACAGTTTATATCTAAAGTACTCATCTCTCTAATGCCGCCTCAGTGGACGGTGGCTGTTTCTAATGCCACAGATTTCTCCCCCACTCTTCATTTCTGATGTGGAAAATATAAAATGACATGGAATGCTACATCCTGTCATAAGGTATAGGATTCAACATCTAAGAGGTTTAGCTCTGGATTTGCACGTGTGGCTTATTTTCTGCATTTCCATTTCAATCCCTCCAACAGCTGATCACACATAAAAAGGTATTTACATCTCCACGCTTTCTCGCTGAGAACCTCTTGTTTGCATAAAAAACGCTCAGCATCTCAGCACACATAAACATGAGTTTACATTGCACGTCTGATCATTCAGGAGCGTGAGTCGAGAATAACAGCATGTCACATATATAAATATAAATATAAATCCTGAATAATATGGGCTCAATCTGATCATATAAGTGGCAATTTTTCAGCATTAATTATAAGTTCCTTGTATTTACACGTACTGGTTTCATACAGAAGACTACACACGTTGTAGCCATATAAAATAATTCATAATATTAATCATGCATTACTTGATTCTTATTGGTCAGAAGGTGTTGATTCATTTTCTATAACAACAGCTCTGACAGTGGTTTTGAATGTAATTCAAATCACAGGTTTCGATTTAAAACTTTTTTTTGGAATTGTTGATATGGTGATGCTTATTTAGTATTTTTGGAAGGAGTCTCCAGTGTCAGCAACAGAGGTAAAGCTGTAGAGTCTCCAGAACAGAGGATTTTGTGCTTTTGCAGATTCTCAGTAAAATGGCAAGCGGCTATTTTGTCTCAAAAACAGAGCGGCTGGTGAGAGAATGACTGTTTATAGCTACTATAACATTCTGCAGACGTTCCACAACAATTAAATGTAGCTATAAACAGATAAAAAGAAAGGCAAGTAATCCTTGGCACACTGCTGTGGTATAAAAGAAATGAAACACTTTAGGATTTGCTGTTATAGGAAAAAAAATCTTAACTTCAACGGTAAGAGAAACAACATGTCCTGAAGTGTTTTATTCCTTCAGTATTTCCCCCGTATCATATAGAGAACTAAAGCTAAAATTAAATCTCTAGTAAAATGAATACATTTTTGTGTAAATTTTATTTTGTTTCTGAAGTGCCTACTTAGAATTCAGGTACATTTTTATTTAGCTGCCAAAAAAAACTCAAAATCAAACCCTAACCAACCAAAAAAAACCTTCTGCTCTTCTACAGCATGGTTCATTCTCTCAAAGTCCACGTTTTATGTTTCTGCACAGCTTTATGTTTCTGCACAGTATACACTGGCATCTCATATATGAGATATATATGTAGTATGTGTGTGTAAAAAGGTGACAAGTTACCGAACACGAATCTAAAATTATTTGTCCGAAATAAATCATTCTTATTACTAATTTAGGACAAATATTCTATAGCCTGAAGGTCACAGATAAATCTGATTGAGGTTTTTTTTTTTCCCCCTTCAGTGGTGTATGTCAGTGCTAAACCTTCCCCCTTTCTAAGCTCTGTACATGTGACCATATGGCTGTTCCACATTAAACGAATTAAATCCTGTTCGTTCCCGCCGGGGGAACATGAGCATCATTTTAATCATCATACTTTCAGCTTAAGCACTTCCTTATAATCATTAGAGTTGTTATCCATGTCCAATTTTAATGAATGCCTTTCTGTGTGTTTAATGATTGAAAGGCTAGGTGAGATGTCACATGGTCTGGACTTAACCTGATAGAAAGTAATTAATCTGAAGGGAATTTGTGTAACCAAGGTTCATTTAGAGAAATAAACTGACCCCAAAAAAACATATTATATAATATAATGCTTCCTGATTCATAGCCAATGCGTGAATATGTGTGTTTGTTTTGCATAAAACTCGACATTGCAGTTCTAGTGCTCTGTCACTGTAATATACAAGTTATACTTTGCAAACTCAAAAACTCACAGGAGGAAAAATCTCCTGACTAATAAGTTCACTTAGAAAATACGGAGCAATCAGTTGATTCCCCTGGTGTAAGGCTGAGAGTTTTACACTACACCGTAGGAGGCTTTACCCAGAATATCACTTCAGTCAGACGCAAAGAGTGGAAAGATAAGTCTGTAGACGGGATCTTCACAGTAGATGAATTATATTTGCAGAAGTTCCTCAGATGATGAAATACAGGAGCGTAGTCGGAGTTCAGTTTCGGCTTTGTCATATGATTTGTCTCCCTTCCTGTCTAACTACCCAATATATGAAAGCCTACCCAATATGAAAGCCTACCCAATATGAAAGCCTACCCAATATATGAAAGCCTACCCAATATGAAAGCCTACCCAATATGAAAGCCTACCCAATATATAGCCTACCCAATATATGAAAGCCTACCCAATATATAGCCTACCCAATATAAAGTTTTTAAGTCATCTTTGCAACAACATATTTATACATATGATAAAAAAGAGTCACATGACAAAGTGTACCACTTATCTATCTCCTTACGTACAGTCTATCCACATATCTACAGGTGTGACATATCAGGTCAGAACACCCTAGTACAGACTACACTCGCAAATAATAATCAGCATCAATAAAACTTTTTAAGCAAAAGAGAAAGTAAAGGAAAATCTAATAATTCCACAGCTGGAAGTAATAGTGACAGTTTATGTTTCCCTGCTCTTGACCCAGATTTTTACAAAGCTGCAACAGCTGTGGTTAAACTGCAATTCCTAGTGGTAAGGTTAGCTTTTGACTGTGAGTTGTATAAGTAATATAAGAACAAAACATTTGGGGTGTGCTGTTATAGGAAAATAATCAGTGACAGGGTAGTGTGATGTGGCCGAATATGAAGCCAACAATTACATTTTTCTGTTTATTAAAGAATGACACGTCATACATTTTATTCGTTTGTAGTTGTTTCATCACAAATTCCCCCGTCTGCTTTTTTGATTCCACTATCATGCCTTTGTTTTGATTCAGTTCTTGTCATGCCCTTGTCCTGTCCTTGGTGTGTTTCCTGACTGTGTCCAGATGTTCTGTTTTAAGCCAATTTGAACTCATGTTCACAGAAGTGTGCATTTCTGAGCCTTATGGATTACTCTAGTTTCTTGTTATCTGCCTGTTCTCTGACCTCCACCTGGAATATTGATGATGATGATAATTGGATTATACCATGACACGCATTTATATAATTGGATATAAATGACACGCTGAGTTTACATACTTCAGTCATGCCACGTGTTACACATTTCATATTGTGGAATGTCTATGAAACAATTCAGTTCCTGTTCTTACTTGTAGCAGCTATAAACAGTCATTCTGAGAAACTGCACAGTGCAAAAAGCCCTCCATTCTAAAGACTTTATATATATATATATATATACAGTCACTTTCATCAATCGAAGAAGTACCAATTTTCTGACACTGACAAGCAGTAGAAACGTTCTTTAATTCATTGATGTTTGAGAGCATCCATTAATGCACAGCTCTTTTAAGATGCCGCCACTGAATCTCAATGGGATTGAGGTCTGGACTTTGACTTGGCCATTCCAACACCTTGATTATTTTTTCTTCTTTAGCCACTCAGATGTTGATATGCTCTTGTACTTGGGATCATTGTTCTGTTACATGCCCAGCTTAAGCTGATGGACAGATGACCTCACATTTGTCTCAAAAGTATTCTAGCATAAAGTGGAATTCATTATTGACTCGATGACTGCAAGTTTCCCAGGTCCTGTGGCTGCAAATCAAGCCCAGATCATCACCCCTCCACCACCATTAGAGCATTAAACAGTTTGACATTTGACTGAATTTGCTTGGATGCCTACTCCTGGGAAGACTGGCAACTGTCTTGAAGACTTTTGTAAACTGTCCTTCTCAGTGTAGAATGGTGAATTTCAAATTGTTTGGAAATGGCCTTATAACCCTTCCCAGATTGATCTGCAGTAACAGTTGCTTCTCTGAGGTCTTGGCTGATCTCCATTCTTCTTGGCATGATGTAGACACACACCTGAGTTCTCCAGAACACCAAACTACCAAACATTCTGCTTTTATAGAAGTAGTTACACTTCTTGATGATTACCTAGTCTTGTGCATTTCACCTTGCAGTAACACCTAGCTGCTAATTAATCTCTTAATGAGTGTGGAAGTAGGAAGGGTGTACTTATTTTTCCCCACCTAGTTTCTGAATGTTGGTTTACTTTTTGGGAAACAAGTTACTACATATTGAAATCTGTTGTGTTTTTTGTTATCATCTGAGCTTACTTGTTTGTTTATAGAAGTTGGTGAGGACACATAATTGTTATTTAGCCCCTGATAAATGAAAACATAGAATTGAAAGAGGGTGTACTTTCTTTTTCCTATGACTGTAGATAGATAGATAGTAATCTAACTATCTATCATTTGTCCCTATATATCCCATATATCCTGACGTACGAGTAAATCTCTCCGAATAAGGTTATTCCATCAGCTAAAGCACAGGGCTTTTGTTCAATTTGATGTCAAGTTGATGTCAACACCTCAGTTAATCAGTACTAACCTAAGGTCACATAATGACATTTTCCAGGCAGATCTGAGCTAGAACGTCATGACAACTGAGCTCAGCTGTAGCTCAGTGTACTTCTGGCATTTCAGAGTCACATAATAGCTATCATAATAGCTATTATGTGACAGATCATGCCCATTGGGGCTTGAAATCAATTAGGAAAAAATCTAATAATGAGAATTTTTTGTAAAAAGCAATGTTTGTTTTTTTTCTTAGATTTTTCCTTGTGCTTGTGGCAATGTCATGACACCGTAATGTCATAGTTATATATTTTTTCTGGCTGATTTATGAAATGTGTATGAAAACCAATGGCTATTTCACAACACCATAATGAGAGCGTTATGTATTTTTTTTTAATCTAGCCATGAATTAAATTTGGTTTTGATATTTGACAAGTCTCGTCATCACCATCAAGTGAATTTATGTTGGAAAATAAAATAATGCAATCTTATTTAAATTATCCTTTGCAAATCTCTAGTGAATCTATCATACCAGAAAGAGCAGAACTCATCATCATGAGCAGAGAAGTAGTGGATTTCACTGTGAAATTGGCTCCTCAGTTTTTTTTTGTTTATAACTTGAAATCAAAATTAATAAAAACAGCCTTTATCACAGATGATGCATAATGGAATAGGCCTCAGCACACTATCTATGGACTGATCAGTCAGTCGCTTCAAACTTGTCTGCTTCTGTGCTTAGGATGATAAGGTTTTTCTATTTCAGATGTTTTTGACACAGGGTGACATTATTCACAAGAGATTTGTGGAGAGTCTTTAAAGGCAAAACAGTACAATTTGTTTTGGTCATGCCAGTAAATTTTCAGATTTTTTTTTTTGGATAAATTGCATTTATAACACATCTTCTCTTGAACAAAACTTCTTCTTCTTCTTCTTCTTCTTCTTCTTC
Organism: Pangasius macronema; assembly: GCA_037577455.1. Lineage (NCBI taxonomy): Eukaryota > Metazoa > Chordata > Actinopteri > Siluriformes > Pangasiidae > Pangasius > Pangasius macronema. The sequence goes on from CM074961.1 coordinate 3,958,320, forward strand.
TTACTATTATTATTATTATTATTATTAGAAACGTTGCACCTTGGAACTACCCACTTGGCATAATCAGGTCATGTCATCTTTTTGAAAAGCTTGCTTCCTGATATATATATATGTTATTTAAAAGCAGAAAAAAAAATGCTCAGAATTGTTGAGGGGGACTCAGATTTACAGCTGTCAGGAGATGAAGATGGTCAGCAGTGGTCCAGTACCAGAAGCTGAAAGCTTGGAGGAGGACACATCGGCTGATAAGCAAGAGCTTGGGGAAAAGGATAATACCCATTGCGGTCCTTTTTGGGTTCTGGAAAACCCAATTGTATTTCATTTAGCTGTACATTTACTGGGAAATCAAGTCCAACAGGATTGAAATTTTTGTCAGTCCAAATGGAATGGTGTTGGATTTTGAGGTCTACAGAGGAAAGAATACAGTTTCAGTAACTGGGGATTGGAAGGAATACAGCAATTTGAATGGCAGAGTCTGTTCCTGACAGGAGCACTCCTCTACTTTGATAGGTATTCCACCTCAGTCAAATTACTTGATTACTTGATTTCCTCCAAACACATGGCTTACCAGCAACAGGAACTATTATGAAAAGCATGAAAAGAATCCCTGCAGCATGCACATCAAAGCTGTCTATTTACACTATAAAAGCAAAGGTGCGGTGCTGCTGAAAAGATCAGAAAACTTTTACAGATTGCTGTGACAAATTGGCTGGACAATGTTCTTATGGCTTCCATTGTCCATGGGATAGAACCCCAGGACAGCTGTATGAGACGGTCAACCAAAGAGAAGTTTCATGTGAGTGTACAGAGACATGCTGTTGTGGCTAAATATACAACATGGGTGGGTTCAAGCTATGTTACCACATCATCAGCTGCTACTTGATATTACGCTGTACAAGGAAATGCTCCATTTTTTAGACATGACCTCTACTAACAGCTGGATTCAGTAAAAGTCAGACTACCATGCCTTTGGGAAACCTAAAATGGAAACGCTTCAGTATTGTGATTTTAAGCTGCTACTTGGCTGAAGATATGATATAGGAAAAGACGACCTGTTTATCCACAGCCCAATAACAATCTGGGAAATCTGGAGCATGCTGTTTGCCAAAGACAGTGGAGGCAATCAATGCATCAAGATGCAGAAGAGAAGCGAAATGTTTCAAATGCAATATATTTCTATGTGTTTCCAAGAAAAAATGAACTGTTTCCTCATGTAACATTCATGATTATTTCCCTCTTTATCCCTGCATGTTTCATTTATTGACATGCCCATATTTTATTTATGGACACCCCACATATGTATTGATGAAATAATAACTTCGGCTTTTAAAAAATTGAAAGGATATGTTTCTTCTTCATATTCATTGTATTAGCATGTGTTACCACACCTTAATACTTGCAATATATTTATATATATATTCTTGAGAATGTCTCAACAGTATGTATGATTATTTGAGTTATGCTGGTAGCTCAAACCAATCTGGCCATGTTCCTCTGACCTCTCTTATCAACAAGGTGTTTCCAGCCACAGAACTGTCACTCATTCAATGTTTTTTGTTTTTCACACCATTCTGTGTAAACTCCAGAGAGAGTTGTGTGTGAAATTCCCAGGAGATCAGCAATTTCTGAAAAACTCACACCAGCCCATCTGGCACCATCAACCATGCCACAGTAAAAGTGACAGAGAAAGTCACACTTTTTCCCCATTCTGATGTTTGATGTGAACTTTATCAGAAGTGCTTGACCTCTGTCTGCATGATTTTATGCATTGTGCTGGTGCCACGTGACTGGCTGATTAGATAACTGCATGAGTGTGCAGGTATACATGTGCTTCTAATAAAGTGGATGATGGGTGTCTAGACAAAGCCTCATTGGCATAAATAGATGTTCATTAATAAATACATTTTTGAATTGCTTGCAAACTATCAGAAACCCACTGGCTAAGACTGGCTGTGATACATTTTTTTTAAATTAAGCCCTTAATGTATAATGTCTTACCTCTTTATCCTCAGCACACAGTTTAGAAGTGAGCTGCATCTTTAAAGAATGAATATAGATGTTCTACAACCACTACAAGGTTGGGCGATGTGGTTCGGTGTTCTACAACACCGACAAGAGAGGATGTTACTAACTTTGAGCTTCATTAAGCCTTTGAGTGTTATTGATTTGTCCCAGTGCTTGGGGGACAGTTGACGTAACAGCACAAAGTGAGCAAAAGAACAATGATCCTTTATTCATATGCATTCTTTGGGCTAAATGCTAATTACTTTTCAACCTGCTTCCTGTCATTGAAATTAGTTTAAAAAGTTGAAAAGGTCACACACATTAGTACACTTGCTTGCTTGTCAGTGGGCATTGATTCCAAGCCATCAGTTAACATCACAGTGTTTGTAACATCTAGTGTTTGTTTTTACCCTTTTATAACTGGAGACAGTGAGAGGGTGGGGAATAACTCTGAGAGAGAGAAAGGGAGGGAGGGAGGGAGGGAGGGAGAGAGAGAGCACAGGTGAAGCATCAGCGCTAGAAAGGGAGCATGAGGCAGTATTCCTCTGATTGAAAGCACCGGTGATAGATTGTCTGTCATCCATATCTGTTGTTACAGCAGGACTTAGACATGGATCGAGGTTTCTACAGAAAGGTGGATGTTCCAGACCACGCACACTACATTGTGGCCTTCTTCGTGGCGGTCATCGGGGCTGTTGGTGTCATTGGGAATGCACTGGTTATATACGCGTTCTTCTGGTAGGTCATCTTATCTTGGACTGTTCTGAATGGCCATAGCAGTGTTTTTTTTAAAGGAAAGTGTAATTAGCATAGAATACACAACAAGCAGTTTTACTTCATAGATAATATTGTACTGGGATCATTGTAAACCATCACAAATAAAGGTACCAAGCTATACTTTTCCTTAGGATCTTCTACCTGGAAAGGTGCACATGGTGTACTTTTAGCTTTTACAGTGCTTTCAGTGGAGCTTTAGGGTACCTCAGTGGTCCAGTTATGTACCTTAAATTATTTTAAAGGCACACTATAATTCACATTTCCAAATAAAAGATACATACTAAAGGTGCAAAAACATGTGCCTTCTTGGTACCACTTCAGCAACAAGGAAAAGTACAGTTTGGTAACTTTATTTCTGAGAGTGTATTGACCTTTATTGTGAGTATTGTGTTTGGTGTTTGTTGAGTTGCTTGGTGTCCCAAAAGGCAACATTTCCAACATCTAATGAAGGATAAAATGAATCTTGAGTCTTGACCTCCTAAACAGCTGGAACTGTGGATGGTTTTCCAATCTTACACCGTTAATTTAGCTTAATTAGTTTGTATTTTGCATTAATATCCATGTAATTACTTTACAAAAAAGTTAAAGATTTTAACCTGTTCATTAAAGTGATCATTAAGAGCTGGCTGAGGAGAATCAAATGTGCTAGAACTTTGCCTATGAACCACAAGGACACTACCCAAGTTGTAGTATTACATAACATTAAGTGACCACCATTTTTTAAACACTAAATATTCTAACCATTGAGTCTTCTCAGATGTGTAAAGTTTGACAGTTTGAAAAACAGTAGAAGAAATAGAAGAAAGCCTTGGAAATTAAAAAACGTTCAATCCAACCAAATTCCCTGTAGGTAATGAGAATGTCTTTATCCGTGGCATAATGAAGACGGATGCATGGCTCTGACCCGCATTTGAGCTCATCTAATGACAAATTACCTTCTCGTTCATCATTTCTTGAAAAGCACTGAGCATGTGCTAAAGCTAAACATGCTGCAAATGGACAGCGCCGTGTCCACACTCCTTCCCACACAGGCGTGAAGGTCCACTTCAATTTACACTCACACTCAATTTAAAAAACAACAACAACAACAACAACAACAATACACTTCACAATTAGTCTTCACCAGCCGATTGCTGATATCCTTACAAGACATTTTTGTATTGGAACCTTTTAAAGAATCTATATTTAGTCATGCAAATGAGGCATTTCTAATTAAATATGTGTGCATTTTGCATACTATAAAATCAAAAATCTAGTCTCTGGACAGACGCAGTTGCAGTTAAGCGTCTTTAATGTGAGAAATGTAAAAAAATACAAAACCTCAGGCTAGGGCAAGGTCAAAAACTGGCTTGGGTCAGGCGATCAACAAACTAAGAGCATATATATCATAATAACCCAGACATTGATGTGTCATTATGATGTAAATGATCAAATTAACACCTTTCTGTTGAGCTTTGATCATTTTATTACTAAAATTTAAGAGAAGACATGTTATAGATGTGTTTTATCTTAAAATCTGTCTTGTCTTAAGTTATGTTAAATCACAAAAGGCCAATAATGCGGTGTAGCTAGCTTTAATTATCACAAATTTCCTACATTTATCATGTTCCAATCAATTACTGGTCAGATTACTTGAATAAAATCACGTTAGATGTTAGTCAAGTACTTTTATCTCACTCTATTAGTGATGGCAATCCCACATAATCATGGACAACAGATTGTGCTTATTGCTGTGCTCATTATTATTATTACAATCAGAGCGTCATCATTATTCACAAAGATGATGGTGCTAATACACTCTTCAGATGAAATGGATTTTTTCAGTGTCTGGTTCAGAATGATCATGATTTCCATTTCTGGATGGAAGGGAAGTCTTCAAGAAGTGCAATCCTCCCTCTGTATTGACTGAATGCTTTCATTGAAATGCTGTTCATTTCTACAACAGTGGTCTTTCTGGGTTGTGAGTGGATTACTAATGGAGGATTTTGGAATGCTCATCAGGTGATGACTTTCAGTGTGTGTGTGTGTGTGTGTGTGTGTGTGTTTGTGGGGAGGTATGCTTGTGTGTAAGTGACTTGCTGTTCCTTGTTAATGTAATTCATTAAATGAGCTGAATTACAAGAATCGTCAGATTGAGAAGATTTTTGCTCTTAGATACACAAGCTTAGATACACAAGTTCTACTCCTATAGATTACATTTCCTCTCTCATTTTAGAGGGAAATTGATGAATCCTAAAGCAATTAAAGGTTTTTGTCAACATTTCACGTTCACGTATTGTTCAGTCAAGTAATAGTCGTCGATAAAAATATATAAAGGTAAAAACGAAGGAGTAACAAGAAACTACGCTCTCCACCCAACTACTTCATCGTCAACCTTGCTGTGAGTGACTTCCTCATGGCCATCACTCAGTCGCCTATCTTTTTTGTCAATAGTTTGTATAAGGAGTGGGTGTTTGGAAAAACAGGTACTGTACCTCTCTCTTATTTTGCATTAATGTATGAAGCCATTTAACATCACATGTTTGAAACAACTAAACTTTTTAATGAACATACCACACTCCCAGAAGGAATTTCTCCCAAGTTCTCACAAGTTTTACTTTTTAGGGTGTAAGATCTATGCCTTCTGTGGTGCTTTGTTTGGCATCACTTCCATGATTAACCTGGTGGCCATCTCCATCGACCGCTACATAGTAATCACCAAGCCGCTGCAGGCAATCAGGTGGACCTCTAAACGTCGAACACTCATCAGCATCCTGCTAGTGTGGATTTACTCGCTGGCCTGGAGTTCAGCACCCTTACTTGGATGGAGTAAGTGTTGGCAGCCATTTTGAGCTTCTTGCGCAATCTATTTAGCTTCACACTTATATTTGTGGTTGACCTTCATATTTCATTGGCCGCTTTCTTTAGATTTTATAAAAATACAAGAAATATGCACTATAAATACAAATGCATGACAAATAAGTAAGGTTTTTCCGTCAGCACACTCCACTTCCCTGGAATTTGGCATTGATTCTACAAGTCTCTAGAACTGTATTGGAGAGATCAACTGTTCTTCCAAATGATACTCCTTCATTTGTTCTTTTGTTGATGGTGATGGTGCATGTTGTCTAACACGCTGCTCCAAAATCTCCTGTTGGTCTTCAAATAGGGTTGAGATCTGGTGATCATGAAGGCCCTAGCATATAATTTAGCATTTTCATACTCACCAAACCATTCACTGAGCCTACTATTACTCAGAATGTATATAAATGGTACAAACACATCTTTGATGTCCAACATGAACAGATCTTGTGTGTTTTCTTATTGACAGGCTCCTATATCCCAGAAGGCCTCATGACTTCTTGCACGTGGGACTATGTCACGTCAACTCCAGCTAACAAAAGCTACACGCTCATGTTGTGCTGCTTGGTCTTTTTTGTCCCTTTGGGCATCATATCCTACTGCTATGTGTTCATGTTTCTAGCTATTCGTAACACAAGCAGGTAAAGGTATAGAATGCACCTACATCATTTTATGCATTAGGGGTCACACAGTAGGGTCTAAAACTGGTTCACTACCAAGAATGTAGTTCACTACCATTAGCAATTACTCATCAGAGTTGTATGTCAGATGTGTCTAAATTTAAGCATGTGTATGAGTTGTTACTATAGAAATGGAAAAGTATTAGAATGAATGTATTTATATAGACCTGTGATTTGTCTTACCGCTATCACTACTGTCAGAGCTGATGTTGTAGAGAATTAATCAATACCTTCTGACCAATCATTCTCAGGAATTCAACAGTGCTGTGGAATAACCATATTATGTTGATTTATTTATTTATTTATGTAATATTACTTAGAAATTGTTGTGTGGAGTACACTGTTAGGGTTATGGTGGATACATGGGCTATCTTCTGGAATGGATACAAGTTCATTGCAGGGCAAAACTGTTTTTAATCTGATGAAATACAAAGAGTTCTTTGTATCAGACTCATAGTTCTGGACCCTACTACATATATACTTAATGCACTATAGTTACATTTATGACAGTGAAAAAGCTTCATGTGACTTCTTCACTTCATGTTTTCAGAGATGTAGAGAGCCTGGGCACACAGATGAGGAATAGCACACTGGTTCAACAGCAGTCTATAACAAGAGAGTGGAAACTGGCAAAGATCGCCTTTGTGGTCATTGTCGTGTATGTGCTGTCCTGGTCACCCTACGCCTGTGTTACTCTCATCGCTTGGGCAGGGTAAATATAAATATCTTTCTTTCTTTTTTTTTCACTAAGATTCAATGCACAACGCACAATGCAGTTAGTTCCCCATTGTTCTGTAAAGGTGTGATGCACATTTGACAAACTGGTTTATTTTACATCTTTTATCCAAACATGTTTGGTGCTTTCTATTAGTACCATTCGGAATGTGTCTCGGGTACCGATTCCAAGAGTGTATCTTCACAACTTTACTACACTACACTCAACGCACGTAACAACGACCAGAGGCACAGTCAGCCAGACCAAGTCAGACTGACTTACATCAATTTATCATTGAGCTACAAATTAAGCAGGAAACATTGCAAACAATTTATTATAAACAGGAATGGATTTACCTGTAAACTAAATGCTTGGTGTTCACCAAGGGCTGGCTGGCTTGTAAAAGAATGTCAGCTCCAGTTGTTGCTTCTACATGGGAATGATCCAATATCTAAACCTAAATCTACTGGTTATAGATTTGGAAATCCGTGATTCTTTTTCGGAAACTGTCATTACATCATCTGCTATGACCACCTTTTGTCATAATCCTGCTGATTTAAACCTCTTCTAGAAGTGCAGTCTAATGGAGCAGAAAGATAAGCATGTAATTTCCTCTGTGCAGTCCAAAACAGATTTGGGTTACAGGCATACCACAGACCCATACACCACTGCGCTCCTTATCCTGCAAGCCAGTCTCTTAGAAAAAGCTGATTCTAATAGTGTTAGAATTATCTGCGGGTGAAGCAATCATCTATGTCATCCAAGGCTGACCAATTCAATTAATTTTTTGCTCACTTGGGTGATGATTTTATCCAGTTTACAACTGAGCAGTTGAGAGTTAAGGGTCTTGCGCAAGGATCCAACCATAGAAGTTTAACAGTGCAGCAATTCGAATTCACAATCTTGGACTCACAACCTTCTGTTTAGTAGACTAATGCTTTAACAACTAACCCACCAGTTATGATACAAAAGAAATTTAATTTTAGTCCAGTAGACCTTCCAGTGGCAGAAAACTTGCTGACACTGGAGACTCCTTTCATAAAATGTCTCATCAGAGAAAGACACCATATCAACAACTGTTAAATAACAACATGTTTTTTAATCTGTGCATTAGATTATGTGGAGTGTCCACTATACATGTCCCTGTGAATGAGTTGGTACTATAGAAATGATAACATATTAGAACGAGTGCATTTATATAATTCTGTGATTTTAATTACAGAAGATCAGATATGCTGTTATAGAAAATTAACACCTTCTGATCAATCAGATTCCCTGTGGTATTCTTATGTAATCTCTTCCTGGTGATTAACCAAAAAAGAAAGGTTTCACAACTAAACAAAATAATTGGCATTTGGCATTTTCTACATTTCAGGTATAGCAGCATCCTGACACCATATTCCAAGGCAGTGCCTGCAGTCATTGCCAAAGCTTCTGCCATTTATAATCCTTTCATCTACGCCATCATCCACTCCAAATACAGGTTCCCATCCAGTTCTTCACCTCTCCATTTTAGATAAACCAATTGAACAATACAAATTACATTCTTCGTCTTCTTTTTCTCAGTCCTGTTCTTTAATTCTTTAATACCTGAATGTACAGGGACACTCTGGCTGCAAAGGTGCCATGTCTGCACTTCTTGAACAAGACTCCTCGTAAGCAGTGTGTCCCAATTTTGAACGGTGATTTTTCATTAAGGAATTCAATGCTCAGCATGCAATCATCGGGATCAAGGACAAAGTTCAACTCATTGTCTTCAATTTTCACTGGACACACAGTGAGTTCCATAATGATTTGATCATTTTATTCCTTCATGCACAATGGCTGGTTTATTTTGGCTTATTTAGATTTTTTTTAGATTGTCTGCCAAAATTAAGCATTGCGAATGCTTACTGACAGTGTTGGGCAGCAGCATTGCAACAAGTTGCAATTCTATTAGTCACTCCGGTAGCAAGGTAATAGTGTCACTACTTTGTAAATCATGTAGCTTGCAAGGAGTGAGCCTGTTTTATCAGCTAGTGCAGGAACCTTCATTCTTATTCACAAAGCGCCAGTGTGGCTGCAGGCTTTCTTTACAGCCAAACTGGAGGCATACTTCATAGTTGATGGGAAACTAAAGTGAACTAAAATGATTAAACAAGTGAAGTCAAGCTCCTGTTTGGTTGGTATGCAGCCACACCGGCCATTTGTGGATAAGATTGAAGACCTCTGATCTAGTGAAACATTGATAGCACTTGACTCAAGAACTTGGTTTTTGGGAGGCAAATGAGTATACTCTCAGAGATTTACTCACTCGTTCACTTTCAGTAAGCACTTTAACCACTTTTACCATGGGTCCAGTATCCCACTGGACATGAGGTGGGAATACACCCTGGATGGGGCACCAATCCATCGCAGAGCACCATGCACACACATATTCAGACATTTACTCACACCTACAAGCAACTTATCTTTGCCAATCCACCTACTGGATGTTTTGGGAGGTGGGAGGAAACCAGAGAACCCAGAGGAATTCTTTCCAGTTCTTTTCTGCTGGGGCTTGTGGTGGCAGAATATCCTCAGCCAAAGAATCCAGCTCCCCTTGGGGGACCCCCAGATGTTCCCAAACTAACTGTGAGATATAATCACTCCCATGGGTCCTGGGTCTGTTCTGGGGTCTCAGTTCCATGGAATGTGCCAGATATAACCCAACAACAGGAGGCCTTTGTAAGATGCCGGTACTACCTCAGCTGGCTACTTTAGAATGGCCCTAGTCTGAAGCACTGGCTCTAACAACTTGAGGAGTGTCTCTCATTCGGGTCGTTGGACTTTAAGACGAAGTGGTAGTGTCTGACCATGTCGGAATGTAACACTTCTTCCACTGACCCGTGAATTGAACTGTTTGTGAATTGTAGGAGCTTAAGTATAGGTTGTCCAGGTTGTAGTCAGATAGATCCTTATCATTGATTCCAACTTTCTCACTTTTTGTACCATTTGTTGTGTCAGAGTTTGAAAAGACAGAGTGGCCATAATTGCAGATTTTATAAATAACTAGTGCTTTTAGGGCCAAATTCTATTTCAACATTTAATATGGAGGCAAGGGTATCACGAGTGAATCTCAGTCGGGAATCCCTGTTGACCGGTCTAAAAGTAAGTAAAAAGTTTTATTTAATGAAGATATTTGATTTTCCTACTGATTTTCTTTTTCATCAACGGGGTGATTGTCTTTTCATCAACAGGGGTGATTGTCATCTGCATCTCCATCTACAGATAGTTTTTGCTTGTAACACATTTTGTTCTGCAGGTTTGTAATGATGTAATGTTGGATCCATTGGCACAGCAGGCTCCATTGCTAAGGAGTTCCCAATCAGCTAATCAGCTCATGGAGAAGGAGCAGAGACATCAACTTCAGCAGGAAATCAACTTCAAGAACTACCTGGCTCAAGACAAGGTAAGGTGCTGATTTCAGTTAGACTATCAAAATGAGTCCATTCTATCCAGTTTTGTCCAACAACTGATTTGCCTTAAAAGTCTCTGTATACCAGCAACAACTAGAATAATCCAAATCTTTGTCCAACACAGCCAGCCATCTTGAATGGAGTCTCACTGACCATCTGTGACCAAGATCTTATGGCTTGAGTCAGCAAACATGGCCACCATGGCCCTTCTCATGACAAGCTCAGGAGAGGATCAGAAAGAAGATGAAGGACAGGAGGAACAGATCATGTTTGAAGACCTTCAGCATAAAAGCACAAAGCCCATAAGACTTTTATGAAAACATAGGTATGCCAAATATCATCAGCAGTCAGTCACTGCCAGGTCACTCAGGGAATGGCCTGCTTGAGGATACAAGGTAAAAGAAGGAGAAGAAAGCTGCCCAGACTGGAGAGGCCAACCTAGATCTAGAACACAACTCTATTTTGCTCATCCAAATCTGTGAAATGTATGTTATAAACAAACTCTAGAACTTTCTGTGGAGACCACATCTGTACCACCACGTGTTCATTTACTCTACTACTCTTTTGCAGAACTTCCTTTGGAGACCATATCTTTACCATGTGTTCATATACTCTAACACTCTTTTCGACAACCAAAACTAGGTAGAAATCAATCTAGGTCACACAAATCATTGTAAAACGGGGTAGAGTGTGGTGTGGTGTGCATACCTCATGTCTGCCATGGCTATGTGCGTTTGAAATCCTTTTACTAGTACACTGATTTTATTCAGGAAAATTAGGACAAAAACAATATATAGCATGGCAATACACTTATCACAGTTTTTTTAAATTTTTTTTAAGCATTACTTTACCTGGCATGACATTACTTTACCTGGCATGTTGTTTTACTTCTATGCATTTTTTTTTTTAATTATTATTCTTAAACCACTTTTATTTGTATATTTAAACAACAGTGTGCCATACAGTTATTGTGGCTGATTGAAACCTCTCAATCACAAGACATACTGAAGCTCAAGTACCAAAATATACAGGGAGAGGGCAGCATTTGATGTTGATTTTATTCCTTATTTATTTCCTGAAGACAGTAACATTAACTTGAAGTTGCTTTTGTGGGGTTATATGTAGTTACAGCACTTTTTTCAATTTCTAAATTTCTAACAGTGGGGCGCAAGGGGTGTAACACAAATGAAAGAGACATGACACGACTTTTGGCATTTTGAGGCAAATTTATTAAAAAATATAGGAAAAGAAGCTTGCTGCTGGAGGATTTCACTAACACAATTTTGTTGACGGAGGAGTTTAGGTAAATTTCCTATTCCTAACAAAAACAAAAGAAAAAAAACATTCATTTCTCTCTAAGCTAAAAAAAAGGCCTGTTCTCAAAACAAATGGCACCCCTACAGTGGCCATGCAGCTAGTGCTATAGCTATAGCACAATTATCTGGTATTTCAATGTGACTTTTTGATCTCTGATATTTATAGCCATAGGTACGAAGAAGCTGATAAAATTTTTAAATAGAGTATATCATGTGTATGTCATGTATACAGTTTATATACATTATTTACAGTTCAAGACTTGGTATATTGCTGAAAATTGACTGAAAATTGCCAAGCTAGCATAGTAGTATAAAAAGTTAACTGGGACTGAAGTGATAGGCCCAAACGTGGTACAATTGTCTCTGGGAGTCTCCATTTTATATTTTTCTAAAGTACTGATATCAACCCCAATCTGCCAATCCCCTTGTTCTCTTCTGGGAGCGAGATAGAGCGACCGAAAGACAAGCAACATGTTCAAGAATGTAACAATGTGGTTTTTTATTACCAAACACACTTCTCATGACAGCCTTGTGTTCACACTGTTATTATGTTTGTAATACTATATGTGACTACGTGTCTAACTTTGGAAGAGGATCGTCATACAGGAGTGACCGTCTATATGCAATGAAAAAAAGCAGTTTATTTGTGTGATCTGTATTTGGTCATACGTTATAAAGAGTCTCTGACGAAACGACCCTACGAATAAAATAAAAACTTAAGAACGTCTACAACATTTGAAGGTCCAGTCAGTTTATATGGAAATTAAATATTTTGTAATACATTCCAAAATGATATATTACTCTTTTTGTATGGGTTAAGCACCAAGCATCACTCAAACTAGAAAAGTAGTTTGCTGCATTAGTTAAAATAACACTGTAGCTTAATCCTGAGGCTTGTTCATGTTAGCTCGTGTATACATAATGTCCTTTATGTACCGTCACCTAGTTTCTCCTGTTTCTTTTGGTTTCTGATTAGATTTATCAGGGAACACTGTATAAGCTATGTTAGACACTATGCTACTCATATCGTTGTATGCAGGATTGTGAGTCTGCTTTGAATGTGTACGTTGAGAATGCACTTTATGTCACCAGTGATGACTCACACAAGCTTTCTTTTCATGTTTTATATGTGTTTGAATCGAACAGGTGTGAAATATTTGCTGTATGGTAATCATCACGGTTTTCAGTATATCACATATCTTCTCACAACTTGACAATTTAAGGAATAAAAAGTAAGGAATAAAAAACTTGGAGGTGTGCAGTTATGTGAAAATAATCAACATCAGGGTGGTGTGTTCCAGCTCAACACAAAGTAGAGTTGATGTTACCACCCCAAAGTTGATTATTTTCCAACAACAGCATGTCCTGAAGAGTTTTTTTCCCCCCTCTTACACTATGGTAATTTGCCAAAGGTTAAAATATTTTTATTTATTAAAGAACAAGATGTCATAGTTTTTATCCATTTATAGTGACATTTAATGTTGTGGAATGTCTGTGAAACAAGTTAGTTCCTGGTTCCTAAGAGATTAAAACTATTCTTTCTTGAAATAAATAAGACAAAAAGAATGCGGCTTGTCGTGTTACAGACTTGCGGAAAGCTTTACACTTGAAGTTGAAACTTTACCTCTGTCTAGTTCAAAGCACTGACACTCGAGATTCCTTCAAAAAAAAAAAAACACCTAGCTAAATGTCACCTCACTTAAACCAAACATTGTTTTAAAAAGCTTTTATGTTAACCGTCTGCCATCCGAATCCCTCTGTAAGCTGTTGCTATAGAAATGAACACTTACACCCACCTATGCTTGCTGAACATCCCGTTCCAGATTAATCAACACCTTCTGAATAATCAGAATCAAGCATTCAGTAGCATTGTGGTTTAACAGATAAAATAGAAAGTTGCATTTCATTTAAATTCGTTTTAAATTCAAGTTTCCATATCAATGTATACTGTCACACCTGTAGTTTTTGACAAAAGGCCAAAAACAACTGCACAAAACATAGAAGCATATATAATTTGTTGAAGAAGTTCCAGGATTTTCCGGAAAGTAGATATTGCACAGTAGAAATGCTGTGAGTATTTGTGATCACTGTTTCCCTATTCTCATCAAGCCCCTATCTAAACAGCGCCATTATTGATTGTCTCAGTCTGTTTTCCTTTGGCTTCTTCTCCTCTGATGTGCTCTTTATTAGTTCGGTTTGCAAACACATATGGATCTACGCTTGACTGCACGGATCGGCAAAGGTCAGTTGGTGCGCTGGGATAAATATCGATTTTCCTTGAAGAACATGACAGTATGGTTTATTAGCTGACAACAAAGTGGCAGGTCTGTGGAGGTGAGGGGCTGATGTGCTGCTTTTCCAAGTGGCACAAAAACAACATTGAACATTGATTGTTCAGTCATACAACATGGCCTTATGGGATATCATGAGAATCCTGAAAGAATTGCTCATGTTACTGATACAAGTTTCATATGGACTATCTATCTATCTATTTGCATTTTTTTTATTGTTCGCTTCTTCATCTTAAAATCCTTATAAGGCTATGTTTTTTAATTTTTTTATCACATAATGAAAAATTCAAGTCATTGTACAGTATAAGGACCAGGCAGTTGGTATATGACATATGATATTAGATAAAAATAGGAAATATACAAACTATGGGACAGACAGTGATGGTGTGTGTGAGTAAAAGTAGTCTTATTAGTAGTGTTATTTAAATGACACGAGACATTGTGCAACTTATGGAAGAAAGAAAAAAAAATTAAATAAACTGTTAAACCAACCGATTAAATGCTTAAACAACAAAAATGTTAAATGTGGCTTTAAAAGAACATAAGATTGTTGTAATCATGTGCATATATATGCAATCTGTGTAAATAAGTTCATTTCCAGTGCTTCAAATAGTAATTTGTTACACCATAAATATATTTTTTCCACAAAATAGTAATATATGATAATGTAGAAATCATTGAGAGAGCACTTCTTCAATCTCTCATTTGACCAATAGGCGGCGCAATTTGCCTGCATAATAAAAGCTTCCTCACAGCTCTAAGGAAATGAACCAGAACATTGCATCCAAAAAAGGAAAAAATATTTGCAGTAATTTCAAAATATGAAACATATGCTGATAGTTCTCATATGTTTCAGTTTTTTTGTGGGGGGAAAAACAATCCCATTGTTGCCATCTGCCGAGGCTTGGCATGCCAGCCTACACACCCTTTAACAGTGAAGGGAAAGATTTACTTCACCATGTAGGGAGTGGAAGAGCAGCTCACTAACACTGACCAGTGGCATCAGGCGGCCTGCAGCTCCCTCAGATATCAGCGGTCTTGATTTTCAGTTGAAGTCAAGTTAAACCACTCAGCACGTTTGTTAATACGTTGGAATTATGTAGGTTTCTGCATGAATGACTCCTACACTGGTCTCTGATTTTCATCTGTCCTTTCCATTTTTGGAAGGAGTCTCCGGTGTTAGAGCATTGTATCAGTCTGAGGTAAAGCAGTAACTGTAAGTTTTCTGCTATGAGTCTTCATGATGGTGAATTTTGCGGTTTCTTGGTGAAAAGACAAGCTGCACCTGTTTGTCTTGTCCATGAAATGAAAAAAAAAAAAACCCAAAAAAACCCAAAAAATGAGGCCAGTGAGGAAACGACTGCGATAACATAAGTGATAAGAGGAAGTAACTTGTTTCGTGGACATTCGGCAACATCAAATGTAACTATAAATGGATAAAAAGTACAATGTGTCATTCTTTAAGTAATAACTAAGGTGTTATGTTAACAAATTGCTGTGATATAAGAGGAATAAAACACTTTGGGACATGCAGTTATAAGAAAATAATCAACTTCAAATGGTTGTATTTTTTATGTTTTATTTCTTACTTTACATGTTGCAGAAAACCTTTTTTTCCCCTCAGAGCTGAGGTTTGTTTATTGAAGCGACTGCCCCAGCTTCCTGAATCGTTCTCACTGCACTTACATGGATGGTATCTTGATTTGTCTGGGAAGTTCGGCTCTTTTCTGAGAGCACAAATCACCCTCAGCACACTCTCTGTCTCTCCCTTTCTCTATCTCTCTCTTACTGAGTGTGTGTTCATGTGTGTGTGTTTATTTAGGCGTGTTTTCATTTGCTGAGCTGTTATTTGTTGAGGTGATTGATTACCTGTTTTTCCTCATCGCGACCCAGGCTATTTTAAATCATGGTTTGCGGTTCATGACACATCTAACACCCATCTGTTATATCAAAGCATGGATAAATATCTGCAGAGATCTGTAGAGAAAATTTACTATTAAATCTGTGGAGAATTATATACGATTTTATTGGCGAATTATGTAAATGATGGGAGATCATACAGCAAGGAAAATATAACAGTTTCAAATAAGCTATGATTACTGCATGCTCCAGTCTGTCATTCTTTCCTGTCACTGCCTTGACTCCAACCCAGGAATCCTTTTTTTTAATTCCTCTGTTATGAAAGTGTGGATCTGTAGACCTGGTTACAATGATTTAACCTTTACAAATTGTGTATATGAGCAATATATGAGTAAGGTGTGCAAAATATGAACTGTCAAGTGGAGAGTAAAGTGTAGGATGGGCAATAACTGCAAAGCTCTACAAAGCGAGAGCAGAAATGCTCAGTCCAAGCTGTCAAAGGTGATTTTCTGTTTGAGGTATTTAAGGTATTGGGGTCACATGCAAGGATTTATGATGCCTTGACCATTTCTATTTGCATCCCCTTGCTGTAAATCAATTTTCTCTTAAAGTCTCTCTTAAAGTTTCAAAGTTTCACCTCGTGAAAAAGTTTCTCACAGTCCAGCCAAGTCAGCTAATATGTCTACAACTGACTTAATTGCATTCTTTATATGTGACTTCATTCTTACGAGTAGGCTTGAATCCTTTGTTTGCCTGTTAGTCATCAAGAACATCTTTGAAATGCACTTCTTATATTAAGAGCAGGTTGTATAGCCACTAGCCATGGCTCAGTGTAAGCTTGAGCTTCATGGTTATTTGTGTTAATAGTCTATAAAACGGAACTTTTTCTCTGAATTGAAGATAATATTAGGTTTTGCAAAGGAGAACTAAATTGAAAACGCACCACCAGGACACGCGTCTCATTCATGCTTAACAACGTCATGTAGGCTATTAATTGTTATGCCACAGTGCTGATTAGCTGCCAGAGGTGTTGATTAATTTGCTATGTCAGCAGCTCTGACAATAGTTGTAATTCAAAACACAGGTTTATATTATTGTGCTTGCTCAAAAATGTCGTCTTTCTATAGTAAGAACTCATTCACAGGGACTTTATGGCAGATCTACACAATCTGATAATAAATGAGCTTAAAAAATGTTGTTATTTAGACAAAGAAACATGTACGTTATATAAAGAAACATGTATAATTGTTGCTTTCTGTATGGACATGTTTGTTTAACATTTATGGAAGGAGTCTCCAGTGTTAAAAAGTTTTCCTCCACAGGAAACTTTTCATAACGGAGGACTTTGCCCTGTTTTTTTTTCTTATTGACTTCAAGAGAGAGAAAACAGATAAGCTGATGAGGCAACTGTTATAACATACACATAAAAAAGTTCACTGAATTTATTTAATTCATTACTTACATGCATACCAGTTAAAAGTGATTCAATTAAGTTAACATTAACACATTTTTTCCCCGTACATCCAACATGATTTAAACATGTATATTCAAAGCCCTGAATAAAATCCAACCCAGCACTCTTACTAGAGCTGAGGATCAAACCCAGATCACTGGAGTTTTGTGACAACCTCATTACCGTTGCAATATTTTATCATGCACATGATAAAACCCGTTGCTCAGGTCAGTTAAATACTATACTTATTTATTCTCATAATCCTCGCAAGATTGTAGAATGTTATTGGTTTAGGTTTATGATGTAGGTGTCGACCGATCATGCTCAATCTACATAATTCAATCTAGTAATTAGAAATTTGTGTAAATTAAGTTTAGTATAACATTTTGATGAGAAAGTTAATATTTTTGTTATATAAACTATACATTATATGTTCCATTGAATCTGGTTTTTAATTTAAACACACATTCCTTTTTTTCAGTATAAGAGGTAAACTAGCAAGCTAGGAACTAGCTTGTTTCATGGATGTTCCACAACAGTAAATGTAGCTATAAATGGTTAAAAAGCATGTGTGTTGTAAAGAAAAAAAAGCACTGCTGTTGTTTAAGGGAATTAACCAGTTCACGATATGCTGTTATAGGGAAATAATCCACTTTGGGGTGGTAACAGTTACACTTTGCACCAGGACACATCACACCACCCTGTCGTTGATTACTGTCCTGTAGCAGCATGCCCTGATGTGTGTTTATCCATAAAACAAACCATAGTGAGAATTTTCCAAAATGGCCACTTGCTAGCATTTTATTCAGTTTTCCTATATTATTTAAATATATATATATTTTCTGTTATATCTTATACTCTTCCATGTGTATAAATCTAACCCCAAGTTTAGCTGACAGCGTTTCACAGCCTTAAAAACGACGATATTGTGTTTATTATAAATGGTTTTTCATCGTTAGCTAAACGTTTTTTTGATCGCCTCAGTGTTCAGAGAGTCAGTGACGTAAACAGACAGGAGGGACCGCCCTCACGCCTCTGTCAGCCAATCAGAGTTGAGAAGGAAGAAGCGGAAGTCCAAATTGTCGCCTGAGTTCTGAAGCTCGTCTGAAGTGTCGACGGTTTCAGTTCCACGCGAGCGCGCGAGCGGAGGCGGTGGTGCTTTCTCCTGTGTGCAGGTAGGAGTGAGAGACGCGATAGTAATGTAACCGCTACAAAACATTCAGGAAACGTTTAGGAAAAGTTGTTTTAAATATTAGCTGAAGCTCTGCCAGTTATTAAAAATAACATAACTCGTAACATAACTGTTTTTCATTTGTGGACGTTTATAGGAGAGAAATTGGCCATGAAGAAATCTGTTTTTAAGTTGTTTTGTTTTAGTTCTTCAGCTTCAGGGCTGAGAGATGTGGAGAAAAATGAGTAAACACTGGTTTGTGTTTGGAAAAATATCAAGCCCTGAACACCTACAACGCGTATATACCAGTCTTTAATACAAACCGGGCTTGAATTATTACCACACGTTTATTTATTGATTTATTTATTTATTTATTTGAGGAAGTTGAAGCTCATGTGTCAGCTAACTGAGGTGAGCTAACTGTCCTGCCTCTGAAATAACACTTTACTACTCACTGCAGTGCTAACAAGGAAAAGATTACAGTTTTATTTAAAATATACTTGCCAAACTTTTTTTTTTTTTTTAAGTCAAATGCAGTTTTGTCACTTTTATAGTACAGTCTGTACATGATGTAGTGCTGTTTAGAAAAGGGTGCAGTTCATGCAGCATGAAAGCCTTTATAACCCTCTAAAGTGGCTCCTGTTTGCAAATAAAACCCATAAAGAACAAATTTAGAAATGCAACAATGAGCAGATTGCTGTCCAGTCAGGTTTATAGTGCTACCTTGGATATTTTAGTGGAAAAAAAGCACATTATGTATAGTTACTTGTTTTTATATGGAGTATTAAATGTCCCTGATTTGGTTTAATTCTCTATTATAATTCTGAGGGTTGATTAATATGCGACCACGCTGTGATCTCATTTATAGCAAATAAATTATGTTGTCAATTTCTTTTGCCCAGCTGTACTCGAATGTGTGTGTGTGTGTGTGTGTGTGTGGCTAATGACAGGATATTCACAGCGTATTTGCACACTGAGTGTAAACCAGGTGTTGTTCCAGCTAGCCCTGTTAGACGTCCCAAACCCATTAAAGCTTTAAAAGAAAGCTAGCATGAGGCAAGCAGGTGAGACTGCAGATGTATTTTACCTGAAGAGTCTGAGACGAGTGCGATGTAACCGATTACAAATGCGCTATTTGGAATTAGATCGCAAGTTCAAATCCTGATGATGGCTCAGCCATCCATGGCTGGGAGTCCTGGAGAGTCCTAGAGAGTAAAATTACTCCGACCAATGCTCTCTGGGTGGGAGGGATGGGATACACGTTATCCCCTGTCAATCACAGTGACACTGGCCAATCACGGGCGTCTGTGAGCTCATGTATGCGTAAGAGGGTAGATAGCGCTTTCCTTGGAGTGCGTTACGTTGCCCACTGATGCAGCATGAGCAGCAGTTTGAAAAGATGCAATTGGCTGGCTTCACATGTCTTGGAGGAAGCACATGATGGCCTTCGTCCTCCCTCATTGCTAGCTGTCATATGATAGAGAACAGCTGACTAAATTGACTAAAGGAAAAAAAAAAGCAGCCTATCATAGGCTGCAACCTATGATATTATTACAACTATTTTTCATGCTGGTTACTAAAAAGAGCAATTTCTCTATTTCTGAAAATATAGCTCTACAAGGAAAGACAACCTCATAGAAAAAGGATAAGAGAGACTTAACAGAGTACTGTAGATGCAGGTAGTGGCATTGTGCACTGCAAGTTGAAGAATCAGGAATGTGGCAAATGAAAAAATCGAAAAATTACATTTATACGTGTGACAAATCATGTTTTTTTTTTTGTAAAGAAAGACTGAATGCATTTCAAATACAGGGCTCTTAAAGGCAATAGGCCTAAATGTGGCATGATTACATTTCTGGCTAACACCTAACCAGAACAAAAGAGCACAAAGAGTTACAGTTAAACACGATAGTTGCATTAGGGCTAGCACTCTACATGATACTCTACATGAAAGGTCAAGGAAGGTGTTGATGATATTTTTGCAGATGTCGCGCTGTTTGGAAAATCCCCTTATCACGCAAGAGTCAGAATATGTTATTGGCAGCGCAGCATATCAACACAATAGTGGCTTTGTGCAGAGGTCATGTGTGTGTTAATGTGTGCAGCCTGAAACAGGCCAGGTAAATATTAAACAGTGACATGTGGGGTGAAAGTCCAGCTCACTCAAAAACTTTCTTCACTTTACATCTTGTTCATTAATATACGCAGACATACATAGCATTTACATATAATTCCATTATATTTTTCAACACAATCTGTGTGACAGCGCTAGATACCACGAACTACATTCAGATACAGGATGTGACACAACCATAGAACTGGAATTAAAAACAGCAGCACTCATACTGAAACAATTATATATAAATAGTTTAAATTCTGATGATGAGATTAATTGTGCGAGGCGCTAGTACGAAGAGCTGCCTTACTGACTTCGGATCGGTCGAACCTGCTTTTTTTGGCAGATTGCATTCTTGGCTTGGTTCGTCCACCAGCACGCTGGGGGTTGGTTATAATGCCAATTACCACACCAGTTCCAATCCCCCCTCAAAGAAATGTGGTCATTGTCAGTGAGCTCAGCTTCAGTAAGCCCCGGCTTTCCGCGATCAGCCTTTGGCAGCATGATTACTCTTTACTTGAGAAACGGCAACTGGATTGGAACGATGAGGGTGCCTTCCAGCTTACACACAGCTGTAGATCAGTTATGGCCATGGTGACAGACACATAAAGTCATCTATTTCAGGCCACACAGTTTCCCCCTGCCTTCTGTCGGATCAGAGAGGATGCTGCATGTAGGAAGACGGGTTCGGGAGATTTGTTTTGGCGCCAGAATGTTTGGGAAACCAGTATAAGATACTCGCACATGGGAAATAATTACTAACGAAAGTGATCTCAGCTTAATAGTTTCTGTCTCGTTCCCCAGAATAATCAGATAAGCCGTTCTTATCTCACATTAGTTCTTTCTTTTTCTACTTTTTGTTTAATTGTTCAAGTCCGTGGTTCTCAGTGCAATGTCCAAGATGTCCAGGCGTCTGTGAAGCATAGCCAGACGGGTTTTTTTTTTTTTTTAATTATTTTGAATTTGTTACATTGCTTGAAATAATAACCCATTAAGTCGCTATATTTCAAATCGTGTTCCTTCCATGGTTGAAGAGAAGAAAATCGATGGGCCTTTCTGGGTGGGAGAGATGGCGTATTCTCTTTCACCTGTCAATCACATCACCACTAGCCAATCATGGCTGTCTGTCAGTTCATGTATGCGGAAGAGGGCAGATAGCGCCGTCCTCTAAGTGTGCTACGCTGCCCTAAGACACAGCATGAGCAGGAGTTTGAAAAGAAGTATTTGGTTGGCTTGACGTGTCTGCGATGCATGTGTAAGTGCTCACCCTCTCTGGTTGGTAGATGGGGAATAGCTAGCGAGTGAGTGGGGAGGGGATTTTAGGAGTAAAGATTTAGCTTAAAAGCTTCATTCCATAGATAATGCCCCAGGTCATGTTTCAGCATATCTCCCATTGTGGGACTATAATAAGCCACTTAGCCTTTCTGTCCTTTAATTACACGTGGATTCTTCCACTCGAGCGTTCCCCGAGGCTCAGTGGATGTCGCTGCTTATCGTTTCTCTGCATCTCAGTTCGATAGCCATCAGAGCAGCTAATTCCTAAGTTCCTAATCGGGGTGAGATCGACCCAAGAAAAAGCCATTTGTTTTCTGCTGCTGGTTATCTGCACACATCAGAAAACCATTTCATTTACTTTGTTTTTATGCGGCTCAGCTTGTTTCTCAGGGCAAGGCTACCTCGGCATGTCTCCGCCCTTACAGGAAGAGGAGTGATGAAAGAAACCACAGTGAGAGGAACCGCTTTATTTTTCTTCTAAAAAACACTTTTTTTCCCTTTTTTTTTAATGTGCTGTATAATGTACACAACTAAAGACACTAAAGCAGTGTCCTCTAATTTCTGCCTGGATGCTATTAAATCTCTAAAAATTGAATGATAAATATCAGATGATGCACGTTTGCCACATCTACCTTATGACTGTGTGGCCTCAGTTTGAACCCAGATGCTGGAGAGCCCTCCATTTAAAGCCCTTCACTAGATTTAGCAGACCTCTGCCCCTTATCAGAGACACGACGCTAACCCATGTCAATGCTGACTGTGGTTCTCATCAAAGCCACGATAAAGCCCGAGGCACGTTCGATAGAGGGAACATCTGGAACACCGGGAAACAGCTGCTCAAAAAGAGCAACGTGTAATTAGCCATATGCTGGGATACATTTTCATATTCTGATAATTGTCTAACATTTTATGGGGTTGGCATGCACTACATGTTCTTTCTCCTTAAGAGTGACTTAGTCACAGCCTTACTTCTGACTGTTACAAAGCACTGACAGTGGAGACTCCTTCCAAAAATCTGCTGACAGAAAACTGAAAAGAGTTGCAGATGTTTTTCGGTTTAGGAGCAACATCTGCCACACAAGGCCCTGTGTCAGCTGTATTTTGAACTGTCCATGATGACAACATCGTGTGCACTGATGATAAACGATTATCAGTAGCTTTTTGTTTATTTAGTGCTGACTTTCCAGATGCAGCTCGTAAAGGACGAAATTGTCTCCGGGCCTTTCGAAGAGTCTTTTCAGAATAGACACTTTTAAAATATCGCCGTGACCCCTGTGATCTTTCGGGAAACAGGATCCCTAGGTAGGCAGCATTTTTAGGACGTAGCTGTAACCTTGAGATAAAGTCTCTCGGCATGACGTTCTCTCCAAGGCTCGAAATGCCCAAATCCCATTGAGCAGGAAATTTTTAGTTCTCTAATCATCAGTATTACGCCGTGGAAACATTCCTCGTCAATCCCCCCCGCTCTCTAATCCTCCTCTCTGGTATGTTTATGTTTGGACTATGTTGGAGTTTAACAGGGTTTCTCCTTCACAAACAGCGCCTTTACTCTGCCACCGCTCTTAAAATACTTGACCGGGTGCACCCGACGAAGTATAAATAGTTCTCGCTCCACTGTTTTAGCCAGTGTTATAAATTTGTTTTGGTATTTTGAATTGGTTAGAAGTTTTAATTTGCTGTCTTCCGTAATGAATTTTCTACAACAGCTGCTCTGACGGTCGTTCCGCCTGTAACAGGGACTTCTGCATCGAATGAGGCTAATAATAAACAGATTAAAAAAAAACAAACATTTGATTCTTGATATGGTGAAGCTTTCTGTAAGGGTTGGGGTTTAATGAACATTTATGTTTCCAGTGTCAGCTATGCACTTTACGGTTTCTCGCTAACATGACAAGCTGTGTTTTTTTTTTGGTCTGATTAACTTTAAGAGAAAGGAGAAAGAGAGGCTGGTGAGGTAATGACTGTTTGTTTATAAATTCTACAACATAAGGAAGAATAGGAACTGGCTTGTTTCGGAGATGGTCCACACTATCAAATGCAACTATAAACAGATAAAAACTATATGTCGTTCATGAATAACTTGAAAATTGTACTTGTTGGAAAATTCCTGTGGTTCAAGAGGAATAAAATACTTTGGGATGTGCTGTTACTGGAAATCCACACCAACAAATCATTGATTGTGGTCCTGTCCTTGTGGACCATGCCCCCAAGTGTTTCATTCCTTAACTTAAGCCTTTGTTCACATTAGACTTTCCTGTTTTTCAGTCTAAGTGGAATAGTGTAGGGTGCTGGCTGCTCAAATGACAAGCTTCAATACATAATGTCACCTTAGTGTACTTTGTAACAGCTAGTTGGACAACTGACATCTGCTTGACTGACAAAAATGTAATCTCTTTTTTTTGTTCTCTTGCTTCACAGGTTTTAAGTTTGAAGAGGTTTGGAAGTGCTTGATTTCTCACACACACACACACGTACACATACAGACAGCCTGACAACCGGACCACCATGAGCAGCAGTTACAGCGTGTCCCTGAACGGACCCTCGCCCTGGGGCTTCAGACTGCAGGGGGGCAAAGACTTCAGCATGCCTCTCACCATCTCCAGAGTGCGTATCTCACTGCGTGCTTCTTTTAAGCCTTAACTCATACCGAATGCTTTCGAGAGGTGGACAAATGTCTCTCATAATTCCTCTGGTTCAGTTAATGTTAGGATGTTAATAAGCAACGCTTATTAGAAGCACATGATGCACACACACAAGAACATTGTAGTCTCTCTGCCACACACACACACACACACACACAAACATGCGGGCACACACACAAAACCAGTTCCATGATGCTCAGAGTGCAAGAATAGCAGACACAATCCCGAGCTATTAGGCGATGACACAGATACCATTATGCAGCTCATGCTCACTTCAATCACACTCTTCACTTTTTCCCTTTTATCCCCCCCGTTCCATTTTTATCTTCCATATCCGTCCTGGAAGAGCATATCTAAGCCTGAGCCTGTTCTCAGAAAAGAGGTATATTTGTAATTTCAGGGACTTCCTAGGTGATACATGGAAGCGCTATAAAAAGCTTCATGCTGATTTTAGAGCTCTCACATAGGCTGTTTTTTGGCTGTAGAGGCAACAGGGGATTTCTGGCAGGAAGGCATGTTTATGTGTTTGCGTTTTTCTGTTTCTCTGGACATTGTCAATCCAGTGTTTACTCTCGTAGGAAATAAGGCATGTCAGATGTGGAAGCTAAAATGAGCATGTTAGAAGGTTTCTTTAATGCAATGTGGATGTTTTTTGGCTTGGAATCCATTTCCAGAAACTCTCACCTTGGGAGCTCTGTTTAAGCTCGTGCCATCTGGCTCATTGTTGCTCCTGTGATTGACTGTTGCACCTAATGTTCGCAAACAGTGGAGGAAACTTCCTTTTCTTGGAAGTTGCTTCCTCAGATAGGAGCCCTAAACATGTCTTGCTCTTGGCTTCAGCTTCAGAATCTGAGATCAACCTGTCTACAGAGGCAGCACTGGAACTCTTTAGGATCAGCCATGTTCTCTTTGCTGATGTGGAAACCCTGTATATCGCGAGGAGCATAGGTGCTGCTATAAATCTGAGCACATCCCTGGCAGGCTGTGCTCGTTGGTCCGAGGGGAGCGCGGAGCTACTGGCTCGCTCACTTGCAGTGAAGAATGGACTCTGCACTGATGAATAGCTAAAGTTAGAGTACATGTATGGATGGTGTGGTAGGATGTGGCTTATGCAGGTCTTGCCTGAAGGTGTAGATCTGCTTTTCTTCAACGTAATAGCCTGTAATGTGAGGTGACAGGTCTTACATAAACATCTGTCTGTGGAAGTACAAGGTGGGAGGGTAAAAAGCAGCAGGAGAAAGACTTGGGAAATTTATGTGGATGTTTGTTGAAGCATATCTGTTCCAGTATCTACACTGTCCTTGGGGTTCTCTGAAGGAAGCTTGCACATGGGTAGCCCACCCAGATGGCGCTCTGTTGAGATCTTCCTCAAGCTCCTGAGCACTCCGTGTTTTCAGGATGGTCAAGACAGCAGTGGAAGCATACCAACTGGCTTCTGGAGCCCTTTTATGGGAAAGCGGCATGGATGCGCATTGCATGAGAAGTAAACTAACTCTGATGGAGTGTTGGAGACTTAAACGTTACTCTTTCCTTCTGGATAAACCACAGCCACTCACCTTCAGCTTGGCTGGTCAGCGTATCTGATTTCTAGTCACTTTTAGCGAAACGGTTTATCTCCTGAAGGTATTTACAAGCCTCTGAAGATTTTAAAGGGGCTCCAATGTCTGTTTTCACCTCACAAGGTTGGAGCAGTCACTGTTAATGTGTGACAGGCCATCCTTTGGCTGTATAACGTGTCTCTGTTGGCCATAAAACCCACCCTGTAAGTGCACAAGGACACACAGAGACATGAAAGCAGGATTGTGACGCACAAGAACCAAGCTCTATGGAAGATAATGGCTCTTCCTGTCAGAGGAAGTTACTTATGCTCTCCAGACAGGCACAAATGGGGTGAGATGGAAAGATGCTGGTGTAAAAAGTCAAGCTTGGCTCACTGAAAAGAATTAAACTGATAATTTGTTTCATTTCTTCTCCTGAAAGCCTTATATGGTCTGGTGGTGTACAGCTGGCCTTAAAACTGGGAGGAAATGATCTCTGGTTGATAATTTTTTTTAATTTTATTTTATTTTACACAACCCATTTGCGCCTTTTTCCTTGCTCCATTATACAGCACCCACTGTGTTAAATTGTGTCAGCATTTGAAGAGCCTGTGTTCCCAGGACGATGGCTGTGTGGGGCCACACCCTGAATGTGTTAAGGCCTGAAGCACATGCCTGAGTTTCACACTCATAAAACAGCTACACATAAATTCGTGCCAAACCAGAACCACCTTTCCGTGTCTGCTTTGTGGGTGTATGCAACATTTAGCGTATCACTATGACATTTAGCATCCTTGTCCAATTGATCTCAGCACCAAGATAAATAATGGTGTGAGTGTAGAGATCATTTTTGCAACCACAGGATTTGCAGAAGGTTTTGCAAATGGAAACAAGATACGAGGATAAATTAAACCTGAATTAACTTCTTTCTGGGCAAACCGGAATTCTCAAGCAAATGCAAAGCAATACGCCGCGATCGCTGCCATCCTGCAGTAATATGACTCGCACTCTGCAGTAATCCTCAAAAACTCATTAAAGAATTAAGGTGGTAAAATCAGTGAGCTTTGCGAACATCAAAAGATTTTTCAGATGTGCTTTTCCGGGTGTGGTGCTCACTTCCTGCCACTGCCTATGAAGCATATACCAAAGTCAACAACACTGTCTCGAGCCACCAAAGTCTTTCTGTGATCAGTTGAATCATACTGTGTCGCCACAGTCTTCAATGAAAGAGTCACTACCTTCCTTCTACTTCCTAATCTGCAGAGTAATAATTTTCTCAACAAACAGCATGGCGTAACACAGCCGAGTGAGTACATGTGTCGATTTCCCAGCATGTAACACTGCTGGTTATAGTAGGAGGAGTTCTTCGGAGGGTATCTGGTGGTGAATAGTGAAAGGCATGAATAAATTCCAGCAAAAAATGACTCATTCAGTAAAAAATAGCCAGATCTCATTTAATGGTAGAATGTGTGTAGGGCTGCCTTGTGTCTGTCTCTCTGGGGAGATTTTCTCAGGCTTGGTTTTGGAGCACCATCACCCTGCATATTTTGGTTAACGAGCCTGAACTACACTATATGGCCAAAAGTTTGTGGACACCTGACCATAACACCCATGTGTGTATTCCCCCCCCAAACTGTTGCCATAAACTTCAAAACACACAATTGTCTAGAATGTCTTTGTATTAAGGCTGTAGCATTAAGGTTTACTTTCACGGGAAGTAAAAGTAAGGCCCAAACCAGCATGACAGTGGCCCAGTACACAAAGCCAGCTCTGTGCAGACATGGTTTGCCAAGGTTTGTGTGGAAAAACTTGAGTGGCCTGCACAGAATCCTGACCTCAACCCCACTGAACACCTTTGGGATGAACTGGAACGCTAACTTCACATCAGGCCTTCTGGCTGGACAGCAGTGCCTGACCTCTTGTGCTCTTATGACTGAATGAGCCAAAATCCCCATAGCTGTGGTCCAACATCTAGTGAAAAACCTTCTCATGTCCATATATGTGCATTTTTCTAAATATTTTTTTTTTTTTAGTTTTCCTAACCCCGCCCTCCTGCACATACTTGAGCTCATAGATGCCCATGATTGGCTAGTGCTGTTGTGATGATTGACAGGAGAGAGAGCATGCCCCTCCCACCCAGAAAGCATGGCCATTTTTGCTCTTTTGGCTGCTGGGATTTGAATTTGCAATCTCCTGACAATAGGGCGAAGGTGTTTTTTTGGTGCACCACTCAGGAGCCAGTACAAATTTTAACACTGGATCTGCTGATTCCCAAAAATAAATGTTTTATAAAGACAGAAGTGTGTATTGTGACATAGTTTATCATGATATCAATATTATATCAGCATTATATCGTCCTAGTGTACAGCATAATAATGTTTTGCTGTAGGTAGGAGGCAAGGACAGTGAATTGGAAGCCTTTTAGGATTTGGTCTAACTTTGCATTACACGCGAGTAAATGAATCATAACATTCAATAAGAGTAACTCGGCGGTGGAAATACCACCAAAATGTAAATTAAGATCACGCTTAATGCCAATTAATTTGCTAAGTCACATCCCCTGGAAAAGCAAAAACTCTGTATTGTTCCACTCTGCTTCCACTGCTGCTTATCCCATCCCGACCAGGAGCCGCGCAGTCCGAGGCGGACCGAGACAGCTGCCTCTGTTGCTCTTGGAGCTACAGCAAAACACTGTTGCGTCCATGAGCTCAGGCACCACAGTGCTCTCTTTGTTTCCTAGTTCTCCAAGCCAGGCCTGGATCCCGAAAGCGCTGTTTAGCTTATAAAGTAACTGATGGAGGCAGGTTGCTGGACGTCTCTGATGGAGAGGCCTCAGTTGACGTGTCCTGACTAGGGAGAGGACGAGAGCCGAGACTCAGACTTCCTGACAGCTTTATGAGGAAAAAAAGACAGCCAGGTGCTATGACTAGAACAGAAGTCTGGAAATGATGTTTCAGTTGTGAGAGTTCACAGTATGGGGAAGATTGGCAGATGGATGAGAACGGATGAGAAAAGAATTTCATCTTTGGAATTATTATTCTGCCTTAGATAGGCTTTTGTAAACTCCTTCTGGCCGATTTATTTATTAATATGCTCTGATTGTGCCATCAGGCTTGTTCCAGTATTACGGCGCTTGGACACCAAGACCGCCCAAGATAAACAGCCCGTAACCCTGACAAGAATAGATCCTTATGCAAATGCGAGCATGCCTCAGTGGTCAGTGCCTCGGTGTAAATTTTCCATATTCATTTACGTTCCGTTAAGATCTATTAGAACCGTTTTTAAGTCTCTCTGTCGACAGCAGCGCTCTATTTTAAAACACTCTTTGTCAGCTGGGGAATGTTCAAATGCACTATTCTTGTGTGCAGGGTGTATTCCAAGACTCCCGTAGCATGACGCTGCTTTTGCACAGCTACAGGATGTCCACTGACCTTTCCCAGATGAGTCTTTTGTCGTTTAATCTCCTGTGGGTGACAGGTTTTCTTTTCTTCTTTTCATTTTTACCATGGCAATGTAGAATTTGTCTCCAGAGCCTGTACATAAATATGTATTCGTTGTGGAGAAACAGACTGATTAGAATAGATTAGAATGATACGGCTCAAATCACAGCAAAGCGGTTTAGAAGGCTAATTATATGGGATGATTAGCGATAATTAGGAAAGTGCATATTTGCCAAGGTCTTCGACTGGACTGGGATTATGATCCATTTTGTTTTTGTTGTGTAATTTGGATACAAATTGAATTATGTTGCAAATTCAATCTCTTTTTTTTTTTCCCCAGTCCCTTGTGATTACAGTTATTTTCCAAGCTACAAATATACAATAAGCTTAGCTCTATTCTCTCAGAGTATTCTTCTTTGGCATCTTTACAGAAAGGAGAGTTTGAATGAGTGTGGCATGATTGATATGCGTGAATATGCTAGCATTTCATTCAGCAGTCTATATCTCGTCAGGGCTTGCCCTTTTGTCCAGGGCTGTTACACGCCATTGCTAACCAACCTGTCGAATCAGATCATATTGTACTTGGATATCGAATCTCAGTTTGGCAGGACGAGGCAGGCTTTTTTATTTTTTTTTATACTGCTCGACAGCTGTGCGGCGGTGGCGATTAGGAGTGGAAGGAAATGGATGTCTTGTGCCGTCTCCCTCCATCACATTAATCACAATCACCGCTTTTCAGGAACACTTGATAGCGTTATCTCTCCCAGTCCTGCTCCTGCCCATTGTGAGGACCGTTAATTATAGTCGTAGATTAAAAGCCACTTCTTACACAGGCTTGGATAGAGTTTCCCCTGAGTTTTTCAGCCAGCCCAGGGTCAGGGGGGCTTTTTTTTTGCGGTTGAAGATCTGTAGGTCCTACAACCCCTCCCCCCCTTTTTATAGCCTCCCATTTCTCTGGCTTTCTCTAGAAACACTGAACAAATATGTGCTAATTTTAGCTCAACCCTGTATTCCCTGACTGGTGTTCTTCCCCACTCACCTCTTACTCTGGGCTCTTGTATGGCTGGAATGCTTCTATACTCCATCCATGTGATTGGAGTGTACACAAGCTGAGTGTCTGGAGGTGATTGTGTGGAACAAATCCATTCAGAACAATACCACATTACACAATGTAGTTCATTTAAAAGAACAAGAAGACCTTGGTGATGAATGGTTTCCAGTGGGTTCTGAGTCATGTCATAGCCTCGAATTTTCAACTAACTTGGTGAAACAGATATATTCCACTTAAGTATTCCAAGGTTTTTTTTTTTTTTAAAGTGAATTAAATACTCTTTGTTTATACCACAATGCTGTTGAATTCTCGACTCTGATTGGCTGGAAGGTATCAGTTTCACTGACAGTAGTACTGGCTACAAGGCAAATCACATAAACCTTTTTTTTTAAAAAAGGAAGGAGTGTCCAGTGTCAGCACTGTCAAAAGGCGAAGGATTTTGTGCTTTGTGATTTCTCTGTAACGTGACAAGCTGCATTTTGTTTTCATTTCATTAACTCCAGGAGAGAAAGAAAAGAGAGACACACCACGATAATGCAAGCGACGACTTGTTTCGTCATGTCCCAGATTACTAACTGTAACTATGAACGGACAAAAAGTATGATGTGTCATTATTTAATAAAGGTGGTAAAGGTCACTCTGCTTTCTGTCAGGCTGCTTCACGCCACACACCTGCTGATTATTTTCCTATGACAGCACACCCCTTAGTGGTTTATTCCTTACATATAGCCGATAAATCTAAAACCGGGTAATGTCATATGTTAACCCTGGGGACTCATTTGAAATGAACCTGTTTTTGATACAGCCATCATGTATCACGGTGTGTGTGTGTGTGTGTGTGTGTGTGTGTGTGTGTGTGTGTGTGTGTGTGTGTGTTTGCATTTTGGGGGGTTGGGGGTCTTGATGTCGGCACAGGCAGCGCACCCGAGCCTCATGGATGAGTTCAAAGCCCAGAATACTCCTCGCAAAAAAAAGATCAGGCTCGTCTCAAAGCACATTGCCAAAGGGCACTGTGGCTTTGGCAATAAAGTGCACAGATGTTTTCGAGACAGTTCCTAACTGCCTTTTTCGAGGGCGAAATACTTTTGGGGTTGATTATTAGACCGACATGCGGAGAAACCGCACCAGCTATTTCCGACTCTGCATTAGCCTCGACCACTCAAAATTACCGCCGGATCGTAAGGCAGCTCCCACAGTCTGAAGAACTGTTTAAGAGACTAATGCAACTATAAACGTCTACATTACGCCCTGTCAAAATTATTTATAGAAGTGAAGTGAATTTTCCCGAGGACATAGGCATATTAAGTACTTTCGACTTACTCAAACGGCACGGACTGCGTCCATTTAACTGTAGTCCTGTGGCAAACATGAAAGATGTATTTCAAGACAAAATTGGAAAGTTCGACTTCCCGCAAAACTGTTAAGGGGAAATGATTTCGGTCGCATTCAAACTGAGGAGAATTTATTTTGTTAAAAAGCTAGGGTTAAAAAAAAAAGCCTTTCTTGAAACACTTTGATTCTCTTTGAGTTTCCGTTGGCGTAGGATCTGTGATGAGTGGCTGATTTTGTTTTATAAAAATTGCTCTCATTCAGTTGAACAAATACCAAAAAATACCGATGCTGATTATCAAGGTCTGGATCCAGCTGAAGTTCAGGGAAACGCTATAGCTGTCCCAAAGAGAGCTGCTGATAATGAATAGTCCATGAGAGGATTGCTCAAATAGCGTCTGCAATTGCTCTCAGATGTGCTTTCTCTCAGGAGAACTCTGTCCATGTGGTCTGTTTATTCTAGAAGTGTTATACCTGCACTTCTTCACGAGGCCGTGATCAGTGTCGTTCTGGTGATAAGTCTCAGGCCGTGTGTACTTCTGAGAGCCGTATGCACAAAGTGCTGATTTATGACGATTGGCAGCGCGGTCGACTTGACAGTAAAAATGTCCGTGTTGATTAGATGCCTGATTTAAAGGGTTGTGTTTTGTGTGTGCGCGGTTATTACAGGCAGCCATTAATGGACTATAGTAGTGGCAGTCTGGAGCAGTGTCCTAGATACCGGAGCCAAAAGAGCCACTAGGCTGTACAATACAGCTCTTGCATGCTCACTTTTTCATATCTTGTTCTCTGTTTTACACACTCACTAACACATTTACACCCTGAAGGGAATTTCTGTGTCTCTCCAAGGAAAACATTTTGGTGTGTTTCATCAGCCAAAGAACCACCTATGTTTATAGTAAGTCGCAATTTGACTGACGAGGCAGAAAAAATATCTTGTTTACTCAGCACAACACAAATCTCTAAGAGCGTTCAAAGACAGGACACCATGACCATCATAACTATATCTTGCTCTGAAAAGCTTACTGTGTTTTAAAGGTTTGTTTTGTTGCTGTAAACCACCGCACAGAAGTGTGCATACATGGAAATGCAGAGAGCAACCTGCAAGATTCTGAAGCTCGTGACCAGAAAAGTGAAAAGCTATCAGGTATTAAGGTAAAGAGAAATGTTGGAGAGAAAGGTTGAAACTGGTTTTGTTGTGTGTGTGTGTGTGTGTGTGCGTGTGTGTGTGTGTTGCCGGGACGAGTGTATCAGGTACTACATGAATGCATATATGGTTGGTGAAAAAATGGTACGAGGCAGGTGCAGGTAATAAAGTGGCAGCTCAGGGTAGCACAGTGCTCCTTTTATTTCAGCTCAGCCAGTCTACAAAAAGTTAAACTACCCCGAACTCCACAGCAGGTCCTTGAATCCGCAACAAAACACATCGGCACCGTGTTCATCTGGTTTTAATCCGCAGTGTGGCAAGGGTGCCAAGTAAAATCCCATCCATCATTCCTCCGTGCCGCTCTGTTCTTTTTTTCTTTTTTTTTTTTGATATAAGACATTTACCACATTGACAGCTAATTGTGGCAGATGGCTGCGGTATAAAAGGAATAAATCTTCAGGATGTGCTTTTATTGGAAAATAAGGCAGTTTAACTGTAACTGTAAATATAACACCCTGTCATGTTCTGTTCCTTATTTATTTAATCACCATTCTGTGTGTTTTTTTCTTCTTCTCTGTATCACTGTTAGTGATGAAACTATATCAAAACACAAGAAACTACAGGTATTTAAAAGATCTTGCCTAGCTGTCTACCTATCCCTGTAAAAGCACTAATTAGAAAAGTAATGAGATTTTTTTTTTTCGGCTTCCTGGCAGGAATTTTAGAAATGTCCTTCTCTCAATAGGTATTCACAATCCAGTCTCGCTCATTCTCGCTGTGTTGACAATGGAAAATGGCCGGTTTCCACTAGCATATACGATGTTACAGTAACTGACATCTACTGCGTAGGAGCACATTGAAAGAATGACACACACACACACACACACACACACACACACACACACACACACACACACACACACGATTTTGATTACAGCATCCTATGTATGTACACCCGGTCGTTTGCAGTAGTGTTTAGTGGTTTTGCTTCCTCACAGTACCACATGGTGATCAGGTGGTTGTTTGACCTCAGCGCCTCCAAGGGCAGCGACTGGTTTGCCTCCACCGGGTGTGCTTTTAGAGCTGGCTTTCTTCAGACCGTGGAATGCTCTGTTTTGTTTACGTTGCCATGGAAGCGGTCTTAGAAGTCTCTTTTCTTTAAAGCTTCTCCGGGCCGGCGTGTGCGTGTGCTTCACCGGTTTGACTGAAATGATCACAGGCAGGAAGGCACATAGGAGAACTGCCAAAGGACCAGCGTGGAGAAATACTCAGGCTTGAGTGTTCTCTTCTTACCAAGGTGTTTCTGTTCACAAAAACAACACTCACTGTGCTGCGGTTTTTACATCGTGGATGGATTCGATGCAGCTGGATCACAGCTGGTTCATGAGACCTAAAATGTGCTTTTACTGTAGTTTTTGCTTGGGACAGGCCAAATTTTAAAATAAGATTGAATAAGATTAAGATGAAATAAAACTACCTTTCTGTCACATATTTTGTACAACAGGCGTAAAAGTCTTAAGCCATCTGGCAGGCTTCCTGAAGTGATGTAACATTTTTCTTTTTGAGAGAAGACCCGATGATGAGTATATCAGCACCACCCTGTGCGCTTCAGCATTCTTACATGTGCTCAGTCCAGGATGACACAATGTCTCTCACGGGGAGACAACTGGCTTCGGATGCTCGCTCCGCTCCATATAAGGAGCTCGCAAGTCTCTTTAAAGCACACGCCAGAGCACTTTCACAATCGTCTTCTGTGCCTAGACGCTGTAAAAATGCGATTCCAGAAATCAGCTGCTGACAGAGAATTGCGGTCGTGACCAACACGTCATGTGAAGGGCCTCGTGGGAAAACCTCCGTCACTTCTATTCTGCTTATGCAGTCGAGCGCATTCCTATTCTGCTGCTCAATTCTTCAAGACCTCCAAGATAAATTGTGTGACAAAATTAAGTTAGCATAACAGTTATCATATTTCAGCCATTTTGAGGTTATTGTCTTTCTTGTGGTTTTAGAGCCAGACATATTGCCATCATTTTGTGATTTTTTTTTTTCCTGTATTTTTGTAATTAATTAAACAGATTAAACAGGAATTGTGCTTAACTCCTTAAAGCTTGGAGCAGCTGGTCTGAGACAATAATTGAACTTTACAGATGCAGACAATAATTAATCATACTAGGGATTAGGTCTGAATCGGGTCTGGGATCTGACAAAAAGGTAATTAGAGGAAGAGTAATAATAACTAATAAAAAGAGTAATAAGAGGATTTAAACCATCACAGTGGTTTAAATCATCTTCTTGTTTATGTTATGCAGGCGGTTAAGTAGATTAGACAATATTGTATGTGGTAGTGGGGTGGACTGGGATTCAAAAACAGTCCCACACACACTTCTAAATCATACCTGTCAAGATCTCAAGACTTCTCATTTTGTGGATTTACAGGTGCTCTTTGGAAGATCTGACATCTGTGTGCACATGATAGATAGTGGTTACAGCCGAACTGTACAGAAAGTTCCCATAATGTTTGAACGTGTTCGGTTTCATTTTAAACTGCACACTCATCCCACTTTGGTTGTCCATAATGTTGAGCATGTTTATCAGCGAGCTTGTTAATAGGAAGTTTCATTTGAGTTTGTTTTTTTTTGGTTCGAATGTGGTTAGCAGTGAATACAAAAAGCAGCATGAGGAAACTACTGGCTGCAGTCCATGTTGAAACAGAGACCTGTTTAGTTCTGTCATCTGTTTTAGTGTCAATTATGCCTCCAGATAATATCTTTTCAGTTTTTGAGGGTGGTTGTGCATATTGCAGGAGTCTGTTTCAGTTTGTTTGCTCTGAGCCCTTGGGTACAGACCAAAACAGCTGGGGAGAGGTGGTCTTGGGCCACTTCCAAGCCAACGCTAATGTGGCTTGATTGCAGTGAGGACACGATTTAGCTCTGATTTGTCCTGACTGCTAGAAGTGACCAATTAATTTCACCTGCAGGCTAAGCTCGATTTGGTACTTTATTTATCTAATGTGGCCAAAAACCATTTACAGCACAGGAAACTAGCCTTTTTTGGTCACCTGCCAATCATGACCCACTAGCCAGCTCTCTCCTTTCAACCGAGAGGATGAAGGCTAACACATGCTTCCTCTGAGACATGTGAAGCCAGCCAACTGCAGCTTTTCGAATTGCCATTTCATGCTATGTCACAGGGCAGAGTAACACACTCAGAGGAAAGTGCTATCCGCCCTCTTCCGCATACGTGAGCTAATTGATGTCCTGGTTGACTAGAGAGACTAATGCCATCCCTTCTGCCCAGTTTGCTTCTTTTGCTCCTGGCTGTGGATGGCTATGGCATTGTTGGGATTCGAACTCACAATCTCCCACTGATGGAGCAAAAGGACACTTGCAGTTGACTAACCACAGACTCTTTCCTGTAACCCATTCCCAAACATTAGAGACTATCTCTGTTTACTCACCAAAAACTGTTTCAAAACTAAAATCTTCTATAACATTTAAACATGAGCAATGACTATATCCTGCTCTGAAAACTTATTTTGTCAGCGTTCAAAAGGATGGAAGGGCCAATCCAATTGCAGCGTTCAAGATTCTGAAACTCGTGGCCAGAAAAGCGTACAAGCATCTGCCTTAATTTGTGGAGACTGAACCCAAATACAACATGGATTAAAGTGAGTTTGACTCTGATTTGGGCTGGGTGAGAAAGAGCGCTTAATTGGGGCGCCATAATTTTTTTATTTGTGCAATTACACTTATTCCACTGTGGCTTGTGTTTTTCTCGACCATCATTGTAGTCTTATAAGGTGGGGAAAAAGTTATAAAGGAAGTGTAGAAGGGTTATAAAGTTTTCCCACAGTCCCTACAGAGTAACTATGTTATTTAATCAAACGTATCACCCAGTGTTGGTGTATGTGCACTGGTATTGAGAGCTGTTTTGGAAAAATTGCCAAGTCCTGTGTCTTAAGAGTTTGAATTTATGATCTGTGACACAGATGAGCTCAGTTTGTTTAGGTCCTGGGTGTCCTGACGATAAGGATTCACTACAGTGTGCTCAGCGTGTGCTCTTAGTGCAGAGAAGTGGCATGTGATGCAGTCTCGTTTCGTGATTAGAGGTGTGGGTGATGTGGCATGAAACATTCTCAGACAACTATAAAAGGAGAAAAACTGGTGTGCTCCGCAAGTGCAGCAGCCGTCCATTAACATTTACTGCGTTGTACAAATGGAACACGCCAGGGCACGCCTCTCCCCCGGCATGGTTTATGCACTGCAGTCAGTGTCTACAGAGTGGAAAGAAGGGGAAGTATCTCATCCATTCGGCCATTTCCAGCTGCCAGACACATGTAACAAGAAGCGTTTGGTCACTTTTATACCAAGTCAAACAAAGATTGTTTGTCTGCTTGCTTTCATCTGAGGTGGAACACAGTGCTGTTAAAAACTTACACACCAAAAGAAGCAGGAGAAGACACACAATTCCGGATCCTAAAATGGAAAATTTGATTGCTTGGAATTGGATGAGCATTTAATATGGTTTATATGAGCACTTGCTTGAAATATATCTTGTTACATCTAGTTAAAGGGCTAATTGAAGGGGTTTTGGGTTGTTAAAATTATGTAATAGGTGCGTACGGGAAGACGTGCTGTTTAATTATGTAGGCATGAAGGGTTATATTATGCGAGGCAAGGCAGAGGTTTATAGTATGTGTAAAAACAAGACTCGTGGGAATCATGACTGGCCATGTGCATGTGTGTGCATGTGTGTTTTTTCCATCCGTGGGAGGGTTCAACTATTTCCCCTGACCTTGTGAATAGACCTTTTTGCCATGGGGTCTCTGGGGGCTGTTTGCACCTGCTCCACCCTTGTAGTCATGTTGTCGTAGTTAAACCTGTGACTCATGGCTTCTGGGCAAAAGTCTGGTGAGCAACTGCAGCGTCACACGGCTTGAAGCTTTGTGTTCAAGAATCGGTAGCTTCACCGTCAAGAGCGTCCAACTCTGACTCAAAGGTGTCTAGGGGGAAATGTTGGAATTAGATGACCAGGCATACTTCACAGGTTGGAGTTGCTTTTCCTGCTGAGTGCCTTCCTCTGAACTTTACCCTCCTCCTATTGACCCTCGTATTGACCCGTGTCCTGCCGAGCAAAACCGTAATACGTTCCTGGCGAGAGGACGGAGCCTGATAACCAAGCGCTATAAATAAAAGCTGTCCACTGGCACCGCTAAGGCTCAGGATGGCTCCGTTTATCAGCAGCTTCAGCTCCGTCTCTTGCTCTCTTTTTAGCGCCCAATTAAGCCCACAAGGCAGACCGCAGTTATGTCACTCAGTGAGTTCGGCTCTGATAACCGCATTGTGTGTTTCTTAGCAGCCTGAAAGTAATTGGTTCCTTACAATCCACATGATAATGAAACAAAAAGTGGAAGCGCTTTTGCAGAAGCCCTGGAACAATAACTCTCTCTCCTGTCTACTTCCTTTTTCACTTTTTTTTTTCCTCTATAGTTGAAAAGAGGTCACTGTAGTGGAGCTTATCCTTTAGTCCTTTCTTTAGCTCTACTGTATGCTGCTGCTTGGCAGTCAAAACCTTCCAACGTCCCATTAATAACCGTGTTCATTTTAATCCTTTGTCACCGAGTACCGTGTGCCATACAGTTATTTTTTGCATTTGGATCGACAGGAATAGATTAGACCTTTTAAGAATATATTAGACCTCTCTTAAGAACGTTCATACTCCTGCTTGGTTGAACTGAACCAAACCCAGTATTTCCAGCCAGCCTGCTTTGTCTGTATCCATGTTCATTTTACAGCTACAAGCCAGAACGCGAGCATGTGCATGCTAGCCGAGGAGAGTCACTATACAGGCGATGAATGAACCGGAACAGCGATTGATTTACAAGCTTGCGTAATGCCTCAAGGGAACACCTGGGGCTGAGTCGACCTGGTGTCGTGGTTTCAACAGAGCCCTTCCTGCCCAGGCACATCTATCAGTCTAGCATGCTAGACTCCAAAATGCTGATCTGAGTTTCGTGGGGAAAGTGTGGGAAGTGCGTACCGATCAATCCAGAGCGATGCAGTCAGGCTTTTCATAATAGATGGGTGACGCAGGAACACTAGAGCCAGTGTCTGAGAACATGCCATACCGACAGCAGATATAGACATCACATAACAGCTGCATTGTTTATTTTTATTTCTAGGATTTTTCATTCATTACAGAACACGCGACTTTGCACAATACTTGTTCTTGCTCAGTTGGGCTTCACTGCACCACATGAAAGTAAAGATCACATTTTTCCTTTTTAAGCCTATTTCTTGGCATCGACTCCCAAGATACAGATGTGTTTATGCTTTTTTTTGACCCAGAGGATTAAGTTAATGGGCGATAAGGAAGACATCGCTCTGGAAAATGCTTCACTCCACCATTTATTTTGACTGTTCCATGGCCAGGATACAGCATACAGATTGAAGTGCTATTCTTTTGAAATAATTCTTTGTAACAATGCTGCTGTTCAGACTAGCCTCAGAAGCCCTGTCTCTTCCACAATCCTGTCTCTACCACAAATTTTTTTTTTTATTTAAAGAAAATGGGCCAAATAGTCTACAATATGTAGTCCCTACATTAGCAGTCAGCAAATAAAAGAAAAATAAAATATGACCTACCTAACAAGCCTATCTTCCTTATTTTACCAATGGGCTTGAGTTTGACATCATTGAGACATTACATTAATTTCACTGCAAATCACATGTATTGGTGCTGTAAACAAATGACGTTGATGATCTAGATATAATCCAATAGCAAAGCACTTTGGATGCATTGGAACAGTCCTTAACAGAGCAACAGGTCCAAAGTAGTGGAAGCTCTCATCACAGCAATGGCTTGATAACTGTGTGTTATGTAACAGTGCTTTGACGGATTGCAAAAATAGTCAGTGGCGAGGTTGGGAGTTTGGAGAAGATTGCATAACTATACTTATTTTGTTTTTGAGGTTTACTGATTATAGTTTGCAAGGTGATTCTTTAAATGGCAAGCGACCGTGACCCATAGCGGGGTGTACCTTTTTCTGCATGGACTTCTGTAGACAGGTTTTGGACTGAAAATCCATGTTGGTCTTTGGAGCAAGATTTAGTCCTCGGTATAAAAGAGGCCGTGACACCCGAAGTAATTCCTGAGTTTTCTCTTTTTCTTATTTTTTTTTTTGAAGCAGTTGGTAGCAAGATACGCTAGTGGCTAGTGTACTGTGGGGGAAAAGTCAGTGGTTGTTCATCTGTAACGTCAGTCAAACAGCCTCTTGCTGTAAAAACACGAAAAGTAGTGACGAAAAGTACCAGACTCTCTAACCACATGTCGAAAAGTCTGACTTTACTAACACCTGGCCATAGGACATTTGGATAACATTTGAGCTGGAATCACAATTATACTTAGTAGTATGGGTATCTTTAAAATGTTCATAGGCCATCGCTTGCCACGAGACGTCAGACGAC
This sequence comes from Pangasius macronema, assembly GCA_037577455.1. Taxonomy (NCBI): domain Eukaryota; kingdom Metazoa; phylum Chordata; class Actinopteri; order Siluriformes; family Pangasiidae; genus Pangasius; species Pangasius macronema. The sequence continues at coordinate 3,998,869 of CM074961.1, forward strand.
CCTTCTTTTACACGACTGTATAAACGACTGCCGTTTATATTTGCGTATTCTTCTCATGACAGCAAGGGGTCCAACGCTAACAAGGATCATCATCTCCAGTGCAGTATAATCAGGTGTCAGGTCTAATCAGATAAAGCAACCGGCTCTGTAGCATCCTGAAGCTCTGAGCAGTGAGATGCACAGTAAAATTTACACCCTAATAAATTCCAGCTGTAATTCTTCTTTTCCTCAGAGTAGTATTTCATCTCAGTGCGCACAGATGAGCATCTGACAGCACTGTAGGCGAGGTAGACATCGGTATTTGGGGTCATGTATGGGGTTGTTTCCATCGCATCAGAGTTGGTTAAAAAAAAAAAGCAATCCAACCTTATAATTATTAACTTTCTATTACATGTTTTTTTGTTCGTACCTCAAAGAGACCACTAATGCGGCATCCAAGTGGAAACGGCTCCTGCGGAGTTATTCTGAGCTATTTTTAAGCTAACCAATGACTGATGGAAATTTAAAAAAAACACACGAAAAAAAAAACACAAGTGCTGTCTATTGAAAGCCGTGTGCTTGTACAGCTTAGACAAATGACTTGTCTGATTCACTCTGCAGCCAGGAGGCATGACCAAGTTCACATGACCTTTCAGCAAGCAGTAGGGAATACTGCAGAGAAGTCGCTGTTCATCTCTCATCTCTGTGTGTGTGTGTGTGTGTGTTCCTTTTTTTCGCGCAGTTGACGGATGGAGGAAAAGCGGCCAAAGCGAAGATCAGCGTAGGAGATCTCGTGCTGTCCATCGACGGCATCGCCACAAACACAATGACTCACCTGGAGGCTCAGAACAAGATCAAAGCCTGCACAGGCAATTTGAGCCTCACCCTGCAGAGGTACAAGCACACACGTGTAGCAGTTTCTACCGTCAGATTCAGAAATATTGGCACCCTCGGTAAAGACGGGTTTAAAAAAATATCTTTGTGGTTAAAGTCTACGTCTAATTCCACACAAAAACAGATCAGTGAATACAGAATCAAGCTTTTCCGATGGGCATCGAAATCTCCTGAGCTAAACACCCCGATACACAAACTCCTATGAGTAGAATTATTGGGATTTGTTCTTCCTTTTTCAGTACATCATGGCCTGTAAAAAAATAGTACAATATACAATTAACTAACTCATAATTAACTAATTAATTAACCCTAAGATGCTGGAAGTCAAGGTACTCCCTTAGAACACTCCATGCTGGTATGTTTGCAAAGAGTTTGACTTGGTTTTGTTAAAAAAAAATACTGCATATATCTGTTTTTTTTTTTTTTCTTATTCTTAAAAAGGTTAGATTTCTGTCAGGTTTTCAGTGTGAGATTAAGCTAATTAACCCCAAAGACTTTTTCATCACAACCTCTTTCTCCCATCTTTACCAAGGGTGCCAATAATTCTTGATCTGACAGTATATGCAGACACACAAACACAAGGTTTGCTGTCATTCAAGAAATCCCTTTTAGCCTAAAATCAGTCGATTTCTTCTTCCTTCTGACGTAATTAATTTATTTAGCAGTCGATCATCCTTTCAAAATCATAAATTTACCGTGATACGACGATTTGTCGCCCGACTCAGACCCCGTGTTTATTCCAGACTCGCATGTCATTCACTGTCAGGAATATTCCCCATAACAAAGATAAGATCAGTAATTGTGGGAATATGATGGCTGTGCAGCAGGCGGTGGAAAGAGTTGTTTAGTTAACAGAGAGATCTCCGCCGTGCCTTTCCCTCTGAGGGCCTCTTCCCCGGGCATGCAGGATGTAATGCAATCATGATGTTTGGGTTTGAGCACTCGCTCTCGTTTCAGCCTGCTTCTACGCTCTTGGACGTGCTCATCAAAGCCGTTTGCTTCACCATCACTGCCATGCTGGAGTTAGTGTTAGAATATCAGCTGCTGTGAGAAGTTCTGACATGTTTTCAATCCGATTCGCACTGCAGATCATTCGCTCGTTATCCAATCAGCCAATTGTCTGGCAGCTGTGCATCAAATCATGCAGATAGAGGTCAAGAGCTTCAGTTCAGTGCCACATCAAACAGAACGGGGAAAGGAAATTGCGTTCTCGTTGACGTTGGCGAAACTGCTGATCTCGTGGGATTTTCACGCACAAGAGTGTCTAGAGTTTGGAAGGGAAAATTAAAAATATCCAGCGCACTTCCGCTGATGGAAACACCTTGTTAATGAGAAAGGTCAGAAGCCAGACTGATCTGCGCTGATACGAAGACTACGGTAACTCACATAACCACTCAAGGGTCAGGCAAGCTTTTTCTCAGCTTCATCCGTCCCGTTTCGCTCAACACGTGTCCACTGTAGCCTCAGATTCTTGTTTTTGGCTGACAGGAATTGACCCTAATGTGGTTTTCTGTTGCTGTATCCCGCCTGCCTCAACGTCCGACGTGTTCCGGGATGCTTTTCTGCTCACCATGGTTGTAATGAGTAGTTATTTGTAATTTGCTGAATAGGCAAAAAAAAACTATCAAAAGACGAATGTATATTTTCTCATGGAGCCTACACGATACAATTTCTTTCCAGTGAAGGAGGTTGTGGTACCAAATCAGGTTTCAACAGCTGTGACACTTTTACTGGTGTTAGTGTTGGCTAAAATAAATTCTGGTATCGTGATATCACTCGATGCACGCGAGTCGTAAAAACATGAATTAAAGGTACCTGTTTATGTGCAGCAGTAGATTAGATTAAGGAAAAAAGTTCAACCTTGGCCCTGATACAGAAGACAAGTGGGGTCAGAAAAACGCAGAGGCTCATATTCCGGAGTTACGGGCTTTTGGGAAGGAAATTGAGGCAAAAAGGAATGTGGTGCAATAACTTAGGAATGTCTCATTAAAGTTCTTAATACGTTTTCATAGCTGTCGAGTATTTGTCAAACAACCTGCGAAAACCATCAATCCTGACCCGCGATCATCCAAATATCAGCTCGCTCTTTAAGCACATCGCAGGTTTATTATTAAAACAACATTACATTTCGAAAGAGTGTCGAGTTTGCTCAGAGGTCCCCGAGAGCCATTTCAGCGCCGTTAGCAAAGCGTTAGAAATCATCCAGAACATGGCTGCTCAGGGGCCATCAACACAATTATTCATAAGTCCTTAATAAACTGTCTGCCATCGACTGGCTGACGTGCGCTCGCGTGTGCAACTGCGATGTGGAAAAGCCTTTTTATAACCTGCTCATGGAGCGTTTGTGTGCGAGTTCGTAGTGCGAGATTGTAATGTGCCATGCCATATGAATAATATAAAATTCGAGTGTAAATCATGTTTCTATCCTCCCACCATTCAGAGTTTCTTTACGTGCATCCGCGCTTCGGAAGAGAAGAGAAGAGAAGCAAATCTGTCATCCGGTTCAGAGACCTCGTTAAGTCAAGTGCTATAAATCTTTATATGGTGGGAGTTTTTTTTAAAAATATATATTTTCTGGAAGGAAAGGACTAAAGAGGCATTTCATCTAATGGAGTGTAAAACTGCAGCATGACACAGATGCTTATAGATCTCTAGGATGTATATACGGTAAAATCAACCAACTCTGAGGCTCTGTCTCGCTTTCTTTTCAGAGGTCTTGTTCATTCGGACGAACTGCTCGTCACTGTTTGCAGTTATGGCCGTGGGTTCTAATCCAAGCACAGTAAAATTCCCCTTGAATTTGCACTCTTTCATTTCTGACAGCTTAGCACTTCAAATCGTTGCCCTGTGTTGAAATAATATTAATGCATTCTCTCGATAGTGTGAAATGAGTTCAACAGACTCCCGTGAGTCTCGGCCAGCCTCCCACCTCAAACCAAAATTTGTACCTGCTTTCGTCAATTCAGCAATGCCGCAGGATCACAAATGAGTTCTTCCACTCGTTCAGACCACAAGCTCTTCCCTTTCCTGTTTTTTTTTTTTAACATTTGTTCCCGACTCGACGTTCCCAACGTTGTTTGAGGTTTGATGTTGTGTCGTTAGCCATGAGGTTCTCCCCCCCTTTTTTTTTTTTTTTTTTTTTAAATCTGGATGTATGATCTATGAAACCTGCTGTGTTGGTGATGGATTGCAGAGCAGAGCATGAAGCGTAAAGCTGCTGATCACAGCCGAAATGCGTCTGAAGGTAAACTTGTGCGCGGAGACTTGTAAGGTACATGTGAAATTCTTTTCTTCTATCCGCTGGATTTTTGGCTTTGTGAATGTCTCCATCAGATTTAAAGGAAAAGTCCACCCTCAGACATTAAATATGTTGATGTTAAAATATTTGTGATGTGCTTAGAGATTTGTTGGCTGGTGCTGCGTTTTCACAATTGTTTCAGCAATTGTGCGCTGTGCTGATGACGTTAATGTTGTTCCAGTGGCGCTTAATAGGAGACGTGGCTCTGAACTCGCCTGAACTCTTCAATTTTCTGTCAACTTCTAACATCATACTAATGACAACTCCAACACGGATGTAGAAGAGATGATGGTGCAAACGCAGCTATTTGACGCAGTTGCACTGAGTTATGGAAACTCGCCTTAGCTAGGTAGAGATCTATAAGTTGATGCATGATGAGCATGATGACGTTGATGGCAGTATTTAGCATGAAAGTTGATCTTTTGAAGCTGAATGGTTTGAGCAAAGTGTACAGATGAGGAGGTGAGAGAGCCGGACAGGCTGAAGCACTAAAGTGCTGCCGCATCACTCTCTTTAAGTAGACATGAAGCAAGGACTAATGCTGCATTGGATTTAACTGGTAAGTCGGAACTGTGTCATTTTCATGTGTTCAAGTCGGGGAGAAAAACATGGACGCCTCCATGTTCATCTTTTGTTAGCAACAATCTAACCAGGAGACTATGATGAGTGACAATTTTTTTTTCTCCTCACTGTCAAACAAGCGAAAACGGCTGTATGTTGATGGAGCTAGAGGAGATGCTAGAATATACAGTATAACTCGTTCAGGGGTAAAGATGTGCTGCTTTGTTTAATATTGATGCTGTGAGCAGCCATGTTGGTTTGAGAGCAGGTAGTCCAACCACACTGTGTATAACGTAGAGGAAATAAACCAAGTTTAACCCCAAAAAAACGGCAACTAAGAATTGAATAATAAACTAAGTCTTTTAAGATATAAGATATAGATTAGATATAGATTATAAAATTAGTTATTTAAGTCATTCAGGTCATTAACGGATTTTTCCTTTAAGATCTCCGTGCTGCATCTGAAGAGCACAAAGCCTGGCATGCGGGTTTTAAGAGATGTGTTAAAAGAACAAAGCAGTTCAAAGTGAGCGTTTTGGGCCTTTTTACGACGTGGAGGAAAACCAGCGTGACCACATTACTCTGGAACTGGAGTTTGTCTCTGTACATGAACTCGCTCCCTCTTCTGGCCCCGATCTGCACTCCTGCTTCTGCTCTGCTCCGCTCTGCTCTTCTGCGTTTGCTTTTCTCCATGGCTGGATTACCCACACTGCGTGCGTCTATTAAATGAGCTGGAAGACCTGTTTGTCTTTCTGGGATTGGTGTTCATGCTGTGCTCTGCGAGTCAGTGGAAGGTCAGCTAGGCTAACTCGGGCCAGACAAGCCATTTTGTCATGTCATGCCAGTCTATTTAGTATTTTTAAACTTCAGACGTAAGCAGGAAGGGTTTTAGTTGTTCACTCCACAGAAATCAGCGTTTAAACCCAACAACCGCTAACGAGCCCTCTCACGCCCCACTGCCTCCGGCGTATAAATGCGAGCCGCACTGGGTAAAACCGTTCCATGAGGCCACCAAGACGTGTAACCATGGAGGCTAAAGTCTTGTATTAATAAGCAAAGTTTATGAGGTGATAGTGGTTTGGTATCCAAGAAACCTTCCTCATTTGGCAGACTGTTGTGTTTCCAACTGAAGGCCTAAAAATGCATCTCTTCTCGTCGACATAATGGAGTAAATCATCCATCGGTCTGTTTAGCAGCCCAGTCCTCACATGTGCACCTCGAGCCAGAAGTAAAAATCATTAACATGGTAGTTTACAATGTAGAACCGTGTTTAAAAAAAAAAACTTCAGCACGTTGTGTGCTAAAACAACTTTGTACACATTTGTTGCAAGTGATTAATATTATCTGTCGTTTCTAAGAGCCAGAAAGTTAAAACTGCTGCCAGCTGGTTAAAACCAGTCGAGCTCTTTTCATTCGCAATGGGGAAAATGGCACTTTTGTTTTCCAGATCGACAAACACATTATTATATGTCAAAAGGAGTTGGAAACTTGGAGACTTGTCTAATATTCTATAGGGCAAATGTGGCCAAGTCTTTTTCATAGATCCCCTGTCTCACTAAATCATCATTTCAAGCCATTAAAAATTCTTCCAACTCTAAACACTGGGCTTTTCTACTTTTCATGAATCACTTCTGGAGACAAATAGTAAGTGACTTCCTTCGAAAGTGGTTAAACCATAAAACACGAAATGTCCTAATATCATATTCAATTTCCTCATATTTTTTTTATTTAAACAGACTGCTTTATGTTTCGTTCTTGTCTCTTCACTCTAAAAAAGGAGCATGATAACAAAGACTCATAAACGCTGTACTAATCTACCGTCTCATTCTCTTTGTGTATTATTTCTTTGCAGACAAAATCTGATTGTGTGCAGTGCACTCTGCTCTCAGGTTGACCCAGATATAAAAGCAGTATACTGCACAGGAGTGATTGTGTGTCTGAAGCTTTAGACATACAAACCGCTGTTACTGAATGGGACAGTACAGCCCTGGCCTTCAACAGGCTTTTGTGTCTAAATGAACCTGCAGTGCTGTAGTCAAAAACATTAGCTGTCCTGTGCTTTCTGCTTAGCTATACTTGACTTAGGGCACATCCAGAATTTTTAAAACTCTCCTCTTGTAATATATTTTATTTGACCAAAACTCAATCGGATATAAGCTCCATGGGAATTTGCCGCATCCACCAACGTCAATAAGTTGTGCAGCTGGATGAATTTAACTTAAAACTGGATTATCAGTCATTGCTCGTAAGGTTGCATTTTGTACTTTGTGTCCATGCAGAACAAAACAATGGCACATTAAAGTTCCTGGTTGATGACTGTAGGGTGCCTCAGGTCAAATCTCTGTGAGAATTGCTCACTGAGCCTGATGGAACACTGTTGCACTTTGACTGGACTGCAAAATCATTGGACATCAATCCTATAGAAAGCCTGTGGGATCATTTGGTACTAAATTGGCTGAATTGCACCCAGTCAGTGGAGGAGACATGCTTGTCTGACAGGACTAGTGCTGTTCAGGCATAACCAGCTATTGGAGCAGAAATTATATATGCAACCATTTTTGTTCTGTGGAGCTTATTATACAAGGCTGCGTACCACACACTATCTGACTGATTTTTGTATACTTGTAAAAACAGCCCGTGGATCAGGGATCACACATTGCCCAACCTGTGACTTCTTGCTAAGCACACAGGAAAACATGCTTTCCTGTTACTTAGAGATGGTGACAAAGACAAACATCCATCCAGATTGAACCTATTGATTGAAATTCACTACCAGCCCACATTCAGAGTTCAGTCTGGGGAAAAAAAAAAAAGGAAAAAAAAAAACATTTGATACACTCCAAACTTGCTCCAGCATGCCTGAAATTTTCAGGAAGCAAAAAAAAAAAAAAAAGGGATTGAATCTGTGCCCTTGGCTCAGTTTTTGATTTTCTGTTCCAACTTTCGACTTTTTGACTGCCCCAAAATTCTGCAGAGCTAGATAAAAGTTAAAATGCAGTCTCATTGCTTTCTTTATCTAGGTGTGGAGATGTCACTGGTGACCTCCTGATCATGCTTTATGGCTTCTTTAAGGCCTCTCTAGAGGTGAGCATGGAGGAATCTGTACCAGTGATGACACAAATTCCACTTCCTTATTTGTGTATGTGAATAATTGATCTCACTGCTGTGTGTACACATGGTGACATTTCCAGTGTACAATAACACAAACCAAATGGACACAGTGGATTAAAGTCTGTTGGAGATCAGGCTAGTTCCTGTCACTAAAATTCAAATTGAAAACATCAGCAAACTGTTACCCTGCTACAAGGGGAACTCTGAAAGAGCTTGAGAGATCGGAGCCCAAAAGACATGTTGGAGGCTCTGCAAATGTGGGGGGGAAAAAAAAGTGGAAAGTGGACTTTGACTTTGTGGCCAAGTGTGGTGACCCATACTTGGAATTTCTGCTCTGCATTTAACCCATCCAAGTGCACACACACA
>CM074961.1:4007090-4032109 GCA_037577455.1 Pangasius macronema
GACTCGAACCCACGACCTTCAGGTTCACCTTCGGGTTACAAGTCCGACTCTCAGACCATTAGGCCACGACCGCCCCCCCCCACGTCTCTGTTCTCATGATACCAAAATTTAACTTCACACCTATGTTTGGGAGTAACCCAACACTGCTCATCACCCTGAAAACACCATCCCTACAGTGAAGCATGATGGTGGTAGCATCATGGTGAGAGTTACTCTTGGCCGCTTGGTTGCTTCTCTGAATAATGCCTTCTTTACCTGGTCACTTTTTTTGGACAGCCTTTTCTAGATAAAGGCAATAATGTATTTCATAGTGCTCCACTGGAAGTTCAAAGTTCGGATTTAAAAAAAAAATCTTGGTTAATAGATGAAAACTACAGAATTTTGTCTAAGACTTGTTTTGATAGCTCTCAAGCTCTTAATGCTTTATGTTTAGGTATGTTCTCTAACAGACTCTGGGTTCTTCTAGGAACAGGTGTCTTTATTTAGTTGCACACGTGTAGGCTTGGTTCAACTAATTATGTAACTTCTGATGGCAACTGAATGCACCGGAACTAATTTACTGCAACAGGGATAAATTTTATTTATGCAATTACTATTTTAAATGTGTAAATAATTTTGCAAATTATAGAGATTTTTTTTTTTCCTCCAGTTCAGTACTATTGCGTGTTTTGTTTATATTTAGATTCCAACACGACAAAACGTGGAGTAGTTCAACAGGGGGTGAATACTTATGCAAGCCACTGTAATTTATCTCTGGATGCAAGCTGTTATTCAGTCTTGCAGATTTCATCAGGAAGATTCAATCCTCCTGCATGTTTTTTTTCCACTTCAAGCTGTGAGCTCTCCAACATTTTAGTGGCTGGAAATATATATAATTTACAGTAGAGCTGGAACTTAAAAACTTCTTTATAGGCTACATAAAAGGTAACAGTTCCAAGCTGTTGCACGATGTCTCTGAATATCTTCTCCAGCTTTACTGCTTCTTAGCCTAACGTTTAGAGGCAAGCTCGTGAGATCTGGGAGAGCCATTATAAAACATCTGTTAGTCTTTGGCTGTGTGTGTCAGAGACGTTGGGGTCTGTGGAAGGAAACAAGCTGAGTGAAATCACTGGCAGCGTGTTTGTAATCTGATTTCTGCAGCACTGAGCTGATAACCTTGGGGTGTGATATCGACGTCAAAGATGGTGGAAGCAGCATAAACGTTATGCAAGCGTCTGCCGGTAGGAGCAGACGGCCCAGAATGCAAACATTACCGCGTTGCTCTGAGGTTAAATAGGAGTCTGTGTGCAGAGCTGTGTGAGACAATACAATACACATCTCAGAATATGTATAAAAGATTTAAAGCCATCACAAATTAAACATTATATAGTTCACAGCTGTTTCAATGTAATAAGATATGATACCGTACAATGCAGTTCATGTGATCCAGTATTGTGCAAACAGATTCGGGCAGTTATGCAATCCCTGGGACTGACAGGCACGGAGTAGAGATGGGCCTTCTGCCTAATTTTAGCATTCCAATATCAGTAAGAGTTATTGAGCTGATATCTGGATATTCAGTTAATACCGAATGGTCATTTTACACCGCTGTTAAACATTCCTCCTGTCTAGGCATGTGTGAAATAATAGGAGATACTGAACACATGGAAAGCTTCACTGAATGTCAGCTCAATATTTTGGCTTGCAGCACTGCCATCTGTTAAATCAAAAACTGCAAGTGGTATCTGGCACTGGTAATGATAGTCACAATGGCCTTCACGTAGACTGGCAGGCCTAGGTTATGCCTCCTTTGCTGGGTCTGACGAGCACGGAGACCACACCTCATCAACTGGCCCAACTGACAGGCCCAAGCCATGCCTCCCATACTGAGCCAGGCAACCACAGAGGCCATCCTCTTTCACTGGTACCGACAGGCACAGACACCCCTCCTCTTCCACTGCTACTGAGGCCATGCCTTCTTCATTGGGACAAACAAGTCACACCACCCTTATCTAAACTGACAGGCTCAGGCCATACTTCCTTTCCTGGGACTGGCAGGTACAGAGTCCATGCATCTTTTACTTAGACTGACGGGCACAGAGGCCAAACCTTCTTCGCTGGGATCGGCATCCTCAGAAGCCATCCCTCTTCACTCGGACAGAGGCGCGTGTATTCATTCACTATTGATTGTCTCCCTCATACATCAGAATCTGAATCCCTGCAACTGAATGATAAATTCTGAGACCCTAGCACGTGTCCAGATTTGGGGTTTTAGCACTTTTTTTTTTCTCAATACTCAATTGTATTAGTGTCTTTTGTGATCACTCCAGTCATGTGTCAGTGCTAGCTTTCTAGTGGCCTGTCTCTAGCTTACCAGCGAGAGAAAGAGAGGGGACAGAGCTGGCGTGACTGCGTAAGAGCGTGTGTGAGAATATATAAAGTCTGACCGCACTCTGAGCTACAGTGGCAGCGCTATGATTTTGACCAGAGGCCTGGCTGCAGATCTGTTACCAGAGAAACCAGAGCCTCGTCCCATCAATCTCCCTCTGGTTTGTATTACTCTCATCTGCTTTTTCTAGAAGCGCTGTGCAGAGTGACTCATGTCTTCAGCACAAAGCTTTCTGAGCTGCTGTGGTCAACCTGAGCTTAGCTGCTACCCTGAACTGTGGTCGAGAGAGCCAGTGCGTCCCTCCTGACAGTTTGTGCCTGAGTGTGGATATAAACATTAGTGAATGTTAAACCGTGCTTGTCCTTGAGGGGTATTAACCAAGCCAGAGAAAGAATATTGTCTAGGATAGTCAAGACAGTGTGTGTGCATGTGTGAAAGAGAGAGAGGATGACTGGGCACTCAGTGCTGAGTGATAGGGGTGTGGGATGATGATGCCCCTCAGGCTCATGCCATGTTGCTTTTGGCTCTGGCTGTGTGGAAATGTTGGTGCCCCTCCCTACATTCCAGCAAGCTCCCTCTCAGTTTCTCACACCCGCAGGCACATGGGATGACCCGACGTGTGCGTCTGTCTGGGGAAAGCAGGATCCTGCTGGAAACGTCTTCACACTTGCGGACTCCGGTGATTTATCCTGTGCTGATTTTTTCCTTTTACAGTGCATGTTCACAGTGCTGAGGATCCAGATCAGAAGTCATATTTCACAGCAGTGCTTTGGCACATGTGTGTATCACTCCAAATTGTATTTACTGCGGAATAAATCAAATCAGGACTTAAACCTTGCGCTCCAAAAGCACTACAAAGAGGGAATTCCTCACCGGGATAGATCTTGTGTGAGTCGGCGAAGTGTGCAGGGATGTAAAACAGCTCACTCTCAGTGCACCCTTTTTGATGTTTCTTAGATCTTGCGTGATCTGGGAAATACATTTCTGACACTGGGCCTCATTTATCACCCTGGATACAAATTTATTTGTAAATCGTTAGCAGGAGCATTTAAACAAAATTTAGAAGAAAGTTCATATTCTATGCTCCTGGGCTTGTGAAAATGTGTGTATTAGGAGTCTCACTAATGAATAGTGAATCTCGACTGATCAGCTTCAGATCATATCAGTGATGAGTCACTGTGATTTTACGTACAGATTACACGGTCATGTTTAAGTTGCTTATTTATCTCGAATGCATATGCAAATTTAACAAATGTAGTGACTCAGGTGTTTCATATTAATGACTTGAACGAAAGCAATCAAAAACAAATCTGTAAATTTAGACAAATAAGACTAGCTAGTGTAAAAGAAGGAAGAGCTAGTTTTGTGGGCGTCGCTAAACGTCACTCGGCTGTTCTGTGAACTTGCTCGGTTGATGCTTATCAACATGCGTACGTGATTCCGATGAAAATCGGTGTTGCCGAAACATTTGTAAGTCTGGCAGGAATTCTGAGTTTAGTTTTGGCCTACAGAACATTTACACACAATTTTATTAAAGCTTGATAAATGCGGACCAGGTTCCTCAACTCAGCAGTCCAGATTTCATACATGGCCGTTGACGGATGTACATAAATAATTTGATCGCTCAAGCAATACACAAAAAATACACTTCATATCAGTCATTTTTGCCTAGAATAAAATGTTGGATGTTTCCTTCCAAATCATGCAAAGTCATGGGCTAGTCATCAAAAGTGTGCTTTGATGTTGGGGTTGATGGGAATCCTGGATACACGGCGTGTTAGGTTGCAGTTGGACAGCGTTCGGTCAGCGAGCAGCTGCCCGTTATGCTAACACACACTCATACACACAGAGCAGTCTCATTTTTGAGCGCGCTGTCAAAACAGGCTGTCCCACTGTCCGGAAAACAACAGAACCCAGATTAGAGCAGATGTTCCCAGGACCACCATGACAGGACTGCAGGAAGTGAGATTCCCGAGTGTGAAAGAGCTCTCACCTGAGATTCAGGGCCATTTGGCTGTCGTCTTTGTTACACGCGTTCCATTTGTTTAGGCTGGGCCTCTTTAAACGCAGCCGTATGGCGCTCTTTGTATGGCGCTTGGCTGACTTCCTTTTCCCGACAGACTGCTTCAGAGTTTTCATTGTGGATTTTTCCTCTTGCCCTTGTAATGAGGTGAACTATGGCTAAAAAAGGGGGGCTGTTTAGTGACCTAATGCCAGCCCTGTAAAAACCCCTCGTCTTCCCTTCCTAATAAGGAAGAGTCTGTGAGTGACGCAGGAGCATAACCCGCATTTCCGAGCAAAATTGTGCTGAGTGGTTTGAGGAGAAGAGAGCACTGCTGTTGCCAGGGATGAAGTTAAAGTATCGGTGTGCGATTCAGTTCGGTTTTATTTGTACAGCGCTTTTAACAAAAGACATTGTCACAAAGCAGGTTTGCAGACATCTGATTTCCCTAATGAGCAAGCCAGATGCGTCAGTGGTTAGAAAAATCTCTGAGATGAGGTGAAGAAACCTTGAGAAGAACCAAGCTATACTATAAGGGAAACTATACTCTTCTCTGTGACAAGATGGTGGGATTTAAATCATTACTCTTCTGGTGGTGTAATTTTGATATTAATTTTATATTCATATATTTGTATGGTGATTTGAAGCAGTTCAAGGGTGAGTGCATACCACCAACAAAGGGTTAAGGCAAGAAAAAATGTCTGTGGGCGGATATTATGGTATGTTGCGAGACGAATGCATTCTCACAAAAGCTTGTTTATTCAGCTCTGTTTACAGCCGTGGCACTGTTTAATAGCAAAAACCCTGCTGTTCGGTGCATGGCTAGGAAAAGGAGATTAAAGCCCCAAACCCACGTTACATGACAGCAGTGTTTCTCATAAGCTGAGCTTAAATCAAAGAGTTCCTTATATTGACTCAGTGGAGGTCTGTAGGTACACTGCAGAATTCTGCTTCAGTCATCTGGCTTGGTCCTGGTCTTCCTCATATTACAGAATATTTCGTCTCAACACTTAGGAAATGGCAGATCTCTCCCGTTACTCAACTTTGATCAGTAATATCGCTCAGCCTTCATGAGTAATTTAATATCCAGCGCTCCCACTGCAGTGGATTGGCTGCCAGTATTTATACAGTCTGTGTTAAAGCCAGTTTGTAATATTATTCTGAGTCTGTTCCTGGCTCTCCGTGCCTAGGCTTCCATATACCAGCTCCACTCCGAAATCCTCAGCTGTTGTCAGTAGAGAATGAGAAATGCTTGGACTTGGATGCCTCTATTTGCTGTGCTTTTATTTATGGGCTGTGTAATGTACCATGCAAGAAGGACAGAACGCATTCAAACTGCAGTGGATATTTTTCAAAGCAAGGCAAACTGGAGCGATTACTAGCACACAAACATTGTGGTGTTTTATATGCAGCACATTAAAAGTGTTTCCCACTAAGTAAGCAGGCATGTGGATCAATGCCTGTCACATCCAGCCTTGTATTGTTGTGTTTTCCTGGTAACCTAATGAAAGCCATGAAATCAGTTCATTTCTTTTGTTTTTCTGTGTTTACAGAGCGTCCAGCGTTCCCAGAGGCGAAGTTCCCAAGGTAAGAAAAATGCAATGTCATCTATAACACATGAAATCTGAAACAGATTGTTTGAGGTGACTGTGACAAAGCATGAGCATTGCTGAAAGTTATACAGTAGGGTCTGAAGGTTTGAGTTCACCAGCAACAACTGGATTTGTTGTTGTCTAGTTGTCCTTCGTCAGGGTAGAGAACTAAGACAATTAAAAGACAGACACATTATCATGTGATCCCCGTAGGCCCGCACTACGCATCGTTGGTTAGATTTAGTCACGTCATGTGGGACTGCATAGAAAGCAAACATCACACCAGTCTCAGAAAACAAGCAGCAGTCATACCAACCATAAACATGGTCAGAATGCTCGGATGTTTATACATTGATTATACGAAGCTGACATTCCGTACAAAGGGTGTTAATTGTCCTCTAGGTTTTGGCAGAGCTCTAGCTTACATGCACTGCCACTACACACATAAAAACTGGTCAGAGATGGCTAAAGGGTAGAAGGCAGCAGGTGAATTATGCATAACTGTGAACAGGCTACAGCCAGAAATAAGTAGGTCAAAATGATAAAGTGGCCAATGAGTGCAGGGAAAAGGTAGTAGTTCCAAATTAACTGGCAAATGGGCAAAAAGTACAAATTGTGTTTTACTTTCTGATGAATGGCAGCAGACTTTGACTTTTGGATCCTCCTGTAGATGGAGCACGCACTTTGCAGTTGTGTTGCATGACTTTATAGAGCTGTGACGCACGTAGCTCCATTCATTCTAGTATACAGCACTTGTTTTGCCAGTGATTCGTATTAGGTATCATTTTCATGATTTGAAATGGTTTAATATGCCTTATGTTCAGTAAATAAATGCTGTATGCCTATGATAGGAGTGTTGCTTTATCACGCATGAGTTTGTGGTGGTGTGTGAGCATTCTGCATGTGTGTGTCTCCCACCTCCCACAGGAAGAATCACCAGAGATCATTAAACCCGTGCCCATCAGCCACCCACCTGCTCCCGCCCCTAGTGCCAGCCCCACCAACCCTCCCCCAAATAGCGCCTACAACAAGACGGCCCGCCCATTCGGAGCATCTTCTAATTTTAGAGCAGTCAGCCCGTCCTCCACTCCTGCAGCACCCAAAGCCTCCATCCCTTCTGCCTCCTCAGCTTTCACCCCCGCTGCTCCCTCCCAGCAACCTCCGCCACAACCCGCACAAGGCCCACAACCTCCCTTCCCACTGGCCAGCAGCTCCTCGTCCCGCACAGTCTCCTCTCTGAACCCCGCCCACAAACCTGGCTCCGCTTACTCCCCCTTCTCTCACTCCTCTTCCTCCTCATCCTCTGGCTCGTCTTCGCCAGCCAGAGTGACAGGCCCTGCCCCCTCATCTGCTCCCACTGTCCCACAGCCTTCGGTCTATAACACGCCATTCAACCTGTACTCCAATGAGAACGCATGTGAGGTGGCTATGGGTCAGAGGCGTGGCCTGCTGGAGCAACAAGGTGGAGTGGAGCATCAGAATGGGTAGGTGGAGGCCGTCACCCAAGTCTTGAATCATCTCCATACTCTTCCTTTCTTAATCCTGCCTCCATCGTCTCCTGCTTCTGATCAGAGAGTCTCTCGGTTCTCTTGTTAATAATCTGACAAAAATTCAATTCAAGCAATAAACTATTCCTTCGAGGGAATAAAGTTCTCACTACAGATTTTTAAAGGGTTTAAACCAGTCCTGATGCGTGTAAACAGATTGTCAACAGAGTGCTGAGTTTATTGGGACTGGACATTCAGATATCCAAAACTCTTTGACTTGGGTGCAAGTTCCTTTGCTATCCAAGGGCTAGTGTTATCCAAAGCAGACAATATTCCTGTTTATGAATATATGAGGAGCTTTTGAGTTAATGTGTTTTGTTACTGTCGGACAGTAAAAACCTGAGGTAGGAAAGTGAACAAGTCTGAATTTGCATTCACTTAAGTTGAAGCATTTTTGTACAGAACTCATGCAAGCTCCCACAAGTCATTTCACTGACTTGATATTTTGCACTTGCTTTAAGCTATGTCTTGACATAATTGAAGATGAAAACCTAATCCTTGATTCTTGGATGTGCCTTTGAAATAACTGAAAAATTCTGGTTGGAAAATATTTCGAAACTCTTCTTCTTAAATTTGCAGTCAGATATGGTGCGTATTAGAGGGATCATTTATTTAAAACAAGGTTGCAGTATGGAACAAACTCCCTCATTCCAGCACTTGCGGGAATTGAAGTCAACAGGAAAAGGGAAACAGGTCGACATGCCCCTAATGACTTTAGACGCGAGAGGCTGCGCTCTCTGATGGATTATCCAGCAGCGAGCTGCACGGGAACGTCTCCACATTCATCTGTCTGTCTGTCTGTCTCTCTTTTGTTTGTCTGTAGCCAGGCTGTACATCTTGTCTCAATCTGCAGGAGTGGATGAGAAACCCAGTGAGGAGCTCGGGGCTCGCTAATGCTTGCCTTTGTCTAATTGACGGTCTGCTTAACATCTTGTGTGCCCTGTTTGCGAGTGCATGCACTTGGCTCTAATTAGTCAAGAACCAAGGCCATGAATGGAATTTGTCTGATCTTTTGCACCAGATCTTCAGGGTTGAGTCATACAAGGATGGAGAATGAACAGCCGTGTCATTAGTGATAATGTATCTAACGGGAGAAGCAGCAGCAGAAGCAGCAGCAGCAGATCCACTCAGCACACGCAAACGTGATGCCGTTTCAGTGTGTTTACAGGAAAACAGACGTCCATGTGTGTATAGTAATGGCACAGCGCGGGGTGGACGAGGTGTGGTGGTGCCACACCTGTGTAGTTCTTTCCGCGGTGACTCGAGGGACCTCGATCTGTCCCATTTCCATTGACAGCACCTGTGTAAAAACCGCTGAGAAACTTGTGTGTGTTTTTGTAGTGCCTTCTTCATATCTCCTGTGACTCTTTCCTCTCCACTCAGCAGTGCGAGTGTGTTTACAGGAAAACAGACGCTAATGTGTGTGTAGGAATGGCCCGGTGAGGTGTCGACGAGATGTGGTGGAGCCAGACCTGTGTAGTTCTTCCTGCAGTAGCTCGAGTTGTCTCATCGACAATACCCGTGTTAAAATGGTTATGGTAAATCTCTCATGGTTCATCAGTGGCATGGCAGGGACTCAATTAGTTGTTTGACTCTAACAACGAGGCCTGCATCTCCTCTTCTCCTCGTCTCCTCGTCTTCTCATCGGAGAGCGCTTTTCAGTAACGCCTGTAACTTCTTCTGAGAGCTTCCAGCTGCGTTTACTAAGTCGGCCAATTAGTGTCCAGGGAGGAGCCACGGTGGTGATGTTTGACTCGTGCAGCCTCTCACATTAAAGTAATTCATCTCAGATGTTCCTGGGGGTGCTTCGCAGCGCGAGTGTGCGGCGCTCCACCAGGCTTTGTTGCTGTTTTGCTTCCTTGTTGTCGTTGGCGGTTTAACTTTGGAACAATGCGCTTTTTGAGGCTCGCACAAAACCGCACATGAAAAACAGATTTAAGTTAAAGGATTAGTGGAACATCTTTTTTGTTCCTTTGTGTGATCTGGGAACATCCTGTTTGCTTGGTTAAGTGAAGTGGAAGCATGTGTTTGCGAGAGAGAGCGTTTTAACTCGATCTCTTCATACACACTCTTCCTGCAATTTCATACATCTCATTCACACCTCTGTCTCTTTCCCTTTCTCTCTCTCTCTCTTTTTTTTTTCTTTTCCTTTTTTCCCCTTACAGGAGGAGCCAGTAACAAAGTCAGTGTTATGGCTATGCTGGTATCTGTTTGTGCCTGTGTGTGATGTGCGACGTCATGAACCGCTTCACCCCAGTTAACACCAGAAGCATGATTGTACTTGTCTTCAGCGCAGTTCACAACTGGCATTATTTCTTCTTACCATCCCTTCCATTATCTCGTTTGGTCCTCGTGTGGTCAGAGCTTTTAGTTTGCATGTCCATGTTCCTGCACAACATGTGCTCACGTCGATCCTTCTTCACCCCGTGTGTTTTTTCAAGGCTTGCTATTAATTATAGCACACAATGTGTGTTAGCACGGGTATTAATAGTGTAGCTGTTGAGCACTCTGACATTTTGTGCTGCACGTGAGTGTGTGTGTGTGTGTGTGTGTGTGTGTGTGTGACAGGAGAAAGATAGATGGGAGCACCCTAAAAGAGGTTTTGTCAGACACAACAGAGAGATCTGCATGCGGTGCTGCCCTCTTGTGTTTTATGGTACAATTCCACCGGCACATTTTACGGGGTGGAGCTTAGGCCAGGGTTTCTCAAAGTGGGGTCTGTCCAAAAAAAAAAACAACAACATAGCCACGGGGTACGCAATTATTTTTAGTTACCGCAGTAGAAGTTACAACCCCATCATTAGCAAAGCTGTTATATTTATTGTTGAGTCCTTAGAGTTATTAGCTTGTTTGACTGCGCACTTGAATTAAACGAGTTTAGTTTAAACTTCGACAACTCAAACAAGTAGTCAACTTGATCCTAATGGGTTCTGTTGGTGGAAAGCTCAGGAATAAAAACCTTTACAGCACTAATAAATAGATAAAATATTATCGCATGTATTTACATAATGTTCCTGAAATATATCTGGAAGTCTGTGGAATTTATTTTATAGTTTAATGGGACCTTGGTTACAAAAACCATTTGAGAACCCCTGGTCTAGGTGGTGCAACAATACCAAAAAAGTTTGATTGTTGAAGGTAATGTTTCAGCATTCAGGTACACAGTGGAGATGATAGACTTCAGGTTACACTGTGTCCTAAACCACGTCCTAAATTCCATCAGAAATTTGCGTACTCCATAGTGTCTGGGTGAAATAAAGGAGGTTTACGGCTTCGTAACCTCGTAAAAATAACGAAGCACCAGATGTGTTGACTGATCAAATCGGTTTTCAGGGTCACCGAACGACTCCTTTACCTTTACCTTGAACTCAAACATAAATATAGGCTTCTGACATGTTGATTAACTGACTGCTGTTATATCCATCTTTTACTTCCATAGTGGGCCTCACAGTATTCTTAAGTAAGTGGCTGCACTTTGTTACTCTAAATAAACAGAACACTTGTTGATAGATGCTCTGCTTTCTAACTTCTCTCCTTTCCTCCTTTTCTGGCTTCTGTTACATCTTTTTAAACTTCATCCCACAGAAAGCCTCCGCCCAGGTAACAGGAGCAACATGCAGTGAATTAGTGTTAATCTGGTGTGCTTTTTGTGCTGGTAATAAAGCATGATTTGGGGCGTGCTAACTTGTTATAGGAAGTTATAGGATAGTGTCATATATTACAGTTTGTATGTATTAATGAATGACATGCCACACTTCTCTGGGTTTTGTCCAGAGTTCCCAGGAAGCCCACCACTGATACGGAGCTGGTGGTGAACCACGGCTCTCACCTGAGCGACGCCAGTAAAAAGCGTCTGATCGAGGACACGGAGGACTGGCGCCCACGCACTGGAACCTCTCAGTCCCGCTCCTTCCGCATCCTGGCACAGATCACGGGTACAGAGAACGGTCAGTGCCAGTCTCGGCTCATAACCCGTCGTTACCGTCCCAGGAAGAGCTGTAAAGCTTCCCCCCTGCTGAGACTTTTAGATGCTCGAGCAGTTGCATCATTTCCTGTGATTTGTGTTTAGCAGTAGAAGTTAAACATGCATTTTTATTGTCTTTCCACACCAGTTTCTCTGATTTCTGTATTCTGTCTTTTCCCTGTAGTGTTGCTCATTTTATTTATTTTTTTTCCTATATTCTCTCGTTTCTTTCTTGCAGAACAAGCCAATGAGAGCAGTCCCGGAAAGAAGTAAGCAACGTGTTGGTTTGTTCTGATTCTGCTGTTGTTTTCTGGTGCATGAACTTAAGCATGTTGTTTTCTGTAGTATGAATTTTCATACTACAGATGATTATGATTTTTTTTTTTTTCCCTGAGTGTGGCTTTTAGACAGATTCCAGGCCGCACCCTGTGTTCCCGCTAGTGAACAACACATTGCTCGTGTCTCTTGTAGTTTGTAGCTTATGGGCATGCACTTTCTAGTGTTTCTTTAGTTATGCTGATAAATAATAGTCAAAATGTACAGCTCCCTATACGATTCATACACACAACCTTTGTACTACCTTCATTGGCAGATTAGCAAAGCTAGCTAACTGTATTAGCCAAGTAAACTCACCAGAGGCACCAGCGATCTCTGCTACTTCCTTCTAAGCTTTATTTTTCTTTATAGTGTCTTGCAGAGTCTTATATTAAACAACAGATTTGCCGCCATTTTTGTGCATCATACAGGACATTGAAACTAACTGCAGGTAGGAACTAAAGTTGTGAGTGCCACAGTAGTAGGAATCAATCAAGATAATTTGGATTTGTGTCTGATTTGTGTAGAATTGAGTAAAATATCAATTCAAATGGCACTTTTTTGCTTGTTAGTACGAATTTAGAAGCATAATTTCAGCCAGGAAAGTGAGCGAGTCCACTGTTGACAGGCCTGGAATTTGCATCGTCACTCATCATCTTAATTTCTCCACTGACCAGAGTGGAATGCAAACCGCACTGGAATGCAGTCCCCCTGAGAGGCATCGTGGGTAAATAATTGGGATTGTGGGTAATCAGGGAGCTGTACAAAAAAAAAAAAAAAATGCAAGGAAATGGAAACCATCATGAATCAGTGTGTCTGAAGGCCAGAGTCTTGTAAACAACACTGGCTAGTGTCTCGGCTGCTCGTTCTGACTTTAATTGCCGTTCTGAAAAATTGTCGGTACTCAAGGCATGGATAAGTGAGACATGCCATATATAGAAGTATGCTGAATTTCACAAAAGCTTGCTCTGTGTTGTCGCATGCTAAAAATGATTTGTTTTTTATAGCCCGAAAAAGTAACGTGTCTTTTCCTGTTCTTCATTTCCTTGCCTTTGCCTTTCTATCTCGGCGTCTGGGGCATCAGGGTGACCAAAGTTGACCCCGAGGTCGTACGGCCCAAGTACAACAAGCTCCGGGACTGGCATCATGGAGTCTCGGCTCGGGTGCTGAATGTCCAGTAGTCACGTGATCCTTCGCCCCGTTCCCCTCTGCTGTGTAACACACTCACTTGGCCGCACCACACTGGCTTTCATATTTAGACGCACGATTGTTCAAAAAGGCAGTTGGACGTTGTTTTGGTGAATTTTTTTTTTCCCCTTTAATTTATGTGTGAAAGTGAGTCAGGTTGAAGAATGTGTTTGTTTAAGGGATGCAGTACGTCATGTTCTTAAGAGAAACAAACAGAAAACAAAGGAGATTCACCGATATTGTCATGACGCCACTTTTCTTGCATGAGTTCCATCTTAAAGAGCTTTTTCTTTAAGGGTTTGTGTTTGGTCATTTTCTCATTTCCTACGTTTTCTGTTTTTCTTCAGGATTTACACTCTATTAAAAACTCTGCTCTGCTTTTCTGTATCTGATTTAAATTAGTACCAAAGTACTTCTGAATGTCTCAATAAAGTTTCTTCTTTTGTCTTTCTCCCTGAGTCGCTTGTGCTCTCTTTCACAGCTTCTGTCCTGTTCTTTCTTTCTTTGTTTCTTTTTTCTGCTTTGAGTCAAGCCCCTTAGAAAAAAGGTCCTGCAGTGCAAAAGTTTGCAGAAGGTTTACAAAGTGCAAAAGTTTGCATACCAGTATGGGAATAGACAAGTCATTAATACATAAACAATTCTTCCTAGCCTAATGTTTTCGTTGCCCAGAAAGCGATTTATTTATTTATTTATTTATTTATTTAATTATCATTTCGTACTGACAGTAAGGTACACTATATATTTTATTTTTGCGTTCATCTACAATAGGTAAACTATGAAAGCAAGTTTGTTCTGCTCACCCAGGAAATCGCATGTCACATACTGAGGTGTTTTCTCTCTATATATATATCTCACACACACATGCACACGCGGACACACACCTCATCACATGAAGAACTGCCAGCTCCTGTGTGATGGAAAAACCACTGAACATCGCCAGTATTTATTTATTGTCTTGGATAAATAATAGATGAGCTTTCTCCTTTGGGCTGAACAGCTCCTAGCTCTGCCTCTTTATGTCTGTCTCTCCTACCTTTATTCTCTCCTTTTTCGTCCCCAAGGCGATACATAACATAAAGAACAAAATGGAACATGCAGTGCAGGAGTAAAAAAAAAAAAAAAATGGACACAAGTAAGGCAATACATAACATATTGGTTTGGGCACAGGTGGAACAGAACCCTGAGGGTGCATTATATATTAATACTTCATTCCCTTTAATGCACTTCTCTTCTGTGACTAGCCACGGGGTACGAGAGCGTGGATATCTTAGCATAATGCAGTGCTGCTAATATCCACCAGATGGCAGTATGGTAAAGATGTTTTTTTTTTTTAAACATTGTTTCATTCGCCGCTTGGATGTAGTGATGAGTAGCGAGAACTTGGCAATGAAAGACTTTTTTCAGTTTGTTGTTGTTTCAATTCAATATCAAATCCTAGCTCTGCCACAATTTTATTTTTTTTATGTTTAATATGCTTTTCTAGACTTCAATAACAGAAAGAAGGCTAATGTGTTATATCTTTGGAAAGTTCAGGAATGAAAAATCGCTAAAATATTAGTATACACTTAAATAATGTTCATGGCATAAATGTGATGCGGGGGTTCGTTGAATTTATTTTATAGCCAAAGGGGTCCTTGTCTATAAAAAGTTTGAGAACCCCTGGTATAGAGTGAAAATCCAGTCTTAACCCCTCTCCAAACACGGCAGTGGTTTGCACTCTAATTATAATAATATTCTAAAAATGAAACATTATTAACCTGTAGCACAGGGAAACACGGACTGTCTTGGCATCATAAAAGACGTCAGCCAGCGACAGAAGTGCTGAACCATTGTCCGCCATATTTGTTTGGAAATGAAGTCATATTTGTTCGTGAGAAATTCTGCCAGGTCCCCGGTTCTGTAATCAGAAAGTGTGTGTGTGAAAACTCTTGGGAGTATATGAGGAGGGGTTGATGACTAAAGGACAAGAAAGATATGTGATATTTGTCATTATGTACACGTTCTTTCATGTTTTCAGCATCAAGCGATTGCCCAGACAGGAGAGTCCTCTGGAAATGTAATCTTGGAAAATGTGACTGAAGCCATTTCATTTCCCATTCAGAGTCGGCGTCTGAATTTCTCGATGAATTGTATCGAGTCCACGTAAAACCCTCTGGTGATGGCAGCACCTCGTGTAACCAGCTGCCTGTACATATGGGCACTACACACCCAGGCCCTTCCCCCCGCCCTTCCATAAACTCAGCTTCCATGTTGCTTTCTCAGATATGGTTTCCCCTGCTGGCATTGGGCATGCTGAAACATTTTTTTTTCTTCCCTACTTCCATCTGTTTAAGCAGAGCTGTAGATTTCCCATAATGTGCATTGGATTGGCAGCCTAATTTAAATAGCAGTATGGAAAGAGCAAGGTATATGGACTATTACTTAAAGGCTTTTTATTATTTTAATATATAGTTGATGGAAGGTTACGAGGGTTGTAGCATTAGTTGGTTGTGTTTTTGCGAGGCACGTTGGTGGTTGGGCAGGAAACTGGGACAGTATACTGCTGGAGTGAAGGCAGTGCCAGCCATTTTTGTTGGCACCTGTTTTCTTCATTAACAAACCATCTGGGACTGCTGGGCCTATTGGCCAGATTTATTTGATCAATCTGGTCATGCTTAGATTCCTGAATGGGCCTAATCCAAAACACATCCCCTGTAATTGGCTAGATGGGTATTAATTGCTTGTGTGGAGACCGGCTCCTAATTTGGTTCTTAAAGACCTGGGTTGATGTAGTTTCCTGTCACAGATAATTGCTTTATAGTGTTCTATAAGTAAATGCTTAATCTGTTCCTGTATTGGCGCAGACAGTCTTCATCCGTTACTCGTCAATTACGAGACCCCCAAATGCAGTTCACCTCACATGTCCTCACGACGCCATTTCATTATGTTGAAGAAGAAGTGAATGATTATTTTACTTACATCAGCTATTTGTTACTTTTAACATTGGAATTGGACAATATTAGAGAAGTACTGAGTATATCCGGGAAAAAAAAATGCACCATGATATATTTTTTAATCACAATAATGTCAGTGACCTTAATGAGACGGGTTATGCAGAAACATTATAGACTACTGGATGTGTAGTGCATGATACAATCCAAAATAATACAGTTAAACAAGTAACACTTGTATGCTTTCATTTACTAATGATCCAAGTCTGATATTATTTAGTTGAATCAGTTTGAATCCGTTTTTCTTTACACCCCTAGTAGTGGTACTTTTCTGTGTAATGATAATATTCTAAAGCATGACACAACGTTAGGCAATTGTCACAATATAAACGTGTTATATGTCTACTAAAGCTTTGTAACAAGAGCAGTGTTCAAAAGAGTACAGTATGCAGAGCGGGTGTGAGTGTGTGGCAGGGTGTGTGACTGTGGTCACTGAAAGGACAGCTGCCCAGGCTTATGGTTAAACCTTTGTGTGTGTTCCTGCTTATGGTTACCATAACAAACCCATCAGCAGCTGATCTGTCAATTTTTGCAGCCTGCAATCACAGCTTAATCTGCTCTAAAGCTGATCTAGAATCCGAGGCGTTTAAAACTCATAACTCTCCTACGATCAAATGTGAAATGTATGTGAATGAGTTCCATGATGAAACTCCAGCTAATAACTACATTCTCTTTCTCCACAGTGAGGATGTAGAGGACGTCCATGCCAACACTCAAGCCACGTCCATGGTTAAAACCATGACCAAAGTGTCACGCACTGGGAATGGAGTCCCTCCACCTACCACTGTGACTACCAAGAGCTGGCAGTCTGGAAACACTGCAGGTGAGTCAGAATCAGATACAAAATCATGGTCAGAATTGGGGTTAGAGTCCAGGGTCAATCCCGACAATCCCGACACTTGTTGTGCTGGAACACTTGCATTGAAGGAACTGGAGATTACGTGGAAAATTATATACTTTTGTGACCATTTTTGCAATAAACAATGAAAAAATAAAAGTTAGGGTCAGAGTAAATATCAGAGTTAAAATCAGGATAAGAGTCCGAATCAGAGTCAAGGTCAGAATCATGTTCAGAGTCAGAGGTCAGAGTCAGGATCTGAATCAGAATTGGAATCAGAGTCAAGGTCAGAGTAATAGTAAGGGTCAGAGTCAGAACTGGAATTGGGTGTCATGGTCAGAACTGGAGTCAGAGTCAGAAACTTTTATTCATTCAAGTAGACGAAATTTCTTTTGGTGTGGCCAGACAGCACTGCAATAAAAACACAACAATACAATCCAGAGCAGTGTAAAATGCAGTACAGAGGAGTCCACATAAACACTGTCTGTGGTTTTAAATAAATAGTAAGAAATAGAATCATTACATACATGTCTGAGAATTGAGTATTTTATGCAATTACATGATACAATAATTATAATAGGTGCATTTCTGTATTCAGACAAGGTGGGTGTGTCAATACAAGGTCTGTACAAATGTTAATGGATAAGTTCATTGATCTCGCTTCTGAAAAACAACATTGTCAGGCGTCTTAATAAGAAACATGAATGTACCACAATTGCCTACTTGCCCTGTAGGTGGCAACCTTGTGCTTCTGAATTTACAGCATGTGTCACCAGTGTTTATCACCACAGAGCACTTGCTGTGCCGTTGGATTTTAGAGCGTCGAGTTCACAGTGCCAATAAAAACAGAGTGATATTTCACTAAATCAGCTCAGATTATATGCGTTAAGTTACGCAGTCAAATCGAGTGTGAAATTGAAATTAGATCTTTTTGTTACATGAACGAGTGCCCACTAAACAGAGATTTTTAGGGTTCATATCTCCACCCAGAGTGCTCAAGGCTCAGTGCCAGAGGCTAAATATTTACTCAGGGGACTGGATAATCTTATTATCATGTTCACTGCATACCACAGAGTACCTGTAACCCAGCAGTGTTGGTATGTAGAGAAGGTGGACTGTGTTTTCCAGGCAAGGCTCTCTGGGGGTTTATCAAGAGCAAGCTGCTGACAGGGGTTCTAACAGTGATGACTGCGACGCACAGGACCTTCTCTGTGAAATATACATGTCCGCTCATTGTCTGGCTCGAAAACAAACACCCAGGGCCTCAATGGAGCCATGCCATCCTCGCCAAGTGCGCTTCTGCGCTGGATGGCCAACCACATTAAGAATTCCATTCATCTAGTCTTGCTTCATGGGTTTAAAGCATCCAAGCGGTGAAACGCTGATGAGTTGCATTGCCATTGTAGCTGCTAGCATAGACATGGAATAGCTCCAGTATAATTACGTGGTGCAGAAGGTCATCGGCAAGAGTTGCCAAAGAGAGTCAGTATAAAGATGGGACAGGAGGGGGGTTGATGGAGAAGATCCCTCCAATCAAAGATCATCAGACTGAGTGATTCCAGACTGTAGGCAATCAGGATGAACTGTCCAGCAGCTGGGAGATTAGTAACGTTCAGCATGCAAAATGGGGGGGCAGGAAGTCCGGTAGTCTGGGTAGTCTGACAAAAGCATCTGGACCTTGTTTCGTTAAGAGACCTGTGAGCATGTGCGACATCAGCTTTAAAGCAGCTCTGTTCTGCTAATGGACTTCCACTGGCATTATTCAGCACCAACAAGGAGGACTGATGGAGATAAGGTTGGCTTGTACATACAGCACAAAATGAAGGATTCTAAACAAAAATTCAACTCCAAAAAGATAGCATCATGATTCTCATGGTGCTTGACTTGAACATATTTTGGAGGAGAGGCTGAAATAGTATAGACGCATCGCAGGTCCACTGAGTTCTGAGCAGGGAGGAAGGGCTCGCCTTATCTAACTTTAGCCTCAGGATGTGGCAAGCCTTCCACCAGAGGACCTGCTGGAGAAAGGGTTGACTCAGCAGAAGAATTGCGCAATGTGTAACCGGGGGTTTGCCCATGGACCAGGCATCCACCGTTTTCCCACTTTCCAGTGTACTGTCTTTCAGAAAGACAGTGGGAAGTAGTAGTGTGATGTGTCCCACCTGCAAAGCATTGAAATGGGACTTTTTCTGCTTTCTGATGCACCCATGCCGAGCTGTTTTATTCAGGCTGTACTGTGTGTTCTTTGTGGATCATCCTGATTTTATCAAGGGACAGTCATCCCTCTAGTTAAACATGATCATCCATCATGTTATATTACTCACTGTTCAGGAATGAGGACACTGTTGCTAGGCAGCCAGGAAATATGCATGTCAAAAATAAAAAACTAGTTAGTGATAGATGCTAGTTAGCATGTTGCCCTTATGTAAATTATATGGACAATGTAAAGGTACAGTGACTGTGGAAACGGCATGAAACTGCCAGGAATGAATACCACAAGAGTGAGATGTTTATGTAAATCTTAGCTTAACAGTGATTAGCAAATTTGTCGACTTAATCTCTGATAGGTACTGGTGGAGCAGTAACTTGTAGGTTAGCTAAACTAACTAGCTAGATATCTGTTAAAGATGTCTGCTAAATGTAGGTATCTGGCTAACTAATACTAAACAATTATAATTAAAGCTAGTAATTTATGCTAAGCAGTAAGTTGTGCCAAAAACATGAAGAGAAAAAGCTGGTAGTGAGGTCATATGATGAAGTTTGCAATGGTGGTTGGCTGAAATTGGTGTCCCTGGGTCAAACAAGGGTGGAGTTTGTGACATAGCAAAATCAGGACATATTTTATTTATGTTGGTATATGATAGATGTTCAGTGACCGAGGGATAACATCAAAGCTGTGAGAGACTACAAATTTCAGACGTTTCACATATAGCTCTTGGAACGCAAGACGGAACACACACAGTGTTATGATGGAAATTTTAGTGCATACTACTCTTGGACCGCAGTGTGAGCTGTGGTGTGCTTAGCAGGAAGTCTACCCTCTCATCTTTGTCAGAGCCGTGGATATATCATGAAGATGTCTTGATCACACAAAACGATGATTCATGTCTCTCGCCTCAATGGCACCACTGAAGAACGTGTTACTTTAGCACTAGGATGACTGGCAGGCTGTGGTGACCTTTTTTAGACGGCTGTTCTCAGATCCACGGGCTGTGCAAGACTTGCTCCTATTTCCGTTTGAGTGAGACCCGGTCTTTGGGCTCCTCTCACAAGCCTGTGAGCACATAGCACTTTGTTGACGGTCCATTCTCTCGGCCAGGAGGAAATCCCAGGGCTTTGATTCCTGTGCTGGATTGAAAGGCTGCCTCTGTGCCTCCCTGTGCGGCGTGGTGACCTCTGACCTCCCCCTGCCATGGTCTGAGAGAAGGAGAGGATTGTCCTTCTCTTCTCTGAGCTCTCTGAACTGGGGGATTATTTTGCCAGGTGTCTCCTCTAACTCTGGGAATGTTGTTTTTTTTTCCCTTTCCCCTGCACTTGGGTAAACCGATCCTTTGTTTTGGACCCGGGTGGTGTGGATGTCCCGGACACAGATGGCCCCTGTCGTCCGAGGCCCTGCGATGAACCCACTAAAGAAGGAGGGACCGAAGATTTATCTTAACGAGGGGCTCGCTATCACCAATGGTCACGCTGCACAGCCATGCACAATATTGCCTGATCTTATTACCTCGTCGTGGCACTGCCACACAGCTTTGTCTGCAGTAATTTAGACACTGTTGTGGGTCAGGTTCACATAATGGTCACCCCGATTACAATCTTGTCTCTCTCTCTTTTCTTTGATTAGGACTTCCTAAAGCAGGTGTGCCAGCGGTGCATACAGGGCGGGTGACTGGCGGTGTTCCGAAGGGTCCTGACCGCCCTGCGCCCCAGCCTCACCCCAAAGACCAAGATTCACTGGTGCAGAGAGCGGAACACATCCCTGCTGGAACCCGCACTCCCATGTGTGGTCACTGCAACATGGTTATCAGGTCAGCATTTCCTTTTTGGCAGGGTGTTGTTTTAACACATTTTTTTTGCCTTGAAATTCCTTAAAAGCTGCATACACCGCCTCTCATCTCTAAAGCTAGATAGGCAGCAGTGTAAAACAAAAACCGGTGTACAACATAACTTATACTGAAATCCTACACTGTAGTAATGCAGGTATATGTATGATTACAGAAATATAGACCAATATAGGACCACTGCTAAGCAGTGAAACTGACATGCTATAGTAGTATGTGTGGTGCTATATTTGTGTAGGGACTAACTACACTGTACTTTGTTAAGAGTAGAGAAAATTCAGCATAGTACACAAACATTCCAGAGGAACAGGATGTTCCTGTTACTTTGGTGTTTTAGACAGCAAGTGTTACATTTGGCAATAAACATATACGCAATACGTAAGTAGAATGCCAAGTTTCCAGTGAAACAGGACATTTCAAATGTCAACTAGTTTCACCTCCTACAGCTTTTTGTTATCTTTTAATTTAATGAAATGATATCTACTTTAAGCATAAGTCTAGATGTTTTTGCAGGGCTGTTTTTTTTGACAAGTGCAAAACAATGTGTATTTTTGTCTGTATGTAAATAAAAAAATAATTTAACAACAATTGCTATGAACAGAGGTTTAATATTATAAACAGAATGTACTACAGCTTCACCATATGTTAAAAATAAATAAATATATTTATAAATTCTCCCCAAAAATTTTGATTGAATATACAAAGTCTTTGGCCTATGGACTTTGAAAATGATTGACTGAAACATAGCAAGTTCCAAAGTAGGCTAAAATGCCCGATTTCTGAGCTTTTGGTGGTGTTTAAAAGCTGCGGTTATGTAACTGTATAAAGTATAATGCGTGGTGGCTGTTGCAATCTGGAGCTATCGCGCTATTAGACTTCACAATGCAGATGATCTCACAGGCTCTCCATGAAAGAATGCATTCATGTGACCAGTGCTCCCTATATACTTTACCTCTATAGGTTGCACAGTTTGGGACCTCTGATGTTCAAACAATACAACTGCATTACATGCATAATTAACAGAATGCTATTTTTTGCATTGTGTCATGATGTGCAGTTACACCCCTAATATATTTCTGTAAAGTGGAACAGAATGTTCATGCTGCTAATGAATTGTCCACAGCGCAGTCTGTTTGATCCCCTTGACCCAATGCGTTAAATGAAAGAAGGTTGGTGTAAAGCTGCAACAAGGCCAAGCCGGGCTCAGTGTGACTGGAACATGTGGTGTAAGCTTTAATTTGCGCAGAAAGAAATTGCGGATTAATTTGGCGTGACAGGCAGGCCAGGCCAGGGCCACGCCACCGTTATCAGAGCAGAATGAGAGTTCATGGCACTCATTGGCTTGTTATCATTAGGTAGCTCGGAGCAGAGCGCTGCAGAGCCCAGGAGCTGGTATACGTTACACCGCCGCAACCCAGGGATAGACTCGCAGACTCCTGGCAAAAAGTGGCCATGACATCCAAGCTTGAGGGCTCCGTTTTCGGCATTTGATATGCTCCGAGCCCTTTGTTTTCCCTCTCAGCTAATCATCCGATTTGTAACTTGCTTCCCCACTGACAGCACTGAAATTTGCTCCTTGCATTGCTTCAACAAATATCGATGCCACGTCTCATGGTCCAGGGCTTCAAAAATGTCTGTTTTCACAGTGGGAGTTGTACAACTATTGCTATAGATATGGTTTGTTCAATATAGAGAATTTGAAAAACCACCAAAACAGAAAGATGATATAAAGAATACACCTTTTTACAACTTTGCTCTGTCTTCATTCACCGTGCAAATTTATGTCATTTATGTATTTTCATAAATACATAAATTGCAAAAATACATAAAAAAGGGGGAAAAAATCATGTGAAGGGCTGAGAGTAAAATAAAAAATATGTACATAATTAAATAATTAAAACATGAAATAATTATAATGAATAAATAATAAAAAGAAAGTAGTAATAGAAATAAAAAAGGAATAATTAAAGTATTAAAAGTGTAATAATTAAATGGAACATACTTTAAACATACATTCGTGTTTTTTTTTGTAACTTTTGTTTAATTTATTTCACTATTCATTTATTCCCTGCTGAAACCATGCAGTGACATAATCAATTCTGTCAGCAGCATCCATCAAAACCAGCGTGTGGATTGGATCAGCTAAACCACAGTCACGACTAATCAATATTAGGCTACTCATGGTGGGCCGGTGTCAGTAATGCTGTCTCTGAAATTCTGTATGATCAGACAACAATAAGACACGCGCTTTCACGTACACATTGCATAGAAAAACTATCAACTCTTAGAGCTTTCCGAATTTCATTTTGGACACAGTTCTGATGAAGTGTGAACAGATGTATGTTCGGAACAATCATCTAATCAAGCGTTGGGCCCTCTTAACTTTTATGGATGAATTAATGAAGTGAATAATTAAATACAGAAATAATTTAATAAAAGGAATCATTTCATTACATTTTTTAAATGTTGTGTTACTCACTAATTACCTATTACTAATATTATTGCACATTATGTAAGGAATAAAACAGCTCAGGGATGCAGTTATAGGAAAATAAGCCACAATGGGGTGGTGAGATATGGCCCAACACAAAGTATAATTACTGTTGACTTAACAAAGTTGATCATTTTCCTATAACAGCATGTCCCAAGCATGTTTTATTCCTCTTAATTCACAGCGAATCGCCAACATTTGCAATTTTTCATTTAATAATGAATGACACTTCTGGCTTTTTAACCATTTGTATTTAAATTTAATGTAGTTTTACGTCTGTAAAACAAGTCCCAAGGCAGAAAACATATTGACTGGGACAAAGTGCTGACACTGGAGACTCCTTCCATAAACAAGTTTTCAAATCTGCTTATTAGTAGTATTAGATTATCTAGGCCATTATCATTCACATCATTTGACGTGTTGAATATGCACATGTGCACACGCATTCACGTGTCAGCTGTAAAAAAGGAATGATCTGTTTATTTTCCTTACAAATTGAAAGGATGTGACTGTGATAGTTATTCTCTTTCTCCCTTTCTGTGTTAGGGGTCCTTTCCTGGTGGCTATGGGGAAGTCGTGGCACCCGGAGGAGTTTAACTGCGCTCACTGCCGCAGCTCTCTGGCCGAGGTGGGCTTCGTGGAGGAGCACGGCGCCGTTTACTGCGAGCACTGCTACGAGCAGTTCTTCGCCCCCGCCTGCTGCCGTTGCCAGCAGAAGATCCTTGGGGTGAGGGACTAACCTAAAGCTAAAAACTAGCTCCACTGCTTGTATTTCTGGAAAAGCAGAAGCTGACTGTCTGTTTCAGGGTCTCATAAATCTAATACGTCTAATCTAAAGAAGAGTAGCAAGTGTTTGAACTTGGTCTTGGCATCTTTTCATGATTCTCTGTTGGTCTGGTGTTCCCAGCCTCTCAGCCCTGGGGCCTGTGGGAAAAAGCGCTTTAATCAGGATCATAAGGGCTGCGAGGCCAAAGGAGGGGCGGCTGGCAGTCGCGTCTCCGATGTGTGACAATTAGCGCCGGTCCTGGCGCTGAGGCTTCAAACAGGCACCAGCGGCGCTGGGGAGGTCAGCGCCGCAGAGAGAGGCGATGAAGCGGAAGGGGGTTTGCTCTGCTAATGAGCAGCTAGGCTAGGGCTCATCTAGAACATGCAGGCATTGTCTTGTTTACGGCTCAGCTTGAGGTCGGATTTAGTGTTTCTGTGTCTCAAGGTCCTTTTGAACGGTATGATTTCGTTTTTCTTTGGTCACCATGACCATTTTTTTCATATGGATCTCCTAGAGAATTATATGAACTTGCCAAAATATTGATATGCAAACCTGTCTGGCTTATAAAAAAAATATTTTTAAACAAACATTCTATAGTGGTAATGCTACCTTTATCATCATAGCGCGAGTATTGCATTCAGCTTAAATGAGCCAAGTACAACCAAAGATGAGTCACAATAATTCCATTTTGGCCCAAACCATTTGCCTGTCTTCTGGCCATGTGAACTAGTTGAACAAGTAATTGAGACAGGAAATGATGTAGTTGTTGCACTGGATATGATTAATTTACGTGAAGTGAAGTGAAGTGAAGTGACTTGTGACTCATACTCGGAATTTGTGCTCTGCATTTAACCCATCCAAGTGCGCACACACACACACACACACACACACACACACACA
>CM074961.1:4032181-4075292 GCA_037577455.1 Pangasius macronema
GGTGCTGGGATTTGAACTCTCAACCTTCTGATCAGGAGTCCAATGTCTTAACCTACCACTACCACTTCCCCATTAACAGCTCTGATGATGATCATCCTAAAGCACCATAGTAGCTAGAGGTTAACTCTTAATGTTTTTTCTTTTAGGTGTAACATGTAATGATATTTGCTGTGTTTATTGTTTTTGTTGTGATAGATAAGGTATAAAATTTGAATAATTGTCATAGGCTTTAGTTACAGTTCTACTATGATTTTAATCTCTGCATTGTGTTTTGATACTCATTTAGAAAGGGCTTAGATATGTAATAATATAACATGTCTCAGTCTCACACTTGAGTTTGAATTGAATATTGCACATTGAATAGAGTGGAATGTTCACAGGATGGCCTGTTGTGTACGCAAGGAAGGCACTGTAAATGAGAAGTAGAGAAGAATTTTTATTTATTTATTTTTAAACACTGTGTTTGTTTTTTTCACTTTACAGGAAGTCATCAATGCCCTGAAGCAAACCTGGCATGTGTATTGCTTCCTGTGCACCTCCTGCCAGCAGCCCATTCGCAACAACACCTTCCACCTCGAGGACGGACAGCCCTACTGCGAGAAAGGTAAGAGGCCAGCACACACACGCACACAAACACATACAGTTACACCCAGACCACCCCTTCCCATCTTCACAAGCACACCCAGACAGGACCAGCCCGCACGACTGGTGTTAGTTACAGCCCAGTAATTGAGTAATCTGCGCTCGTTAAATAGTCATTAAACACTCAGTGACCTTTACAAGTTATTGGAGAGCCATTAAAAGTCATAGAAGGTTTACAGCCCTTTAATGGCGCTCTGATTACTATTGCTATTTATGGTAGATGATGGATCGTGAGGGTACTTTAAATCACATGGACTAATCAGTGCCCCATTTATGTCTCTTTCTGTCTCTTTTTAGACTATTACAATCTTTTCGGTACCAGTTGCCATGGCTGTGACTTCCCCATTGAGGCAGGGGACAAATTTCTGGAGGCTCTGGGCTTCACCTGGCATGATACCTGCTTCGTGTGTTCGGTAAGTTCACATCAGGAACAGAGATGATGTAGAGCACATACATTCTCATAATAAATGTTATACCACAGCAGTGTTGATTTCTCGAGTCTGATTGGCCAGAAGGTGATAGTTTTCTATAACAGTATGTCAGACGGTAGTTCCGGCGGTAATTACGATTTGAAATTTTTAAATTTCAAAAGAGGGGAAATGATACAACTGTTTATAATTTGCTAAAACATCAGCGATAACAGGAACTAGCTTGTGCCACAGACGTTTCACAACATTAAACATAGCGGTAACCTGATTAAAAAAGTATGACGTGTTGTTTATTAATACATTTAAAATTAGTAGTGTTCATTTGCAAACTGCTGCAGTGTAAGAGGAATAAAACACTTTACCGTGCAGTCAACAGGAAAGTGATCAACAATAACTCACCCTATCCTATGACAGCACACTCCTTACGTCACACAGTTTGCAGTGTATAATAATGTTCTCTTGTCCTCCAGGTGTGCAGCACCAGTCTAGAGGGTCAGACTTTCTTCTCCAAAAAAGACAAGCCGCTGTGCAAGAAGCACGCTCACACTGTCAAAATCTGATCACAAGAAATGGGACAATGGGATGAATTTTTTTTTTAAAAAAAAAAAGCTCGATCAGCTTTTAGTGTTTATTATGTGAGAGTGATTTTTAAGGTATTGATAAAGACGTTACTGGGAAAGGTGGTTAGTTCTCTGATACGCCGATCGTTGGAGTACACATCGTACGTCGCTAGTCTGTATGTTTTGTGCGTTTCCCTTTGTGGAGCTCTATGAAATAAAGTATTGATGAGAATCATGATGCTTTCAAAGACAGTAATATATCATTTGCTACATGCTTTATATATTATCTGTCTTCTGCAATGGACATACTGATGTTTTTTTTTTGTTCGTGTCAGTTTAAATGTACTGTTCTCATGCTGTTTTCTCATCTTTTTCTATTGCTGAAACATAATGACGTGTTAAAAAAAAAAAAAAAAAAGGAAAAAAGTAGTTTGTAGTCAACATGACCCAGTGAGGTCAGATTGTTTTTGCTAAGAAATCTGAACTTCACAGAAACCAAAGTGTCCTGGACCTTTTGTCCGATTGCCTCTTAGCATGTAGGTGCTGATTCAGAGCTACATGTTTGATCAGCACTCACGGCTTCCATCTCGCTTCTGGAGCATTTTCCCCATGTATATTTATTGATGCATTTACGGGGTTCCTAATGGTTTCGCACATATTTCACATACTTCCGCTGAGTGTCAAGAGGAAAATTGGTTTAACGGTTAACAGTGGTGTTTTTTTTTTGTTTTTTTTTTCCTGTAAGGTGCATTTTGGAGCTGTGTGTTGAATCAGAGTATTACTTTTAGCTACAATGAGCACATGATCATTCTTAATGTGCACTCTGGTGTTATGAAATGATCCATTTTTTTTTTTTTTTCTCCAGCTGTTATGCAAAAGTTTGTCTCTTCCCGACTATGAACCGGGGAAAATAAACACTGTTCTTAACAAGCTCTCTGCCTCAAGCCGTAGTAAAGATTCAAATCAATTGTGTTAAAGCTAACAACAGTGCTTCATTTCAGCATTGTTTAGTACAGCTTGGCTTCACACAACCTCGTGAGACCTGAACTACGATGCTGCATTTTCATTTCTTGTAACTATCTGTCTCTATCTAGCACCTGGTAGCTATGGAAACTAATCAGTGTCTTCAGTGTTACTGGGGTCTCGTGAACTTTACCAGTTTGGTTTTGTACAACATCACCAAACTATTTTTTTTTTCCTGTCCACAATACGTACTGTGTTTGAATAGTGGCATAATTAAGAAATTAAACACTTCAACAATATGATCGTGGGATATGGCCCAGCATGAAGCGGAGTCACTCTTACCACTCCGAAGTGGATTATTTTCCAATAGCACAAAGCACCGCAATTTGCCAGTGATTAAAATTTGTTGCATATGTTGTGTGGCTGCATTTGCATGTTGCAACCTGATTGGCTTGTATACATTTATGATACAACAACACTTGTTACATATTCGGTACTAGTTCCAATAAAAATTTCAGCTCCCTATTTCATAGAGTCGTCATGAGTGAGCCTCAGTGAAAAGGTAAAGGTGATGAACAAGTTCAAAACTCGGGCATCAAAATGATTTCTGAAGATCCCACTTTTACACATTTTAGTTACACTTTTAGTTCAAGACCCCATATTTATGATGATAACAATATTAAGGGAACCGCAGTTAAATGAGAGGTTATTATTATTTATAGGTAAAATGCTAACTAACAAAAAAAAAAAAAAAAAAAATCAACTGGTTCTACATCATGCAAATGGTTTCTTAAAATCTTCAACATGCAATTTGAACAAAAGTAGAAGCTTAGCGTGTGTAAGAGTTGTGTATAGATGAGATTTCGGGGTTTTAGAGTGTCAGATTTGAGTGTGATGGAAAACAGATATTCAAAAGGCACCCATTTATTTTATAGCCTAGAATGTGAGTAAATGTATACTGTTTCCAATTGTTTCATCACGAAAAAGATCTGGATTAGTAGTGCGTAAGTCTCGATTAGGGCTCAATTATATACAGTGGGGTCCAAAAGTCTGAGGCCACTCCTGAAAATGCTTCTGTTTGGCATTCTGTTTCAACTGAACAACTTGAGTGAAACGTAGAATCTCAGAATGATTTACATGAATTTCTGGTACGTCCTCTTTTTGCATGAATCACAATGTGCACTCCAGCTGACACAGACTCCACAAGTCTGTGTAAATCCTGATGATCCGTGTCAGATCAGATCCATCGGCGTGTCGTCTGAACACATGCTTCAGGGGAAGGGATCAGACTCACAGAAGATCTGACCTTCTGTACAAAAGAGTTAACATGGTCAATATCAAAATTTCCTTAAATTTCAACAGAGACCTAGACATTGTGCAACATCTTGAATATTGAATGAGTAGTATATTAAAAATATATATATACATATATACGTATATAAAAATATATACACACACACTGCTTGGCCAAAAAAAAGTTGCTGTTTAGATTTTAATAGGCAAATACGTAAGAGTCAATGAATGGATCATTATTAGTGATTATTAGTGATTATAATGTTTCTAGCATGTTATATGTTTGGCAACAGTTCTTTAAAATCTTTTTAGCTCTTTAATAACCATGTAGAAAGACGTCTCATGGCCATATTCCAGGACGACACTGTCAAGATTCATCAGGGTTAAAATTGTGAAAGAATGGTTCAGAGAGCATGAAGAATCATCTTCACACATGAACTGGCTCCTCTGAGTGCTGACCTTAACCTCAGTGAAAGGCTTCGGGATGTGCTGGAGGAGACTTTAAACACTGCTCGTCTCTTGCATTGTCAATACAAGCCAATCTTGACCAAAAACCGATGCATCGCTTGATGGAAATAAATGTTGTGATGTTATATCTGTGAAGAGGTGCATCAATTTTTGGTCAAGATCTCGTACTGTCAATGAAAGAGACGAGCACGTCCCAAAGCCATGCACTGAGGTTAAGGTCAGGACTCAGAGGTGCCAATTCATGTGTGAAGATGATTCTTCATGCTCTCTGGATATGTATATATACACTCACACACACACACACACACACACGCACACACACACACACAAATGTATGTACAGTATGTATAATTTACAAATTTAACTTTTTTTTTTTTACCTAATCCTTCTCAGTGTTAGAATTTATTTTTAAAATACACTTTAAAGAAGAGTATCATCAAACTCTGTTTAACACGTATTTTTCCCCCCAGTTTTTTACACAGCACTAGACTATTCAAATTATATATCATGATTTGTATTGTGTAATCGCCTTTAGGTATCGTGATACAATATTTTTGTCATATCACTCAGCTCTCATGATATGAATGAAGAGAATGAGTGAAAATGTTCATACTTAGCTGTTATCATTATTATTTATTATATATCAGAGGCTGGTAGTGTGGTGGCTTTATTATTTCCTGAAGGATGAATTCATGATTATGAAAGCAGGAGTATTAAACTATTGCTTAGTGGTAAAGTGTTAGGGGAAATGTAGTGTGTGTGTGTGTGTGTGTGTGTGTGTGTGTGTGTGTGTGTGTGTGTGCATGACCGGCTCCAGTGTTATGGTAGTTATCCAGTTGGTGTGTTTGGGATGGAGCTCTGAGGTGTATTTCTCGCGAGCGTCGATGGACGGAGCCCTTTCCACTCTGCGCGCGAGACCCACAGTTGAGGAAAGCAAAGGAAAGCAAACGCTGCTTGACTTTGGAAGAAGCTCCTGAACAACTGAACTCGAGTCTGGCACTTCTGATTCAGCTCCGTCCCCGCTGAATGCAATGTCCTTTTGTGTATCTAATGTTGCGTCCTGCCAGACCGCGAGCTGAGGAAAAGCTGCTGAGACAGGCGCGTGCTGAGGTGAGTGCGCTTTTCTCTCTCTCTCTCTCTCTGAAATTTAAATGTGACAGGCGCGCGCGCGGCTCGCGACTTCCAACGTTACATTACGCTACGCTCAGAGAAATGAAAACTTCTGATACTTTCCAGTCAAATTTCCGCGTTTTTTACTTCATGTTTAGACTAAATGTGTAAAAATGGGTCGTGTTTTCCCGTCATCCATTTCTAAATAGAAGAGTAAATAGAACCGCTTTCAAACGACTCCCGAGGCCTTGTACCTATTTGTCGATTCCTATGTTAACTCACCTCAGGATTTTCTTCCAGAACCTTCGTAGGATAACTGAATATTTGACTTTGTTTTTACTGCGAAAGGATTGTTATTTTAGCAAAATTGAGCGGATAAGAGCTGTAAAAGTATTGTAAATGTGTATTGTGTATAATATATATAGATTATATATTTATATATAATGTCTTTATCGCTATGACAATCGATAGACGTCGATACATACAGAGAGAAGCAACCGAGTACCTGCTAGTCTGTACTATAATAACGTATATCTTAAATAATTGTTTATCTCTCTCTCTCTCTCTCTCTCTCTCTCTCTCTACCTCTCTATCTATCTATCTCTCTCTCTCTCTCTCTCTCTCTCTCTCTCTCTATCTATCTCTCTCTATCTATCTATCTATCTATCTATCTATCTATCTATCTATCTATCTCTCTATCTCTCTCTATCTATCTATCTATCTATCTATATACCTCTCTACCTCTATCTATCTATCTACCTATCTATCTATCTATCTATCTATCTATCTATCTATCTATCTATCTCAGCTCCTATTCAGTGCAGTGTTTCAGTTTAAGGTTTAAGGTCACCCCTCCCTTCCCCAGTCTTATATGTGTATTATGGTTTGATAGTGTAACATGAGTTAACATGAGCTTCACTGTGCCTGCTCCTTCAGATGTCCTGCAGCTTGTTGGCCTGGCCGAGGCTCCCATAATTCAGTCAGGTGCTTGGCTTTGCCCTCAGATGTGCCATTGTGTGGACTAAGGTACGCTCCTCCTGCTCTCCACCTCAGGAGATAAATCATATTATACAGCGTTACATCACCACAGTGATCACTGCGATTTGTGACAAGTCTGACTGCAGAAGAACTGAACATAACATAACGCAGTCCAGAGAGTGTTCATCTCACGTAAACACACAAACACCGCACTTGCGTTACGCACGTATGTTAGGACATTTCACGCAGAATAAGTCGTACAGTGCAATACTGCTGGTGAAACCCTACGAAACTGAAAACAATGTGTAGCAAAACGTGCTGTCTTGTTAGACTAGATAGAAAAAGGTTCCTTGTAGGTTTTCTGCTACTTTCTATTACCTAAATGATCACACCACCTTCCTTCAGGGGGTTGATTTCAGGGGCTCGGAGTACTCTGAGGGACCCTAGGGAATGAAACTTGTCAGTGGGTGGAGGCCCAGTGCACTAACAGGTCAGGGGGCCCAACATTTGTACTTTTTTTTTTTTTTTTTTTTTTTTTTTTTTTTTTTTTTTTTAAGTGGCCCAAAGTCCACAATCTTTTTCAATGACATGAATTTCATTACATGATATCATGTGACCAAATTTTTGTATGCAGTGTTGCAGCTTGTATGTTTGTTGTTTTTCTCTGTGACAGTTAAAAATGTCAAGATGTTATAAAGGGTTAAAACAAACACACATGCAAAAAAAAAAGAGATCCTGTGAACATGCAGATATGTTTGGGAAGGACCGTTAGCGTGCGTAAGTGAGAGCACCTGGGAGAGACGATTAAACTCTCGATACCTACTGCACTGCTGCCTCTCCTCTCCAAACTGCCTCTTACTGCAGCCTGCGTTGTTCTGACACTTTTTGGGTAAAGATCTGGTAATATTACCTTCCCTATGAAAACGTCTCTTTGTTTTTTTGTTCATTTCGACAGGGAATGTGTCTGCGAGCGTTGCTATGACGCAGGGCAAAAATCCACCGATAGGAGGACGGCGTTAGATGAGGCAAGACTCACAAGATAGCTACGAGTCCAGACAAAACATAAGCAAAGCATTCTAATGGACAGAAAAATATCCTTCATTGTTGTCTTTAATCACAGGTCTATCGTTAGTGGATCTTCATTGTATAACCTGAATCCATGTTATATCGCAGTTAGAGAATTTGACTACGATTTTATTGGTATCATCTCATACAGTCTCATACGACTGCTGAAATCTCACAGTGTAAAATCAGCTTATTGACTAGTTTGTAAAAAGTTTGCTGTTTTGCCGACTAGCTTGCAATTTAATGTTAGCCTGTTAAATACGATGTAAATATTTTTTTCCTTCTTTGTTATGAGATGGCCGAAGCTTCTTTTTTCAGACTAACGATAAACACCACCACCTACAGGCATCTGACTGTGCTGTACATCGTGTAGGATTTAAGTCTGCACTGTATTGTGCATTTCTG
Source organism: Pangasius macronema (assembly GCA_037577455.1). Taxonomy (NCBI): domain Eukaryota; kingdom Metazoa; phylum Chordata; class Actinopteri; order Siluriformes; family Pangasiidae; genus Pangasius; species Pangasius macronema. Next base: position 4,040,094 of record CM074961.1, read on the forward strand.
CACAGTGATGAGTCTACTTTAGGTTCCACATGTCGAGGGCTTTGGAATTGCTGTTAGAGAGCTGCTAGATTCATGTACAGTGTACGTGTAGCGGCTCACAAGCATCAGAATCCTCCTGGCTACAGTTTTCTCCAAAGGGAGTTTGGAGCTACGATTTCATTTAAAAAGTCCACAGTATCCAGTCTTTAAGGAATTTTTTTAATTTAGTTTGAAGCAGTTAGAGGCAAGATGCATATGCGCGTTTGCTGAAGGAATGAAATCCGTGTTTGGTTGTATGCAGTGTAAAAGGCTTTACGTCCAGGTTTATTGACAGAAAGTACCAGACTCTGTAGCAGTAGCTAGAATTCTCTTTTGCGAAAAACCTGCTCTCTGCTGCCTCACCTTACTTCCTTTTTGCCATGCCTCTCCTCTCTGCCTCACTTTGTTGCTGTCACTCCCTCTCCTTGCTGGCTGTGGGAAAGGGAGAGCAGTTCAGCCAGCTGTTCTTGGTCCCTCTGGACTGTTCACTTTTTGAATGAGCTCCATACTGTCCATCTCGGTTCAGAACAAACAAGCGAAACAAGGTTCAGACCTTCTCAGCCTCCCTTTTAGCACAATAACCAGAACCAGCTGCATGTGAGCATTTTGTTATGAGCGGATATTTATATGAGACAGCATCGCTGAGAGGTTTCATGTGGTATGTAACATTACGCTAGCTCTACCTTATATTCTGGGATTGTGCCATGGACAAAGGTCATTGAATCAAAGGTCATTGAATGTAAGTCAAAGCGATTGGAGCGGTATAGTTTCGAAGCAGCACTTATTTGCTGAACTGGTGCTGAAAGGTCTTTAGGATTATTTTTTTTATTTTTAAGCTCACGGCATGATTGGGTCTGATTCACCAAACTGTCATACGACAACTAAATGATGGTTTGAGAGGAAACAGCGTCAGCTGCGTGGATGCATTCTCCCATCCACCATTCCTTCATGTACATCCCATATGCATAGGACACCCCTCATTTGTAAGTTTGAAACACACCCTAGTTTACGCACGTATTGTGGTATTGCTCAAATAATAGGAAAGAATTAAGCTGGCTAGCAATATCCAGGGAAAGAAAGAGCAGTCCAAGAGTCTAGGAAATAAAAAAACACAGCCATAACGAACAAAGACAGCTATGAAACGGTGCTTTTGTTTATATATTTATATTTAATGCTGTAATCAGGTAGAAAACCATTTTCAGACATCATCTGCAGGTAGTTATGTGAACTCTCGTTATAGTCCGGTTTTTATTCAGTCAAATGTAGCTGAAGTCAGTTTTAATTAAAGCTGTATTTATTAATATAGGTGAGCCAGGTTTCCATCCTTAACACTGAAATAAATAAATTAAATGAATAACTTATAAAGTGTGTAAATACAGACACATACAGTACAGTACATTTAATAAACAAATAAATAAAAACACACTACAGTAGACAGATATATGAATGTATATGAATGAGGAGCTCATTATTTAATGCGCCAGACTTGTTGATGTTATCAAAGCTCACTGATATCACAGCTAATTATGTTGAATTGAAGCCAGAATTATGGTCACAATTAAAATATAATTATTTGAACAGTAGTATATAACAGTGTATAGCATGCGCAGCACTGTTATTGTAGACACTGTATAGGCTCTACCGCTGTGTTCCTGTTGGGAGGAGGCTGTCTAGACAGAATAGAGCAGGGGCTGTCAATTGGCAGGCTGAACTGAGTACGTGAAAAAAAAAAAACTGTAGCAGAGCCAATAAATGTATGAGAAAAAAAAAACTAGTTGAGAGACTCATGAACCAGCTCAGCTTCTGTAGCAGAGCCTCTGTTGTGGTTTATCCGGTTACATGTGTTTAACACTTTATAAATCGACTTCCGTTGAGTGGCTTGGTCTCTTTCTTGTCTTTCTAACATTTCCAAGAATGTCTAAAAGTTTTTATTTACTCTGACGTGGCTTGTTTACGAAATGCCAACGAGGAAAATGATGCTTAAAGATGCCATATAGAGACGTATGCGTTTATTCTCTGCTTCAAGTTCAAATCCGATGTGTCTCATCTGTTCAGAATCGATGGCGCTAGTCGGAAGTAAGGTGTAGAGCCACTACGAAACAAGCTAAAAGCCATACTTCAAATTGTTTCATTTATGATTGTTTAATATTGGCACATCCATATGCGGCTTTTTGGCCGTGGCAAGTAATTTCGACGACGACAATGAATCAAAACATTCGCTAGTCGTCAAGGTCATGAGAGTTTTAGCGCAGGCCGCTGTTGATGTGGTGTGCGTCAGCAACTATAACAGCTGACATCATTATAGCGCTCACTAACGAGAGAATGGCATCGCGGGGCCGAGTGTGTGTGTCTTGGGCAGCCTTCTCGCAGCTCTTGTGTGAGAAATGCGTCTCCAACAGATCTGTGTGGTCTGGCTCCGAGTCTTGTTTGATTTAAGCCGAGTCGGCTGGCTTATTAAAGCGCTGTTTTACCGCTTATATTTCATTGTAGCGAAAACATGGCGAAGGAGAGTGACACAATGCCGTGCTCTGTTCCCCGCTCTATCACAGAGCTTCGCTGGACCATATGAGATCTTCTTACAGCAGGTTTCCAGGCCGAGCCAACGTGAACATACAGACCACAAGCAGTCATGCAAGTCAAGACTACTGTTTTATAGGAATCGATATAAAAATATAAAGACTGAGCATTTCTCTGTGGATTGGATTAGCATGAACGTTACTGTTGCTTAGCGCCTGTCTGTATCCTAACTGAGGCTTAAAATCCATTTTGATGTTGTTATTTGTGAGTTCCTTATCTTAACAGTTCTGGAAAGCAGTCTATCATCATTCACGCTTGTTTCAACACAACAGTTTAGAGATTAATGTAGGTATTGTAGGCCCCTAACAGTGTTCCTTTTGTTTGTGCTTGAAAGTAAAAGGATCTGCCATTGCCCAGTCCCTCGACTCTTGAAATCTGCATACCCCAAGGGCTGCTGGGAGAGTTTAACAAGCTTCTGATGTCGCCGGAGCAGGGGGAGCCGTTTGAAATTCCTTTGTCGAGGTAGAAGCCGAGCCCAGAGCATCCTGCCAGAGAGCTGCAGAGGTCAGAGTGTAAAGCAGGAATAACAAGGAGGCAGAGGCCCGCTTCGCAATGCCATCTTAGCTCCAGCTGCACCCGTAGCAGACATAAAGAGCTCAGTATCCTCAAGGACAAGGTTTGCTGATGAAGCTCTAATTTTAGTGCAGGGTTTTATACTCTTTTCAGAGTTACCCTCGTTTGATGAAATTCCAAGCACTGATGGATTAAAAAACACTCACGTTTCCCAATGGCTTTTTAACTTTCCCAACAGTGGTGTTGTTCTAGGTCAATCTCTCTCTCTCTGTCTCTCTCCCTCTCTCTCTCTCTCTCTCTCGCTTTTTTTGCTGGCTTGTGAGTTACCCTTCAAACCCAAACAGCCTGTGGAAAGATTGTATTCTTGCTCCGAGGTCAGCAGCTGCAGCCGCGTCCCTCCTCCACACATTTGGAGCCTGTCCGGGGGGTTTGTGTGTTTCTGTGTGTATGTATTTATGTATATGCGTACATTGGGGGGGGAGGTCTAAGCTTAGCCGTATTAGCTGACCCTTCACCTCTGGCTTCCGCTCTCGTAATTGCAGGAAGTGAGGCGACCCAACGAGAGAAGATGCCGGCCTCGCATTAATGAGCACAGAGGTGCCAGTGTTATTAAAGCCCATCGGCGGCCATGTTGTCTGGACCTCAGTGGGGGAAAAAAACCCTGAAAGGTTATACCTGTTCGAAAAAGTGGGGCTGTTACGACGGCTCGTTAATGCCATATGTTTGACGAATAGAGGACAAACGATGAATTAGAGAGTGTTTTTTTTTTTAACAAAAAAAAAAAAAAAGCCAAATGTTTCTTTAAATAGCATGGGCAATAAAAGAATATTGCAGTTTGTGGTAAACGATGTACTAAGTGAGAGAGACATGTTTAAAAGTGTCAAATCCCAGCCAAAGTCATCACAAGAATGGCAGAGTCAGTAACAGCGCTGTGAAAATGTTTATGGGTCATATGGCACCAAGTGTTATGTGTTTTGTGCCAACAGAGTTGCCATTTTAAGAAAAGTCCCCTTAAGTGAAAATGTGTGAGCAGCATGTCTGCAAAAATGAAAAAGAGAGAAAGCCTGCGCTGTTTTTCTCTCACCCTTCCCCAGATGACTTATCTACCGAATGTGTCACACGCTGCAGACTAAACGTGTCTGCCTCCTGCCTTGTGGATGCCGAGGCACGAGAGATTTACGGCACCTCGGCCTTTGATATCTGGCACGGCCGACCTCGCATAGGGAAACAATTGAGCATGAAGTATAAGTGTGCTTCGTGAACCCGTCCGGCACCGTTTCATCTCTGTCGGGCTATGTGTGTATATGTTTGTACGTGTAAGTGTGTGGGGGCGGCGCGTGACGTATCCGTGTCTGTTCATCTTCTGCTTTTTATGAACTAATTTCTGAGGGTGCTGCCTGAAGGATTAGCTCTATGTCTCTTACCCTCTGTGCCAGTAACAGGCAGAGCACTTTAGCTGCTGGAAGTCATAGTGGTTGAAGTCTCCATTAGAAGAATATCAGATGAGGCATGCAATATAATGTGAAGTAAAAAACGTGGTACTATATACTCGTCTAATCAAACAAACCCATACCACACTACTAGAAGAGACCCTCTCGAGACTGCAGCTAAATGAGACACACACTCACAACCATCCACACACAACGTTTTACCACTGGAGAACGATTCAACACCCAGCAGGAGTGAAGGAGCGCTTTACTTAAGATGGCTTTACCAGAATAAGCCTTAGACAATCATGCTATCTAAGGAAGTTTTTTTTTATAGCTAAAATACGTCATTTTTGGGTCACTCGTACTTCTACAAATTTTCTGTCTTTTTTACCAAAAGTAACATAGAAAGAGAGAACCGATATCTCGGGGTCCTAAACTTTTTGGGCAAATGACCCATGACATTATAGATTTTCTGTGACCCCAAGCCTTGACTAACCTCCTTTTTTTTAATTCCAGATTTATAAAAAAGGAATACTGTAACATTTGAACATTATATTATGTCGGTAAGATATATGTGGATGCGTAACATTGGTGACTAAACCTAAGGAACATTCCTTGCCCTAGCTTAGCAGTCTAGTGGGAAGTGTTGTGTTGTTACAGGGAAAAAAGAATAGCGGGGTGGTGTGATGCGGCCCGACGCAGAGCAGAGAGGTCTGGTTTATACTTGGCACATGCAGAAGCAGCATTGTTCAAGCGCTCGCTGCGTATCTTATGCACATCTGGAAGATGTAAAAGCGACATTCACTACATGGCACGTCAGAGCCAAAACATTCCTGTCCTTTAGCCTTCCGAGCCGAACTGTAAAATGCTCGGCGATTTCATGTAGTGACGTTATACACACTAGCGAGCTCTGTTTCTCTAAAACCCTTCCACTGTCGTTGTGATTGTTGTCATGAGCTGTGTCTCAAATCAAAAAACATTACATTCAAAAGTATTTACTAATCTAGAAAATTCTGAACACTGCTACTCAAAACAGACCGTTTGGTAGGTCTGATGGCTGCATGAGAGAATTTAAAATTCAAACACTAACTGTAATAGGAAACTCGATATTGGTCTAGAGTAGTAGATAAGTATGAGACACAATGCTAGTTTATTAAGTGGAGGTAGATGGACAGGGATATTTGTCTGTTTCTAACTGAAGTATGCTAATGCAGGTACAGTCCTATCAAGTCTATAAACACTTCATTTACTTACTTCGTTTTCCCCTCAAAGAGAACGCTGGGGTAAACATCATCAAGCGACTGCATGTGAGGTCGTGACCCCTAGTTTGGGAACCCTTGTGCTATAGTGATCAATTAAGAATACATCGATACCATTCTTTAGGAGACCAGTACGTGTACAGATTTTTTTTAATACTTGTTTTGTGTTTTATGTATAAGATGTTATGGAGTATGAAGCATGCACAAGGTGCTATGAATTGCACCTTGACAGTGAACAAAGAGTAGGTAGTGGCAAGCGTGTGTGTGTGTGTGTCACACACACACACAATCACGAGTCACGAGCATATTCACTTGACGTTGTCAAAGAGACGTGTGAGGAACGAGCAACTAACTGCTCTGCACTCCGGTTGGCTGTCCTCATTCTCTCTATTAAAGATACTGTTTAAATACTCTAAGATGTTTTATCAGGTTACTTGCACAGTTAGCAGTTGATTGCAATGTGATAAATGCTGACAGAAACAGATTTTCAGAATATGTCATGCGAGTGTTTGTTCGAGTCTCTTAATGACTGAGTGTTTTCGCCTGGAGCTCATTGACGACACCATCTTGTTGCTGCTCTTGAGAGTTTTCATCGAACACACAATAGCCCTTATTCATCAGCACTGCTTATGGGTAAATCTGATTGCAGAACGAGCGTACACAAATTCCCCTGACATGTTCCTTACTCATCAGTTTCATCTTTGGCGTATCCGTGCGATCAAACTCGCATCTGGGTGACATGTGCATGCAAATACCTGCTTCAATCAAAATCATTGTCATCAATAATTATAGCAAGTGTTGTAAGTATAGTAGTAGGACATAAATATCATTTAATAACCATAATTGCACACACATAAACTTTGTATATTAAAATATAATGTAGGAGATGTAGTTTAGTGTCAACATATAATTTGTAAATGAGAGTCAGAAAATGCAGTGTAGCTACACTGGGCTGAGGACGTGGATGCAACCTCGAGCACAAAAACGCGAAATTATCTTCACTGAAATATATTCCCCATTATTTCTTTTTCCTTTTTTCCTTTCACTGGCTCACTAACACAACACTTGCTTAAATTAGGGAATGCCTCATTTAAGTTAGATGTATATGGAAATATGCGCATGTAAATGATTCATATTTTCTTTTTTTCGTTATAAAATTGGATGGAAACTTTCATCACTCAGCCATGACATTTTAAAAGCACCGACAGGTGAAGTGAATTATGTTGATTTTCTCATTACAGTGGCACCTGTCAAGGGGTGGTATATTTTAGGCAGCAATTAAACAGTCAGTTCTCAAAGTTGATTTGTTGGAAGCAGAAAAAAATGGGCAAGTATAAGGATCTGAGCGACTTTGACAAGAGGCAAATTATGATGGTTAAACAGCTGGGTCAGAGCATCTCCATAACGACAGGTCTTGTTAGGTGTTCCCAGTATGCAGTGGTTGGTGCCTACGCAAAATTGGTCCAAGGAAGCACAACCGGTGAACCAGTCACAGGGTCCTTGGTGCCTGAAGATCTACTGAAGAGCTACTGTAGCACAAATTGCTGAAGAAAGTTGCGAAAGGTGTCGGAACACACATTGCTGTCATGTGGATGGTCGGGCGTGCGTGCGTGTGTGTGTGCGTGCGTCGCTTATCTGGGGAACAGATGGCACCAGGATGCACTATGGGAAGAAGGCAAGCCAGCAGAGGCAATGTTCTGCTGGGAAACCTTGGGTCCTGGCATTCATGTCGATGTTAGCTTGACATGTACCACCTACCTAAACACTGCTGCAGACCCCCAGAAGTACTCACCTTCATGGCAAAAGTATTCCATAAAGGCAGTGGCCTCTTTCAGCAGGATAATGAGCCACGCTGCAGAAATTGCTTGGGAATGGTTTGAGGAACATGACAGAGAGTTCAAGGTGTTGACTTGGCCTCTGAATTCCCCAGATCTCAATCCGATCGAGCATCTGTGGGATGTGCTGGACAGTCAAGACCAATCCTTGCAACCTACACGACTTATTCCTAGACGACGATTGTAGAACCACGGTCTATGGTGTCGTGTGGAAGTCTCGAGAACGCCTCAGGTCCGGAGCTGCGAGTTGTTTTGGTGGCACAAGGGGGACCTACACAACATTAGGCAGGTGGTTTTAATGTTATGGCTGATCAGTGTATACCGTCTGTGTTTCTCTCTCCCTCGCTCCTTCTGTTTCGCTCGTGACTAGAGTGTGAGGCCACACTCCACATTCTCTCCATCCCTCAGCCCTCCCTAAAGCTGCTCTCAATAAGTACTGCTCCCACACACCAACGCGTGCACTCTCATAGTCCGTCACACACCCAGGGGCCCACGGCAGCTTGTATGCGGTCGTCCTCTTGTGAATTTTGTCACCCAGATCAGACCTCAGCTTGGGTTTAAAAAAAAAAAAATCCGCATCCTCATTTTTTTTGGCTGAGAGCGCTTTCTCGTGGGCTCGGAAATTATGAATCCTGTCAGTTCACGAAGCTGAAACGTATTTATTTGGATAAGCTGCCCTGAGGCCCTCTCATTTTTCGAATATACACAGTTGAATGACTTGGCCAGGTCAAGAGCTTGGTTTTTACAGAATGTTTTTGCGAATAAGGATTTATCTATTTTTCTGCCTTGCAGAGACACCGCATGTCATATTAATTCGCTTATGTCAGAAATTTCATTTCGCCACACTTGGGTGGTTTTGCCACTCGTTCTTTGAAATTTTGCAGGAGATTTGTGAAGGGCGTCTCCAGTGTAATTAGCATGAATACTTATGCTCATTAAGTGGACATTTACAGTTCTGGCCCTAAGGGTGTTTTTTTTAATGAACTCATGCATCGTTAATAATGGAGGCTAAGATAATTAACCAGTGCTGATTTTATTAAAGTGAAGCCTAAACAAAATGTTTGAAAAGACTGAGGGCATAGTTATGTGAATACCTATCTTAGGAGCTACAATCACGTTTTTTTTGTGCTGTGTTGTGTACTCGTCAGAGAAACGCAAGTGGACAGTGTCAGCGTCAGACACCACAGCTGCAATATTTTACCAAAAAACCCTTCTGATAGCTCACCATTCCCCCCATGTAGGATTGTGCAAACTGCTTCATTGTTTCCTTAATGACAGACAGAAGACTTTGTCATCTGGAACCATTTGAAAAGGAGAGATTGTGAGGCCTGAGTTTAAATAGTTTAGCTTGTATGCCAGGCTCCTAGACGAGAAAAGGGTGTTGGCTTCGAAAAGATCAGCATTCTCCCTCCCACTGACAACTGTTGGTCATTTGCACTTTTTTTGATTGTAAGTGCGCTAAAAATAAGTTCTGGTGGAAAATGTGTGTTTTGGAAGTTTTAATCCCCTTATTAAAGTGACTTAAATGGTGTCTGGCTAATCACCACAGTGTTCTGAGAAACTTCTCTTAAAGACTATCTGGTGTAGAAAAGACGCTGCACTATGAAGAGCTATGCATGGAGTCTTTGTTTACTACTTATTACTGCATTTCCAGATGCTTTGCCTACTGTGTAGGTTTATATCGCATACAGTTTCTCTCCTGTTTCTCTCTATATATATATCATGCTGTGCTTGTTCTTGTGATACGCTCTATTCAGACTGGATTAGTTTTATATGGGAAGGTGAGGTAGATTTTAGTCCCATCTGAACTCGAATGTCAGTACTTTGCCTTTTTTGCAAATTTTTTCAGGTCCATTTAGGAAAAAAAAAGCTCTTACTTAATTCCAATGCTTACATCACCTCCATGTAAATGGCCTGGGCTACATTAACACAATTTAACACATTTCTGCATAAATCCAACACGATTTGATCATGTGTTTTTAAACCAGAACTCAGGAAAGAGCCCGGGTCGCACGAGTTCGGACACAGCGACGTTCCTGCCTCACTATTGTTGGATGATGTTAAGATTACGTGACTTGATCACACTCACTCGATATGTGGACTGTACAGATCTTCTATTTGTGTTGTTCTGTTCGTAATATTCTCTTAAATCTGACCGACTACATATTCTCTTTTTTTCCCCAGTGTAGTGTATATACCCATTCAATTGGCAGGGTGGTAAAGTTTCCATTATATCCTGTGAGGAAAGAGGTTTTGTGCTTTTTGCTTAGTATAAAGTCACTACAGGTAGTGCACTCTCTTTGCCTGTCAGCTAAAAATGAAACGAAACCGTGTATCGGCTGAGTTTAAAACACATTTCGACGATGTTTAAAACGAGTCGTTAAGAGAATCAATGCTTCTGGGGTTTCACGTAAGTCACTGAGTTCCCAGCAAGTGTATAGGCTCCACACTGTGCGTATTATGATCATGACCTTGACCTGCTGATGGAAAACTACAGCGTGCGCAAAACAATAAGTCTGTAGTGAAGTTTTAGTCTGAAGATCCTGCGTACACAGTGAAGAGTTTCCCATCGTTGTGGTTTACACAGAGATCACTAATCCCTCGTGAAACAATCGTAATTACTACAGATGTCATCGGGCAACATTACTTAACAGGCATGTGACTGGAAATATTATCCAGTCTGAGTAGTATTTCAGCACTAGTTTGAGTTTGTATGTAGCCTGTTGTAGAGAATTCCATCTTTGTCTTGTGTTAAACCTTGTTGTTGATGGACTAAATACATTAAGTAAAACTGACTTGAAGATGTAACATGGATGGCTTCAGGGTCCATGGTTCAGTCTCAGATCACTGTCTGTATGGAGCTTTGCACGTTTTCCCTTTGTCCTTTTGGGTTTCTTGCGAGTTCTCCAGTTTCTTCCAGTAGGAGCTTACTGAAGATGAATGAGCGATGTAACATCACTTTAAGACAACAAATGATCAATCCGGAATATGCTACATGCTTGCAAGATACGGCATATAAGGTAAAAGGATTCCTGCAGAGCTATACTCAAAGCAAAAAGGGGGAAGGGGGTCATCTTGTTCCACTTTTGTTTAGTTTCTCCTTCAGGCTCTCCCTTCTCTTTGATAATTGCAATTAATCCGCCTGCAGTCAGGGGACAGGATATCCACTCTTTTCAGGCTGATGAGAGCAGGCTAGGGAGAGAAAGCAAGGGAGGATGAATTACTTCAAGCTGCTGGCTGATGTGACGTTTGCCTGGAAGGTCTCACACTCGCAGAGAGCCGAGGAGCACTCGCCTCCTGTTATTAGAGGTACGAAGGAAGGGAGCAAGGGAGTGGTGAGTAGAATAATGGAGGAAGAGCGGAGAGCAGAGATGGTCTGGAATCTAATTTCTGTGAGCTCTGGGATGTGTAATCAGATTAGCCTGATGCTGGTGTTCCATATTTCACATGCAGGCTAGAAATACATATAGGTCGAGAGATGCGTTAAAAATCGCGTCGACTCTCTAGATGCGTCTACCGTGTTTGCCAGTTACTGTAAGGACAATACGAGGGAAAATGTGCGTGTGAAAATGTCCAATTAGTACATAAAAAGCCTAGGTAACTAATTCTGATCTGTCATCTTCTTAGCCTCTGGGCATTTTGCTAACGATAGCGTAAATATGTTTTTATGCCGTTACATTACAGTTTGTTACATTGCCCAAGAAATGCAATTTGCTCGTATACAGTCAGTAATGAGAACAGATAGAGGGCAGATAAAACAGAGCTGTGTCCAGAGACCAAACCCTATTGATTCGTGCTTCGATCCATTTACAGAACAGTTCCCTCTACATTATTGATATATTTTCATTCTTCCTCTGCTGGTCAGATTCCTCAGATTGATCAGAATAAAGCCAGTTCAGAGCGCCCACTGGAAGGAAGGAAGTTTATGATATTTAGATGTGTCTTTTTTAAAGCTATAATTCTGGCCTTGAAAATTATGCCTGATAGCTTAATGATATAATTAAATTTGTGTTTCACACGCACTGGTCTTGCCACTGCAACAACCAGCGGTCCACGTTAGCGATGATAATAAGGCTGAAGGCTCGAGTTACTAATTTGAAAGCGAATAAAAGCAGAGACACAGATTCTCAACAGTGAGCATGTGGTTTCTACAGAACATTAAAGATATGTAACGTTTTCTGTTTTTCTCTTTTCACCCCAGGAGGTTTTATTATTAATTATTCTGCCCAGATTATACCTCGGAACACCTTGACGAGATAGAAAGCCCCTTGATCAGTGGGGCAGAGAATTAAAAAGCTGGACTAATCAAGGGCTGCTTGAAATTTTTTTTTCTTGTGTCATCTTTCTGCAGCATTTTCGGTAATATTTCTTCTGTTGGCGACTGAAGGGGGGGTTGGACGAAGCTCCATGCTCTTGCCGTCAGCCTCTCAGATATGTCTCCACACAAAGACAAACTGTTGGCCTGGGTTATATCAGACCTTTCATAGAAAGACAAGCAAAGTTAAACAAGGTTTCTGTGCCAGAGCGGGCTGGGGATCACTCAGGATATCGTGGAAAGACTGCTATAATGGAGGGGGAAATCCTCTCAGTTGTTCCAATTGAGATATCCCTGTGAAAGCTCAGCGGGTTTCAGTAAAGCAAAGAGAGAATACGGCACACGAAGTGAGGGGGAAAAACACTACAGGGCTTTGTCGTATCGAGACTGCGCTTTGAATATGTGACTCCTGACCATCTTGCAGATTTAATTAGCATTCCTGAGCTGTTAAGCAAGAAGCTCGCCACTGCATGATCCATCTCAAACGCACGAATAGGAGGAGTCAGAAATGACTTATTGTGTGCAATTTATGTGTACGAGATACTACTGGTTGTTTCCTTAAGGGTAGCCTGGAATATCGCCATAACTCAAATGAATTTTAGGAAAACAGCAGGGTGTGTGCATTCATCCCATGGAATAATTGATACTTGAATTGTACATAATTGAAGTCTACTTCAACATGGATGTCAGAGTTTCCTGAGTCTAGTGCAGGTATTTATTCTCAGCATCCAATAGATGGACCAGTAACAGTCCATGTATTTTCTGTCTATTCTGCCTGCAAAGCCACTGCAGGTGTGTAGCGGCAGGACTACTGAGCGTGGCAGAGTGTGAAGACGTTTAAACGAATCCTTCAGTTTGTATAGAACGCTGGGTGATAATGGGGGAAGCTTAGAGAGACCCAGATGCAGTGTGTGTTTACAGAAGCTGTCAGAAGAGCAGATCTGCCCAAACTCTAGACCCAAGGCTCACGCTCTCTGTTCCAGCATGAGCCGGATTAGTTTGCACTCCGTTAAAAACACCTCTCAGTCACACGAGTATGGCGTATCTTTTTTTTTTTTTTGTTTTGCGTATCTTCAGAGGATCAGACAAGACTTTTTCGGCTGCCTTTTGTTCTCCGTTCCAAAGCTCCCATTCTGGATGCGTTTGTAACACAAGCCTGCACACTTCCTTTAAACGCTTCTGACAGTGAGTGCCATTCTGTGCAGTAAGGGGGCGGGGGGGTTAAAAAGGAAAAACAGATGAGTCCTGATTCTTTCGCACTCACTCCATCCGTCTGTTCCAGCCCTGGTTTTGCTGATGGATTTCAAATGTGTTTCACATGTGCTGAGTGTTTTCGACACACACAAAAAGAGGCATTCAAGGCTGTACCTATACCGTCTCCACATCGACACAGGAACTTTGCATGGGCTCAGATTTGTGCGTCCCTTCGTGACATAAGGTTGCGCTCTGGCGGTTTTTACCGTCTTTTTATTTGCATAATGCAGATGAGATGACAGAGGTGAAGTTTGTGCGGAGCTGCTAAATGGTTAACTCCCTGATTGTGTGCAAATGGCTTGCAGGGTTTCCTGAAAAAAATTATATCTACAAATGAATTGGTTATATTTATCATAAATGCTGCATTCTTTAAAAAAAAAAACACCTTCTTTTTAATTTAAAATTCACAAGCTTTCAATTTTTTGTACACTTTATTGTATTATAATTTTAAATGGATTAAATTAACTACACACACTAACCCATGACCAAGCACATTTTTCCAAAATGTATTAAAAAATAAAAAACTGAAGTCTCTCATTTAGATAAGCATTCAGACACTTTATTCAGTACTTTGTAGAAGCGCCTTTTGGTAGCAGTTACAGCTTTGAGTCTTCTTGGGTAAGTCTCTGCAAGATTTACATACATGGATTTGGCCAGGTTCTCCCATTCTTCCTGGCAGATCCTCTCAAGGTCAATCACAATGGGATGAGGAGTGTCTGTGGACAGCCATCCTCAGGTCTCTCCACAGATGTTTTCCACAGATCAAGTCTGGGCTTTGGCTGGTCTACTCAAGGACATTCAGAGACTTGTATCCACCTGAAGCCAATCCATCATTGTGTTGCTTGTTGTGGTCATTGGTCGTTGTTGTGCTGAACCTTCACCCCAGTCTGAGACTGTGCGCAGAGTGGAGCCGGGTTTCTTCAAGGATGTCTCTTGGCTGTATTCATCCTTAGCTCAATTGAGCAATTTTCTCCTGGGATTAAAAAAGTTCTTTGAATCTTGAATCTTGAATTTTGACCAGACTCCTTGTCCCTGCTGCTGAGAAGCACCCCCAAAGCATGATGCTGCCACCATCATGCTTCACTGTAGCCAGTAGATGAGCAATACCTGGTTTTCAAGAGATGCACTACAGATGTGGCTGGAGTTCAGTACAAAAGGTTCAATATCAAGTCTCATCAGACCAGCAATAAAAAGAAGATTTACAGAAAAAGTCAATTTAATTCATTTTAAATAAAATCTATAACATAAAAATAAATAAAATGAAGGGGTCTGAATGAATATACTGTACAACATCAGGAATTTCAATCCACAGGTAAGTTGCTTGTGTACAGCTTTGGTTAGCAGCATTTAAAGGTTAGCAACATTTTTTTTTTTGACTTCTCTAACAATGAGTCCTGTTCAGCTCTGGCTGAATGCTATTTTGGGAGGCACTGATGGAAAATAGGCAGCTGAGCAGGTTCTCCTTCAATCAACCTCAGTATTAATAGCAGACAGACACTTGGGAGTTTCTGCACAGGCTGAGCAGCACTGCAGTGCCTGGCAGGTTTTAGCACATATCGCCTGGATTAGCGATTCAGCCAAAATAAATCAAACCTTGTGAGCACAGCATCCAGGATTTACAAGTTGATTTTCTTCTCCCTTCATTGATTAGGGGTTTCATTTGGCATCGACTGACACTCAGTATCGCTTGTCCGAGGCGTCCTTTACTCCTGGTGCACTATTACTACCTTACTATTACTACCTATACTACCTTATGTCCTGGTGCACTGCTAGTGAAGACTAGGCTAAAAAAAAAAAAAACGAGCTGCTCAGTTTTAAGCTTTAAGAAAGTGGTGCTGGTGGAAGTGACTTGTGTGTTGATGATCTCTGGGTTTGCACCTTGCAGTGGTTGACAGGTGTGACAGTGTTTTTTTTTTTTTTTTTTTCTTTCTTTCTTCCCCCACACCTCATGCAAGAATACAAAATCCAAAGCTCCAGAAGACTTCTTCACCCTGAGGCATGCTGGGCTCCAGCTGGATTCAGATCACTAGCCTCCAAATTCAACACAATCTCAAGATCACAAAGTTGTAAGAATTCACACGAGCCAACACACATGTTTAAGGTTAGAGTGACGCGCGCGGGTAATGGCTGTAGCCGTTCTTGAGACTTTGCTCTTGCTCGTCAGAATTCCTATGAATTTCAGGCAAGGTTACATTGCCAGACCACAAGCACTGGCTTACTGCTGCATCAGAAGCATCATAGCATATACATTGGGATATTTTGCAGGTTCTGTTTTCTTTCAGTGCCTTAGCTGGGAAGAGATTGCTTCTACACTTTTTAGAACATGACCTATTCAGAGGCAGCTGCAGTACCGGGCACAGTCTGTGCACCCCTCTTATCAATCAGCTCCAGATTTTATGGCATGTGATCACTACTGGCCATTGTCTTTCATTTTCTCACACTCGCTCGAAGTGAGAGCCGCGCTCTTTTTTGGCTTTGTTATTTTGTCTTCTCAGCATGTCTATTTAAGGCCTTTGTTTTTTAGTTCCTTACTTCTCTCAGTAGGAGAGAGGGGAGCTTTAAGCTCCAGAGATATTTATAACAATAACAGGGGATAACGGTGCTATAATTCCAAATCGTTTTCCTGGAAGACGAGTTCAGTCCCAGGCACAAACACGGAGACACATGGCTCTTTTCTTACCTCCTTTGTCTTTTTCTCTCTCTTCTGCATAATTGTCTAACTCTGTCACAATATCACATTTTGTCTGAGTGTTTATTGTCATAAGTTTCATCGACATATCTGTTTACAGGACCGGAATATTAAGTACCTTGGCTGAATCGTCCTGGAGTGGATTACATAGTTGTGAATAGAGAACGGCCCCGCTATGTAGAGATCCGAGAGTCTTCTGAGCAGGTGGAACATGTGATCCCGTGTGTGACAGGTTATTAATTAACCCTTTCCTCTAGGGACCTGCAGTAACGTGTACTCAGGAAGTGAAGCAGTAATTAAATGGAAGTCAACTTTTAAACAACCGAAAAAAAGCCGTTTTTTTTTTTTCTACCAACATTTGGACAGTACAGCCATAATGTATCACCTATACGCTATTTATTTCTCGAACCTCGCATATGAATGCTTTGTGTTGCTTTTGTGCACGTGCCATCAGTCCTGTTTAAGCTAATGCATGCTTCGAGCCTTGTGTATGAGTTGGCAGAGTAAGTGTAAGGATGGATGTAAGTGAGCTGTGCGAGTACGTGAGCTGAGAGGCTGCGAAAGTTGAGGCTCGGTACACCTCACGCTACCACTTCCTCACAGACGACTTCGCTCTCCAAGCAAAATTGTCCCCAACCTCTCCTGACAGCCGCAGTTCCGTTTTCACTAGTCAAACAAATCTCACAGAGCTCCGCATTCTGGGCAAAAAGCCTTGAATCCTGTTTGAGCGTATAACATTCTGTTGCTACGAGCAAGAGGAAATTTCCTTTGTCCTTTTGCCTTTATTTTGAATTGCGTTTGGTGCTTTGTGTGAACAGCTGTTTTTTCTGCCTTCCACCTGCACTGCACAGGCTTAGCACAGCAGTACAGTGGTCCTCTTTGTATATTTCATAAAGATTGCCCATAATTAAAAAGAGCCTTGCTGCTAAGCATTAGAGTTTGTCAGGAAATTGGAGGATGAACTGGCTATGGCCTGCTTTTGTTCCAGAGCTTCGGTGCTTAACCAGCATTATTAGTTTTCTGACTCATACACTGACAATCAAGGATAAAATCCTATACATGTGTTTTATGCGTCTGCAATATGGTTGCTGAAGCCCGTGTTCATTATTGAAGGCTGAAACCGTTGCACAGAAGTCTGAGCGAAAGTGAGAATGAGTGGAAATCCCAGCGCTTTCAAAACAAGACCCAAGATTTAATTACACATACCTGGACAACTTAGAGCATGGAAAATCCCCCTGTGCCCCATGTGCACCTCACCCCAAGGTCCAAACGCAGCTGTGCTGCTCTGACTGCAGCCTTTTGGGAGCAATAATAACAATAATATTAGACACATTCAGGAACTGTGTGCTTTTTACTTTCCTTAGTGCCTGATGTGTGTTGGCTTCAGAAACTTGCTGCACTTGGTAAAAAGTAAGGTAATTCATCAGTCATGGTAGTCAGACATGCAGGGTTTGGGGAAGAAGCACCCTCATTTTAGCACCAGTGTTATTCTGGACTGAGTTTTGGGGTAAAACTTAATGGTACTGTTGTTTTTGTGCCATGATGTTTGCTTGGGTGGTTTTGGAAGGGAGTGGACATGAGAAGAACAGAGAGGCTTTTTTTCCCGCTACATGAAGTCTGGCTCTTAGCCGGGCCCGCTGCTGTAGGTCAGAGTTGGGCTGTTTGCCTGCCACCAGGAACCACCTCTGAATGGCCTCTACTTTAGCTCTTCGACCTCTTCGTGAGTTATTAGGCAGGACAGCTTGTGAGGCAGCACACAGTTTGGTGAGGGAGCTCCCTGTGGGTCCATGGGGTGGACATTTCTCATCTGGCATTCCCGGGATCTACTCAAAACCCTCCTCTAATCCTTTGCAGAAAGCAAAGCCTCTCTGTGCAAACAGAGCTGGAACGGACACCAGTTCCTCTATGTGTGTGTCTGCAAGATTAACATTCTTCCCTGCAGCATGCAACCATCAGTAGAGGTTAAGGCTACTGTATTACATTATCTCATCTATACTCTTGGTATTATCTCTCCAAACCACTCTTAATGGTCATTTAAGGGGTCTTTCATTAGGACCAGCTCATTCACTTGCTCCTCCATCTCTCGGACTGTGGACAGAATGACAGATTATCGTGAGATGCGTTCCCAACCTCTCAGAGTTAAAATGGCAGAACAGCTGTCCCTGGCTGTCCTGAATAGTCTGCCTGTGCTCGTGTCTTGGCATGGGGAAGCTGTCATGTGTTTTGTTTTACAGACCGTGCTGTTAACCTTCGCCCATCTTAAGTATTGTCATTCGACCCAAGGGGTAATCAGAGAGGATTTTGGGGGAGTCTTTGAACCTCTGTCTGTTCGACAAGCAGTTCCACGAAACGGAACTTGATGGGCGTTGCACTGACTTCATGTTCAAGCTCTGGATTGGGAACACTTAGTGGCAGTAAGAGTTAAAAACATGTCGACATTTATTTAATTTAACAGTAATAGTTCACTTGAGTAAAAGTAGTGATTAAGAAAACTACTTGAGTAAGAGTCTACATAAGTAATTACTTTACTTTGCAATGAAACTAATCTGAAATGTTCATTTTTAATCAATTACTTTAACTGACCAAGTGAGCTATGCTAAGTGAACGCCACCGCGATTATCAACATAATATAAAGAAAGGCGATGGTAGCAAATGCCGCTGTATTTTCAATAGCTTGCTAGGTTTGTTAGCTAGCTAGCTAGCTTGTTAATTCTTACATCTAACAAAGATCCCCATTTTAAACATTATCATGAGCATTACTTATATATTAACACACAGGCAATCGCTACCGACGTTTCATATACTGTAAAACATCAATGGCTGAGTGAGCAACTTCTTTTCGTAGGCTGAATATTTTATTTTTTAAAAAACTCAAGTAAAAGTACTCTACTCAAAAAAGTGACCTATACGTGAACCATGTACTCAAGTACTCTAACTTGAGTAGATGTAGTTTGTTCCTTTCCACCCCTGCACTTAGTGTTAAACAGAAGATTTTCCCAGGTCTGAAACACAGAGTCAGTCTCTCCCTCTTCCCTGTACACCGATTAAGCTTTGTTTCCAAACGTTCAAGTAAAGGCCATCGAATCAGATTCAGATTTTCCCTGGAGCCTGAACATTGTGTCATGGTGTATAAATGAAAAATGGTCCAGGGAGAGAGCTCGGGGGGGAAAACAAAACGGCGGGGGCGTCTGAGTATGGGCGAGAGGCAGCGGCTTTGGGTGCCAGAGTGGCCATAAAGTGAAGTTTCTGTTTTCCTCCTGCACGTGTCTTAAATCTTACCCTTTTTTTATTTTCAGCGCTGCTAATTAACAGTGGAACGCGGAATAAAAAGTAAATAAAGAAGTACTTGAAGGTCATGATAACAAAGTGAGCTGTTGAACAGGTATGATGGCCAAGCCAGAAGTATTTCTGATTCATCATAGTGATTCATCTGGAGCCAGTAACTGATTAGCAAAGCAATCATTCATTTCAGTGGAATGGAAATGCACATCATATAGCCTGACCCTCGGCTTGTGACATACGACTGCAGATAGAGCTCGTGGAGATCCTCAGCTGCTCTTCTGGCCCTCTGGAGCTGAACACAGTGGGACAATGAGCATGACGATCCATCAGGGATTCCCTCCAGAGCTTTGAGTCCTCTCTCTCTCTCACTCTCTCACTTTCTCACGCTCTGGATACGGCCCAAGAGATCAGGGATTAGGATGCAATCCTTGCAGTTTTCTCTGAAGGCTAGTCTGCTATTATTGTGCAGCACATTCTCCGTTACAGAAGTCATTCTTGCACTGAAGTTAATCAAGTGCCTTATCTGTGTTTGTAGTAAGCTAATACCTGAAGGCAGTGACCTTCGTGCTAGGAACACATTTAAAGACAGAGATATGGAAAGGGATTAGAGTGGACTTGACTCGAACACTAAATGTAGTGAACTTTAATGGAAGAGACTTCGTTGCGAATGTTTACTGCACTTCCGAAATAAAAAGGAGATGAAACAAACTAACACTGAGTCGCTCTAGATCTGCAGAAGCTTTTATCAAAGCAGAACAAGCCTCTGCCAAATAAACCTCCTTTCTGTAAATAAAACTCACCTCACCTTAATCGGGCAGTGTTGCTTTTGGGTTTGCTGTGCACCGGTAGCCTGGGCTCTCCTTCCATGACATCAGCGGTTTTGTGTTGCTTAATTTCTCTAGAGTGTCAAGCCAGGAGGAGAGCTAGCCATGCGGAGCATGCGAGAAAGGAACACACCCACACTGCAGCATGGCACGGACTCCGTCCAAACATTCAGTTCTTCCAGATATCCACAGTTTGCAAACATCAGTACCGTTTGTCTTGGATCTAGGAGAAACACATTTCACTAGGATTGCTTGGCTTCAGTTGTCTACGTTCATGGGGTTTGTGTGTATCCATACATGTTGTGTGTTTGCGGTGTTTGCGCTCCTTGTCTACTGGATTGCTGTCAGAATGCACATATTGTCTTTGGCTGTTATTTTGTTCTCACTTAGTCACACGAGGCCTCAGCTCTCAGGGTGGGAACATGATGACATCATCATTCTCTTTTTTTTTTTCACCTACTTTTCAAGAGAAGCGCAGACAGTTGGCAGTTGGTGAAACCCTGCCCAAAAATCTGGAAGCTTCTGGCAGATCAGCAGAGAGATTGTCAGTCATCGTGGCGGTTTGAGTTGGTTTTGTTGTCATTATGTGCACCTCTGATTGTGCTGTGGTTTATTTCAGTCACAGTCTTTTTAGTAGGGTGAGACTTGTTAGGAATATGGCATGCTTTACGTCTTTGACGCCCAGAAAAAAAAATTCCCCATGAAAGCATGTGACGTTAGGCAGAGACGTGAAAGACAGTGGGCCTTGTTGTTCTCCATCTCAAACTTGTGTTAGGTGAGAAGGTCTTTAATTAGTGTTGTGGAACCGTCTGTGACCTGGGCTTCACCCAGGGAGAGAGTCTGAGAAGGAGCCATGCCCCCCTAATTATTTTTGCACCCGCCTAGCAGGGCGCCATGTCCACAAATTCCACCTCGATCCATAGAAAGAGTGTGAAAATACCTCTGAAAAGGTCGGATACTCTCTCAGCACTAGCTTGAAGGAGAAGAGAATGAATCGGTCAGCCCGGTGAACTTTTTTTACTTTCTTTCTTTCTTTTTTTTTTTTTAATACCATCCCTTTTAAGGTTACACCAGGTGTCCAGACACCATCACTCATCCTCTATTTTAAGTTGTCTGTGCACCCCAGCTTTGGCCAAACTCCCCTTTGTCATTCCCTCTGGCTATATGACAGATGTCATCTGGCAAAAAAAGAAGCTCGGAGACAGGCAGTTTGTTAGAGATGTGACATAACTTTGAACACAGCACCTTTGATTCTTATTACAGCTGTGTTCAAGTTCAGCCATCAGCTCATTTTTAATTCGCTTGCTTTAATCTCTTGCGCCGGTAAAGAGATCTCATTAGCAAAGACAGTCACACTGTATGACAGAAACACTTGCCTGCTTTATGCATCTGATTTATCAAACATTTACCAAACATTAAAAAGCACTTACAATCCACTTTGCTGTACTCCAAATAGATAAAGTCTTAATGTGAGAGTTGTTAATGTCTGGCACAGTGGAAGGAGGACCCGCCAGGGCCATTGTCTCTGCTGTTAATGTGTCTTAGCATGGAGTTACTGGAGCTCACAAATGAAACTCTCCCACATTGTGTTGCTGCAGCTTGGATTGGATGGAGGATACTTGGTGGAAGCTAGTGGTGAGATAAAGTCAAAATATCGTGTGCGCTACTTTGTGACTGCTTACGAGACTCTCGCTTGGGTGGTACAAGCTGAGTCTCCCTGGCATAGTTCCTGTTTATTTTGCTCGTCAGCGCGGCGTGAAGCGCGACTGCACTCCAGCTACCTGCCAGCAGCGACACCTCCTTCTCTTGTTAAATCGGGAGCGTGTTGAAAGGAGAGATTTACCTGTAATTCTACTATGAGCTGACGTGTCTGCTTGCTCAAGACTCTGTCTTACCTCCTCTGCAGGCAGCTAATGTTTCTGCCTGTCCACCTGAGACAAGAGTGCGCACAATAAGCTGTTATGTCACAGTATTAAAACAATTACACGGCCTTTCCTCATACTACATGACACACAATAGCATGGCTAATCTCTGCGTGTTAGCCGAGCTGGATTGGGTTGCGATGTCGCAATCGACAGCTAGCGCAAGGAGGAACACAAACCCTTTCACCACAGGGCTTTAGCTATTACGCATGACAGTATTTTTTTTTTTTACAACTGAACAGTATACGTGGTATGTTGGTATTCAGAATTTGAGATAAGTAAGGAAGCTCGGAATAGCCTCGTGTTGCAGTGGTCACTGCAGACACTAGCCTTAAAAGGGTGCCGAGGAAGAGCGGAGCGGCGTGCTCAATCCCGCCGTCAGGTGGTAACGCGAGCTGCCGAGTAACGCCTGCTCGCTGTGTTTATGAGATGGGTCGTGTGTTCGTGCAGTCGGAATGTGGGAGGGGGAGCGCGAAGAGAGAGCGGGAGAGAGGAGGAACATACTGTGGGCGAAGAGTGAGTTATACACACATGCACACACACACTCTCAAAGACAGACTCTCTGTGGGAGCGTGCACGGAGCTCTAGGCGTTCACGCCCGCCCCTGCAGGTTCACAGCCTGCGACGTCATTACACTCACTGACAGACTAATACCGCGCCGTGAAAGTGGAGTGCAGGGATGTGGGGCTGCTTTCCTGAGTAAAGTATAGCTAGTGGTAGGGCTAGATTATCAGGTGCACAACATTGATGGTACCACCACAGCCGCAAGAAAAAGTTTAGTGCCTTTATTTCTGACAGTGCAGTGCATTCACTTCCCATGCTCACTTCATAGGGTATAACACTACAATATAGTGCACTTTATGCCCAATAAAAGGCCATTTACGATTCAGCCATGAACAAGAGTGGCTAAATAATTTATATATATAATAATATGTAATACCAGGTTCACACTTTTCAATTTGATATTAAATTAGATATTAAATTATATAAAAAAATAATAATTCAGAAATCCATGTTTCCATAGAGGTTAAAAGTGTGTATATATTTTTTTTTTTTGGTAAATAATATTATAGGTAGAGAAAAATGATTGCTTCCGACACATCACCCAAATAGGGGGAAAAAAAAAACAGTGGATGAAATTGCACTTAAAAGGTTTAAAATCTTTCAGAATAATCCAAAAACCACTTCCCTCCACTAATGTCCACTAATTACCTCCGCTCATTTCCTAAAGACGGCGCAAAGACATCAAATACGTTCTTTGCTAGGAGGAAAGTAAATGATCTGTCAAATAATAATTATGGTACTGCTGCATGCAACTGTGCAGGAAATTTATTAACATAGCCACTAAAAGCTCAGGCTTTGAAGCAGGAGTGCTTGAACTTTCAATAGCCAAGGATCGAATTAAGTGTAAGAAGAAAATGGATCAAGACAAATGATTCAAATATTAGGCACAATGCATAGTTAAAAATACACTCCTATTTATTTATTGGAACCATTTGAGCTTTTTTATTGCTGAACATTTCCCCCACAGGACCTACCCCAGGTACACTTGGGTAAAATGTCGATTTTATACGTTTTATATAAATTACATGTCGTCCAGCTCCAGAAAGACTTCAGGAGCAGTTGGTTGGATCGGATCCTGATGTGTTTTCACTCTCTTTGTGTTTCTTTGAGCAGATGAGGACACAGCAAGCAGATTGAGGTGTAAAGCAAAACATCCTATCTGAGAACGTCTGAGCGAGTTGCAAGGAAACGCCAGAACGATTCGATTACAGTGAGAAAGTGATTCAACTCTGAATCAACCCAAATGCAGGAAATGAATCAACTTGAGCCAAAGGACAGAGCTGTAGAGCTGTGGAAATGCTGTGCGCTCTGGATGTTTGGTCAGAAAGAGAAAATAAACGCTGTTTTGAGCCGGTTATTTATATTTATATAATAATTGTATACTTGATTGCGCACCGGCTCCGTGTTCTTTGAGCTCAGGTGATTTTTATTTATTTATTTATTTAATAATTTATATGCACACTTGGTAAAGACTTGTTTTTGTTGCTGTGTCTTTGACCAAAGTATAAAAGCGTTTTATAAGCATGTACTCAGCCCTGCACGTTCATTCAATTATGTGCAATGTGGAAACAAACCAAAGCGTCCTTAAAAACAGAGCACATAAGGGCATCTGTAATATTCAGCTTCTTTCCGGAAGTTTCACTTATAACGTTATAGCGTATCTGTTAGAATGCGTTGTCTCGGTTCAGCTTTCTGTAACTGAACTGAACACAGTTTAGGTCGATGTCGGAGTAGCTCAGCTAGCAATGTCCTCATCGCAGTGTTTTGTTTGAAATCTGGCGGTGTCCTGTTACACACAAAACCGCGGCCCGTCACACCTCCTTTGTGAAGCAGAGCAGGGCTGAGCCTTGCTCAGGTGGGCCGTCAAAAGAAGCTTTCAGCACTTCCCTCACCGCTTTTCCTTGGCGAGGTACAGGACGGGATTAGTCATCAGGTTTGTGTCCCGAGCTGTTTTGCAGAGTACGTTATCTCTCCCGAGTATCCACTTAGAGCGATGCCTGATAGCGTTACATGATTTGTGAGGAGAAAGGTTTAGTCGCAGCCCCTGCCCGTAGGAGTGTGCTGCTGTAATTTGTAAGTGCATTAGCGTGCGGAGAGATAAGACGAATAGAGATACAAACGAGCGTCACAAAAAAAAAAAAAAAAAAAAAGGTGGAGACAGGAGTGTGTCGGGGGCCGGCACTTTGATTACATTTGTCTTTTTTCAGGCAGCATGGCAGTTGCTGCAGATGCAGGACAAACTCCGAACAGCTGTGGAGTTCCTCTCTGTTCTCCTCTTACACGGCCTGGCCGCTTCTCTACACGCACGCCGCCGAGAATAGAGCCACACACACGCACACGCACACGCAACAGACAGCTGCTCAGACAGCTCTCTGCGTGTGAAAAGTGACCCTTCCTTTTATCTCGGTGCATTGCACAAATTCAGTTGTTAGCCAGTAGCCTTTAATAGGCCCCTGTGATCTTTAAAATGCTACTTTATATTAGCATTCTATGCTATTAGCTATTATCTCCTCATACAAAAGCATAATAGTGTGTATATAAATAACGTAAGCAAAAATGTGCTGTATGTTTTCTTTATCCTTGCATGTATCAGACTGTTGCCTGGTGTGTAGCAGCCTTCTTGGAACTCTGTGTGTGTGTAAAAACTGCACGCTGTGTGGAAATCTTCTTAGGCTTGCGACAATGCAGCGTTATTTCATTTATCCTGACGTCGACTCCGAGTTTTTCACACATTGTAATTTAATTGCTTGCAGTGTATCTGTGGTTTCTCACAGTATATCTGCAGACAAAATCACCAGGGATCCCCTGTCGCAAATCGGTCGTTCGAACGTGTGAGTCCGATGACTAAAGAATAGAGAAAGATAACAGTTATACAAGTTACATGGAATTTTAAGCAAAGCAGAGATTTGACTGGCAAAAAAATCAGCCATATTGTACAACTTCCCACAACATTCTGCATGTTACATTGAATAGGACTCTCTGTGTAGTATTATTCATAGACGTCGGTGTATTAGCTGCTCAGCCAGTGTTTCTGTGTATTCGTTGGCGATTGCCACCTACTAGCTAGCTTTCCCGACAGCCAGGGAGAGTGGGGCAAACGCGTAGTTCCTCCAAGATCACATGATCGTTTCACACTGCTGCTCATGCTACATCACAGGACAGGCTAACACACTCTGAGGAAAGTGCTATCTACCCTCTTCCGCATACCTGAGCTCACAGAAGCCAATGATTGGCTGGTACCAAATCTGTATGGCGAGAAAGAATTTTCAAAAATGACACAGTTTACAAAGTGGCAAAGAAGTGCCCAGATGTACATGTTCAGGCACTTAAGCTACTAGGCTCTTTCTTTATAACTTTACAAGTTCATTTTTTTTTAGCTAGCTTTACATTAGCTACCTTAGATAGAGTGGGGTTGCAGTGGAGAAGAGCGGCTGTATGTAGAGAAGCACATTTTACTTTGTCATTGCGTCAGAAGCCCTTCAGTGACTCTATCGACGCAGGCATTATCATTCTACATGCTTTTGCAGTCGGAGTCGCAAATTCGGTCCATATCCTAGTATTTACGATTAGATGTCTGGTGCCAGAAGAGTCTGTGTGATCTTGAGAATGTAGAGCTATAGTGCTTTAGAAAGGGCAGCGATTTGTGTGATAGTAGTGGTGACTTCTCCCTTTGTGCTGCACCCTGCCTTTCAGTAATCAAAGCCTCCACAGGTTCGTCACTCTCGTGTCTGTCTAATCCTGCCAGATTGCATAATTACAGCCTGTTGGGCCCACATACAGTCGTGGTAAGTGGAGCTTTGATTCTGCGCGTCCATTTCACCAGCCTAGAGCGGTGCCGTCAACCGCATCATAGCAGGAGATTAGCTATGACAACTTTCCTTCACCTGTTAGTAATGCCTTGGGGGGAAAAAAGAAAACTATACCCACGAGTGAACAAGCAGACTGTTAGCTTTTTTGATTCGTAACTGCACGTTGATTCAACAACCATGAAAAAGAAAAGGAAAGAACCCGACTCCTTATTGACTTGGAAGACACGTTTTCATTTGGTGTGTAGCGGTGTTTATGCGTGCAACAAACCTCAAAGCAATAACTATAGCGAGTACTACTCATTCCAAATCTCACTGTCTGCTGCACCACACACATCGGCTTTGAAGCACAGAAGTGTTTTATAACTCTTCTCAAGCTCGATAAGTAAGACTGGCCGGTGTTAAAATCTCCTCAATGCAACACTTCACCAGTCAGGCTTAAAAGCTTCAAAAGCACCTTTGCTCAGAGCGCCATGTCAAATCACATTAAAGCCAGAGGTTGATGTATTGTGTCATAATGGCTTATACTGTGGATAATTTGTGTCTTATCATTTCAGGTGTAACACCTGAAATCATAATCGGGGATCTTTTTTTTTTTTCTTCCCAGTGCGTCATAGGCTTTTGTTCACCTTGTCACCTCTTTAACGAGCATTCATCTTCTGATGTCCGTGCTTTCCTGAGAAAGCATACACTGCCAATCTCTTCGCCGTATAAAGAAATGATGATTTATCACCCTTCTGTTAGAGCAAGCTGAAGGGCACAGCGTGGCATCAGGCCATGTGGAGATCAGCAGAGAAAAGATTCACGGCATTACACGCACCAGTGGACACAACAGGCCGAGTATTGTGTCTAGCCGATATTCTCCAGTAATCTGATAAGAAGCCCAGGCGATTTACGACCTTACTGTCTGGAGTTATTGTTCTTTTTTTTTTTCCTTTTACGAGGCACGAGGCTGCTGGAGCAGCATTACAGACTGGCTCTTAATGCCTTCTTCATGATGAGATTATAATAATACTATACAAGCATGATGATTTAGTCATTATAAAACGTGTTGTTCGGCATGAGGTTATTTCGTGTGTATCTTTCACATGGTATTGTGAACCTGTAAAATGATTTATGGCACATAATGGACTACCATTAGTTAGCTTTCAGAGTAATATGCAGCTTTCTCTAAAGATAAACGATACACGTTAATGTGAGCCCAGTGATAAGGAGAGGTTGTAGTATTCGTGGACTTCTGAATTTGTTTTCAGGAGAGATTATTCAAGAGAGCTTCCTCCTAATCGAGTTTACTCTTTCAGAGTGAACGGCTACCATATAGCGCTCTCGGAAAGGTAGGGGAAAAAATCAGATCATGCTAATTCAGTCATCTGTTGTGTTTTTGGAGGAAATGAGCAGTTGGGAGCACGTCGCTCCTTAATGGCAGCCATGTGATAGCAAAATGGTGGTGAAAGAGAGGGCCTCTGACTGACACTGTCACGCATCAGGTGCTGCTAATTTAACCAGCCTGGTCTCGGAGAACGGGTCAGAAGGGTCAAGAGGTAGTTTGTGTGTGTGTGTGTGTGTGTGTGTGTGTGTGTGTGTGTGTGTGTGTGCACATTTAATGGAACCACTCTTGTGTTTTCAGGGAAGGGAAGTTTTCAGAGCCATTCATCAGTCCAAAAGGATTAAGTGTGTATCAGTTCATTGCCATGAGTGTCGTTTCTGCATTCGGTTGCTAACACCCCGTCATCGAGCGTGTCACACTCCTGTGATTAATGTGTGGGCAGAAATCATTTGTCAAGCCTAATATGTACTTTGCAGACAGCTAGCCCTGTAAAGCAGACTAAAAATATTATATATATATATTTATATATATATATGTGTGTGTGTGTGTGTGTGTGTGTATTTTGAAAGTTCTTTTTTTAGCGTATTGTGTTCATCTCATTATCTCGCGTCGTGTCGTGGGAAGCTGAGCCCCCAGTTTTACAGTAAGTGAGGGAGAGATCTTTCAGAGATGGATAGCATTTCCAGTGTTTATTGACTGCTGAGAGAAAGCTTCAGACGGCAGGGATATAGAGATACATTAGCAAACCAAAAAAAAAAAAAAAAAAAAAAAGCACGCTCTTGACGAGAGGAAGAGGAGAGGAAAGCATCACGCCCCACAGATAAGCCAGACTTATCGATCGCACCCGACCTGCCACTCTCCCGAACCCACTTCCTGTGTTTTCAGAACCAAACACAGCAGCAGGGCAAAACACACATAATTGGGTTTTATAGTCTGATCGTCAGAGCCTTTTATAGTCTAATCATTTCTACGTGTTACAGGCTGCACATTACAGCCTGATGTCTGTCGTATTAAAGCTCTGCAGAGAGAGAGAGAGAGAGAGAGAGAGAGAGAGAGCTGGAGAGAACCAACGTGAGGTTTGCTGATGCGCTGTTTTCCGACGCCTGATGTCAACATGATGTGCAAGTCGAAGCACTTTGCTAATTTATTGACATTTTTTCCCCCTTTGTAAGACAAGCTCATCAGGGCTCAGACCTGTGAAGGTTTGAGAGAGAAATGGAAACCGATCTGTGTAAATGACCAGGTTGGCAGATGTCACGTTGCAAACTCAGGATGTTCTCGATTTAGGTAATTACTTGCACAGGCTCTCGTCATTAGGCACAAAGAAGCCACTTCATTGTGCTTTCTACCTGTCATCAAAATTAGAGTAGCGTCGCGCTCTGCGCAAACATTAGAAAGTAGGTCAACTGAAAGACACTTACGGAGAGTCACGTTGGCTTGAATCTGAACATTGTAACACTTAGCGGTGGGCGATAGGAACAATTAACGATACACAATTTGTATCATGATGTACAGGTTTGCTGACAATTTCTCTGCAATACTAATCTGGTCTTGTATTTAAAAAAAAAAAAAAAAATTATGATACTTTTATATAATGTCTACAAAAAAATAATTTACAAACAATTAATAAAAAATATTTAAGAAAATATTAATAAAAATATTTAAGACTGAAAAGAAGGAAAAAGTTAAAATGTGTAAAAACAAACATTTTACGATTTTTAAAAATTACATAAATAAAGAACAAAATGTTAATTTCTAGACTCCAGATATTCCAGGATCAGTATCAGGCCACCAAAAATGGTGGATCGGATATCGGAGAAAACATATCGGATATCAGGTCCTGTAATATCAGATCTTTGGATCTGGAAATATTTGCATATATTTGTTTAACTGTAAAGTTGTATAAGTTTAACTGTAAAGTGCTCCAGTTAAAAAAAAACAAAAAAAAAACATTTTAAAGCTTAGTAGCTTTAAAGGAAAACATGAGCATCGATATCGGCTGTTTCAGAATCAGAAATTAAAAAGTCACATCGTGCCATCTCCGTTAATTTCAGCGCAGCTGCTTTCAGTTAAATTTGTAATTAAAAAAACCTGAACAGTATCCATGTTATAGGTGTGACGTGTGTGAGATCCATGATATATGGATATTGTGATGTCAATATTATATTGTCATACTGTTACCCTTACAACTGACTTTTCCGACACCTTTTTGAACATGTGATTTATTTGGTTAGTTTTTTTTTTTTTCATCACAGCTCAGTCTAAAGCTTGCTAAAGTATGCTTTTGTTCATCCAATTAACAGTTTAGTGAATTGCATTCTTCAGTTAAAAAATCAATTAGACAAAAGAAATGTCTTGACGCAGATTTCCAGACTGGAAAGAGTCCATGTGACATTTGTAATGATCACAGTCCTGTTATTTCCACCTCATTGCACTTCAATGATGTAGAAAGCGCCCAGTGATTTGAGGCAGATGTGAGGAAGTCAGAGAGCCGAGTCCCCCCGAACAACACACGACCGTCACAACCCCACACTGAGCTAACATGGGAAATTCTCATTCTGGCAAATATTATCAAAAAAAAAAAGGGTGAATTGTTAAAATGTTAAGTTCTTTATCCGTGCGTAGTTTCTTTCTAAACACTCAAGGGCAGTGCTAGCTCAAAAGCCGTTTTCTACTCACACGCATGACACCGAGACATGATTTCAACTCACGCGTTGAACATTAACTCGCGTGTTGAACATTAACTGGCGTGTTGAATATTAACTCATGTGTTGAATATTAACTCATGTGTTGAACATTAACTGGCGTGTTGAATATTAACTCACATGTTGAATATTAACTCACGTGTTGAATATTAACTCACATGTTGAATATTAACTCACATGTTGAATATTAACTCACGTGTTGAATATTAACTCACGTGTTGAATATTAACTGGCGTGTTGAATATTAACTCACGTGTTGAACATTAACTGGCGTGTTGAATATTAACTCACATGTTGAATATTAACTCACGTGTTGAATATTAACTCGCGTGTTGAATATTAACTCACGTGTTGAATATTAACTCACATGTTGAATATTAACTGGCGTGTTGAATATTAACTCACGTGTTGAATATTAACTCACATGTTGAATATTAACTCACATGTTGAATATTAACTCACGTGTTGAATATTAACTGGCGTGTTGAATATTAACTCACGTGTTGAATATTAACTCACGTGTTGAATATTAACTGGCGTGTTGAATATTAGCTCGCGTGTTGAATATTCACTGGCGTGTTGAATTAACTAGCGTGTTGAGTTAACTCGCATGTTGCTTGTCGCTTTGTTGCTGCCGGTGAAATCATGGCTCGGTGTCGTGCGTGTGTGTAGAAAACGAACAGTCGATTGTCACAGTTAGAATGCAGCATTAAAGTAGCGTAGGCTAACAAGCAATTATGGCATTTTGTCCTTCCGTCATTGCAGATCCGAAACCGAAGACAAAGGGTCATTAAAGGACCCTCAACATCTTCCAGCTGACACCGCACTCAGATCTCAAGATTTCACCTGTTTGCATTTAAATCTTTCCCAGTTAATTAGTGTTGAGTTCCTGTGTGAACCCATTTCACAGACAGCGTCACTTAAACAGACACTGAGCTTTGTGAGTTCCAGTCAGACTTTCATGGATGGAGATGTAAAGATGTAAATGTATAAAAACCAATACAAAGAAAAACAAGAATATGGAAACGTCCGAAAGAGCACCAGCGCTGTGCTGTGTATTTGTAGGCAGTGTGTTAGATCGGGGAGTCTGGTTATGCTGACACACACCTGCCAGTATTACATGTCTCGAACGCTTTCAGTCAGCAGTGTACACATGTTCTGCCTTATGCACCGCATCCTTTATTGATTTTGCACCGATGCTGCATACTCTTAATCCACTCCCATCATTGCCTCCCATTCAGCAGATCTTTAATCTATCCGATCAGCTTAGCAGTTATAGATAAACACTGAGTGCTTTTCACTTCTGATTTTCTCCTCATTACAGAACCTGGCATCGGGCTAGAAAACAGCTTTGAGTTAGACACAGGACTTTATTTTTTCAGCAGCGTGCTTACACACTTCACACACACAAACACACACTGTCCATTCTTTATCACTGCAATTACATTCACAATACGACACTGTTTCATGACAAATATTGTAATATTTGGTTTTTATTTGGTCCTTTCTTCTCGTGTGTGTGTGTGTGTGTGTGTGTGTGTGTGTAATGAGGGGGTATATGACTGTATAACCGTTATATGACGAAAGTAACGTTAGAAGTATAATTATATAGTATTAAAAGATCAGAAAGATAATATTTATTTATGTTGCAGTTGGCAACAAAAGGAAAAAAAGTTTTTTTCAGTCTGCATTTTCTATCCCTAGTATTTATTTATTTATTTTGGCTTAAAGGCATCTCTTAGAAACTTGGCATCTTGGAAAAAATCTGGCCATTTTGTAGGCATGAACTACATGCAGGTAATTTAATCATCTAAATGGACCACCCTGAAAACCAGCTTAAGCGCATAAGCCGACTCTGAATATGCAGAACTTTCCCCCCCATCGATATGATATATCTGTCTTAATTAAGCAGCTCTACATTATACACTAAACTCCAAACTATACATAATGCTTAAAAAGTTAGAAGTGAGGTGTATATTTTTGTAAATAAATCTCCTAAGGAGTATTTCTCATGGCCTCCCGAAGAACAAAGCAGCCAGATGAGAGGTTGTGAGCAGTATCAGATGTGCCACGGGGGCCGTAGAGTAGCGCACACATCTCCGGAACGTTCTGCTCTGCTAACACTGTCTGGCTGAGGTTTGTGGGAGAGGTGAGACACACACACACACACACACACACACACACACACGCATACACACACATGAGTATGTAAAAGATAGTGCTGCTGTAGCATACACATCTGCTTTCTTAAGAGCTGCCAGGCTCATTTGGAAGAGCGCGGCTTATCTACAATGCATTATTTATTATTGTTGCGGAAGGAAGATCCTCAGACTCGGTGATAAAAGAAAGGTCAGGAGACAGGTGTGGGTTCAGAGCGCAGAGTGTGTGGAGTCCAGTGTACTGTGAGAAACATTCCTAGCATCCGGATGTCTCTGTATCAGTAAGGTCTGAAGCTCGTTTTATTACAAGGCTCTTATTTGGAAACATTTTCAAATTAGTGTCACTCCATCTATACGTCTACTTCGGTCTGTCCCACAGAAAGAGGCGTGGCCTCTGCACCTGTCGATGTCACTGTAGGAGGCATGGTCCCCTTCTTCTCAAAGGTTCTTCTCAAACGCTTTTCTTTCAATTAAAATCATTTACACCAGCGGTTCTCAAAGTCCATGGATCTGTGAAGCATAGCCAGGGGGTCTGTGATTATTTTTTATTTTGTTACACTGGTGAACATCACAACCCACATTATCAAAGTTATTATATTCATGGGTCCAAGCACCAAAGTCAACTCAGATGTAATGTGCTTTATCAGTAAAAAGTTGAGGAATAGAAAGCACTGTTGCTCCAAAATCCATACTGAGGGGATGTGTGGAATTTATTTTACAGGGGTCTCTGTCTACAAAATGTTTGAGAGTGCCTGATTTACCCAAAAATAAATTACATTGTATTGCAGTGTATTATGATTATTATTATTATTATTATTATTATTATTATTGAATCATTGGCTGCTGTATCTTTAATAGACTGAATCTTTAATCATGTGTCAAGATGCAGATCGTTTCTTAAGGACAGATAGAGACAGACCTCCTTTCCGGGAAGGATCGAAGAGTCAGGTTTAGGGCAGAAGGTTAAAGCCTGGGGTGACACACACACACACACACACACACACACACACAGGTGAGTGAGTAGCGGAGATGCTCAGCATTCCTCCAGGCGGTGAGCTTTGCACTTAGTCAGTCAAAGAAAGGTTAGCTGTAATTCATGCTCTTGATCCCTTCTTCCGCTGCTGTCCAGAGCAGACTGCCTCCCTCCCTCCCTCCCTCTCTCTCTCCCTCTACCTCTCTCTCTCTCTCTCTCTCTCTCTCTCTCTGAGATGAGATGAGATGCTTCAACTTAAGCCGACCCAGCCGAGGGTCTCCCTGCTTCGTGTTTCCCTCCGCTTTGGAACTATCCATCAAGGGCCTGTCAGGTTGCGAGAAACCCAAGAGAGCTCTCTACAAAGCTTTCTTAACTGTGTGTGTGTGTGTGTGTGTGTGTGCGTGTGTGTGTGTGTGTGTGTGTGTGTGCATGCGTGCGTGCGTGTGTGTAGGTGATGGAATCCTTTGACCTGCAGAATGCATTGAGGCCTCTCCGAGTTCCTCAGGGTCCCACATCCTTGTCTCACTCACTCACCAAAACACACACACGCACACATACACACACACATAGACACTGCACTCATCTCTCTCCTAAAGACTAAGACTGTGCAGTAGGGGTGTGTGATATTGACAGAAAAAGGATATCTCAATACTTATTTACTTAACTTGCACACAGTGAAAGCGCGCGCACTCAGCGCACACGTGCAGTAGTCTGTCCTGCTAGGCTACATCACGCAGCGAATGCCTCGACACTCAAGGAGTTGTTTTTTTTTTTAAGTTGGTTTATGCAAAGTGAGTGGCATCCTCTATAATATCATAATATGATCATGTCAGCTCACACATCGTTAAAACAACAATTCAGATGTTATCATAGATGATCCATATTGCACACCCCTACTGTGCAGCAGTCCTTTTCTTTTTTACTTTTTCTTTTGGATTTGCTGCTTTATGGTTTCCTGCAGAGCTGCTGATCCTCACATGAGATTCACAGATGCGACGTAACGTGAGAAATAAAAATATTTACACAAAAAATATGCCTTTCTGCACAAAATTGCCAAATGAAATGATATGGAATAGCAGTTAAATAATGATAACTACATTTTTGTGGAACAATTTAGTAGCTAATGCGACTCTAAAGGCATTTCAGGGTAAAGATGTTAACATAATTAGCTGTTCTGTTGATTATTGATTATTCTTCTGACAATAGGACATTTCTAGAAAAAAAGTGCTAACAGAATCTATTCAGCTGTATACACTGGGAGTTGCATTACGGGGGCTCTCTCTCTCTCTCTCTCTCTCTCTCTCTCTCTCTCTCTCTCTCTCTCTCTCTCTGTACATCGGCTGTCATGTGTATTGATATTCCATGCCAGCATCACTTTAACCATTTTCCTTTTCAATTCAAACCAGATCTAGGCTTGTAAATCGATGTGGCTGTATCGTAGGCTCTTGGACTGATCTTCCGATTCAAATCAATTTTTCGCCGTTTCAATATTTTGCTCGTTTACAAGAGCTGAATGAAACAAGCAGGCTTGGTTTATACAACAAGAACATCATCTATAATCATACATATCTAATAATGTACGAGACATAAGTAAAGAAATCTGGTTTTTAATAACGTTTCTTACAACTAATTGTGTGTGTGTGTGTGTGTGTGTGTGTGTGTGCGTGTGCGTGTGTTTGTGTGTGTGTGTGAGGCAAACAAAGACCTGACTATATTTGGGAAGCCAAGCGTGGTTGATGATCCCTAC
>CM074961.1:4075392-4093894 GCA_037577455.1 Pangasius macronema
AGTGGGTGCAAGTGTTGAGGATGCAGAAGATAGGGATAGGTGGAGAGTGATGATTCGCTGTGGCGACCCCTGAAGGCTAAAGCCGAAAGAAGAAGAAGAAGAAGAAGAAGAAGAAGAAGAAGAAGAAGAAGAAGAAGAAGAAGAAGAAGAAACCCAAATGCAGCTTGTCATGGTACCAAGAACACACAAAACTTCAATGTCCTGAAGACATTCTTGTGCTGGAAAATTTAAAGTTACAGCTTTACCTCTCACTGTTACAAAGTGCTGACAATGGAGACTCCTTCCAAAAACGAAAGGAGACCAAAGCAAATTAAAGTGTCACAAGGGGCTTTACCATGTCAACAATTACAAGCAACAACATTTAAAAAAAAAAAAATCTCTTTATATGGAGCATCCATCATACGAGAACGTCTAAGTTCTTACTGTAGAAATAATAATGTATTAGAACGAGCAAAACAGTATAAAGATGTGATTGTATTGTGTGAGAAAAACGTTTTGACCAGTCAGAATTAAGAATTCAGCAGTGCTGTGGAATAAAGGACAAAAATAGTTGTCAAAATAGTTGTTTAAATCATGTAGAAGTTGGATTGATGTCATCTAATTCTTTTTAGGTTAAAGTGAGCATGTGCCTTTTGTACAGTGACAGAACATAGTGGATTTAAAAAAAAAAAAAAAAAGTTTTTATATCCCATATGAATCTGCACAGGCTGCAGGGTGGCACACTGGGTGGCATCTCCAGTTCACAGCTCCTGGCTCGCTTGTATGATCCCGAGCTCAGGTTACTGTCTGTCTGGGATTTTCCATATCTACTGAATGAATGAATGAATGAATGAATGAATGAATACTGTGGCATTTTAAACTTCTTGCCAAAATATTGTAATGTTTTTCTGGCACTGAAATCTCTTTATGGTAAAAGACTGCTTCATGTATTACATCTCACAAAGCCCAAGGCTACAAACTGCTTGTCGTGCTTGGTAAGCAATGCCCTATTCACTTGCTATTGAATTATTAATGGCATGTCTTTCTGATGAGTATTTGTTGAGTATTTGTTGTCAGGTTCTCAAATAGGTCTGTGCCACCAAAAAGATTGTGTGTACTGTGTAAAGTCGACTCTTAGGGAAATCCACAGCAAACAGTTTAAGAATTTGATTTCAAAATCGGTGCTAGCATGTCATCTAAACAACTCATTCATAATGATTGCTGGACATTTTGAGCTCTTGTGATTTCTGTAGTAGCAGCAGAATAACATTTACTTCAACTATTTTGTTAATATTGCCACTCTTAAGATTAGAGATCAATGGAACAAACATCACTGTCTTCATGGAACAACTGTAAAACAGGCCAGAGCTTGCCAGTCACCTCTGATAATATCAAAGACACATATTTATTAATTTCAAAGAGAGATTACAATCCAAAGACTCTAAGTCGTGGCCTAATGGTCTGAGAGTNGCAAGGCACCGATCCCCCAACTGCTCCCCGGGCGCCGCAGCTAAAATGGCTGCCCACTGCTCGGGGTGTGTGTTCACACATGTGTGTGTGTGTTCACTACTGTGTGTGTTCACTTGGGTGGGTTACATGCAGAGCACAAATTCAGAGTATGGGTCACCGTACTTGGCCACAAAGTCACTTCATTTCACTAAGAATGATCAGCACTGATATTGCTCCACATATTTAGGGTGCATGTAAATTCTTGCCTTTACTGACCATGAGCTTATGGCATGATCTCTTTTATTGTTGTCTATAAATGTTCACAATTCATATTTGTCCCAAAATGTAACATAAGAATGGTATTATCAATTTTAGTATTAAATTAAGGGAAGAGATAACTTATTTCAGAAAGTGAAATAAATATAAGGCATTAATTTGCAGTTTTAGTTTGATATTGTGATAATGTGATAATGTCACATTGCATTTTCTGAATTATGTTATTATCTGTATGTAATTGTTTAGTAAACTGACACCCCTGAGCCACTTAAAACCTCATCTTAGGCTTTAACTCTCAAAGAAAAAATCTCTCTTTATTTAACATGTGTGTAGTGGTCTTTTGTTAAAAAAAGAAAATCGAATAAATTGCTTGAGTGGCAGTTCGACATTGTAGAAATTATTAGAAATGTGCAATTTATTCCTAATTGTTCTGTAAATAAATAAGAAGAAGTGTGTATGAGAATCAATACATTGTCAAAGCTGTAATTCATGGAAGAGGAATGTCTCCCCTTTTGTATTTCTTTCTTTTTTATCCTGCTTTCTCTTCCTACCTCTTATGCTGGCCTCTAATGTCATGCAGATGTAAATATGACCTGTCATATTCCATACCATTAAACAGGTCACAGTGATTCGTGTCTTCCTCACAGTGCAAGTAGGAGGGGAAGGGTGAGACAGAGAGGGATAAGAATAGTGATGCTTCCAATCAACGCTTCATGCTCCTGATGCAAATGACATTTAAATTAGGGAGAAGCCGTAGCTCTGCGGCGCACACATGCACTCTCAGCATGGGATTGCATTATGTGCAGGAATGCCTAGATGAATTCATTCAGGGCTCTCTCATTTCATTGGCCATTAACTTGGCCTGCTGCCCCTTTGCGTCTGCATAATCAGCACTCTGAGAAAATCAGGGACTCACCTCTTCAGGCTGGAATTTCTTTCTTTGCATTAATACAGAAAAATATATGCAAACACAGCCATTATGTGTGGGTACTGCAAGGGGGTTAGATGCAAATCAGGTTACAGGGAGTGTGTGTATAGCCATATACCATGATTCCTCTGTGCATTCAGTAATTTTTAGTTCAGTTTATTACCAGTTTGGTAATGAAGTCTGGTATGCTGATGCATGAAAATGTTGGATTTTTTCAATAAGAGATGCAGAGAATGTTTTTACATGCTTAAATGCTGTAAAGATGATGAGATGTCAGACAGTAACCTCTCTGCCAGATGGTTTAAGCTGCAAGTCAGAATTTATTCACACTCTTCATGATTAGGTATGAGGGCCACCTAGTGGTTTCACACTGCACATTCAGGATACATGCATGATGCCAGTGCATACAGATGCTTTCAGGGCCCTTTTATTGCTTATACAATAATAACAGCTATAGCTCCTTTATTTCTTTTTATATGTGAAAGTGAAAAGAAGATGAATTTTCTATCAAATCAAATATCTCAAATTAATGAATTATAACAAACTTGTGGTTTATGTCATTTTATATAAGGAATACAACACAGCATGCTGCTATAAGAAAAAAATGGAGTTAATTATTTTCCAAAAACAGAACATCTCAAAGAGCTTTATTCTTCTTATAACAGCATTTTGCCTATTATTATATTTTTAATTTATTACTGAAAGACAGACCAAAGCTTTTAGCCTTTGGAACATCAGCAAACAAAGTTAGTTCCTGTTATCACTTACATTACAGCAGCTATAAACAATTGTTCTCTCTTTTAAGATAAAAGAAAAAAGCTCTAGCAGTACAATGACCCTGTGACGTTTTACGTCTCAGATATAAGACTTCGAAAAGTCAACTTTTGAATTTCCTTGAACTTTACTTCTGTTACTGCTAATGCTTGAGACTCCTTCCATGAACGTTATCTCCAATAAGTTCTCCAGTAAGAACTGTATACACTGTGTGTGTGTGTGTGTGTGTGTGTGTGTGTGTGTGTGTGTGTGTGTGTGTGTATAAGAATAGTATTATTAGATATAATAATACTATTTTTATAATAACAAGAATAGGAGCTTTATCAAGCTAATTACTTTCATGTTAATTATCATGATGTGATTATTGGTGCTGCAATGAAAGATTTGACCTGAGAAGAGATCTCAGTGTTGCTGCCAATCCATTTGGAGTTTATGTTCTCGTATGAGAGTGGACAGACTTGCACTCGTCCCAAGAGGTGAGCTAAAGCTGGATTATTTAGTCATTGGTTGGCCACTTTATCTGACAGAAGTGAGGTTGTAGACACCGGTCTAAACTGTTCTACGGTAAGTCTACTTGATAAATAAACACGAATCGATACAGCTGTCAAATGAATACCACCAGGAGTTACATAAATGATGTAAATTCACTGTTTAACACGGTCCATGGCGAGGAGCGCATTGAACATCTTTGAAAATGATAGAAATGATAGTGTGTAAATGGAGCTTTACATTTTCTTTATAAAATGACAGAAAAGACATTTATTAAGAAGTCTTTATCTTTATCTAAATCTGACTTTCAGATATGAATCTTTCAAGACCAAAATAACAGAATGTCATCTGCTTCCTTTTTTATTTTGCTTTGTGTTATTTAACAGTAAATCCTGAAGCCCTTTCCTGGTCGGCATAATAGTTGGTTTGATGGATAGTTCGCTTGGCAGGAACTGGAGCAGAAGGGAGACTCTGACCTTTGAGACTTTCTGAAGCCCGTGGCAGACTTCAGAATGTAACATGCCCACTCCTAAAGTGACCGCCTGATAGTGATCTCACTAAAATAGCACTCCAGTACAGATGGAAAATACACACTATATAGCTGACCATCAGGATGGAAACGATGACATGTTGGAACAGGATTAAAGATCAAATATATCTACTTTACTGCAAATTGTTACAGCATCAGACTTCATTACTACTTGGTGTAGTACAGTAGTACTGAATTGCAAGATACTGAGCTGTTACAGATTAGAAAATGTCTAAGGCAACAGGAAACATTCATCTGATTCAACTGACCACACACTGTGATTATGCTTTGTACTCATATGAAAAAAAAAAAGTAAGATGATGTAAGATGTAAAATGTAAGATGATGAGGCAATGAGTGATTAATAGAAAATTAATAGAGGATAATTCATTCTGAAAATAAAAAATGCTACGCTAAGTTTTGCCAGTATGAATGTTAAATGATTGCATCAAATGAGATCAGCATGTCAGTACAAAGACCCAGTCCACTCATCCAATGTGATTGTTTTCTTCTTAGAACGTCCTTTAAGCCAGTTCCTTTTTTTTTCCTTTTCAATTTTATTGAGTGGATTTCATTAACTTTAATTGCTGTTATAAACATTTGCACCGGAATGGCTATTATTTACAGAGAGAGGTAAGTGATGATGGTTGGCCTCAACTTAAGAGCTGACCTCATATCTTAAGCATTGAGTCACTTATGCGATCATAATTTAAAAAAAAAAAAAGCCAGACACAAATGCATAAATCTATTGAGATATGATGACATACTAGCAAAAGATTATATGTGTCACTGTAAACTGTGAACATGGCTAACATTTAGCTAAGATTAGTTACAACAGAGTGCAAACTGATAACTTTGCATTTATAACCACCTCCAACTTTTTTTTTATATCCACTGAACATATTTTGGATCCTCTTTGGATCCATTCCATTCTTTCTGACATCTAACACCCTTACAGCCTTCTTTAAAACAGAGAGAATGATGATAAATCTTGATGTCTTCTATTCC
The DNA here is from genome assembly GCA_037577455.1 of Pangasius macronema. Classification (NCBI taxonomy): domain Eukaryota; kingdom Metazoa; phylum Chordata; class Actinopteri; order Siluriformes; family Pangasiidae; genus Pangasius; species Pangasius macronema. The sequence continues at coordinate 4,080,824 of CM074961.1, forward strand.
TTTCTGTTGGATCTTTTCAAACTGTTTATGCTTTGTATTGGTGTCTTGTTGCAGGATAAACCCTCGTGTCATTTCAAAAGCCATCCAAAACACATGCAAGATGCCAACATTTGCACTATCAGCATCAAGTCCTGTCAGAGCATTCGTTTAAACACGATGAAACACAAGATGGCGACAGAGCCAAACATACACAGATCATTAGCGTAAAGCTTGAGTTCAGGTTGTAACATTATAATCACAGACTAATTCATTTATTACCCCTAGTTTCGGTTTTAACTCTCTCTGGTCACTAAAGGTTAGTAGCCTAATTCTTATTGTTATGTTATTTTAAGTACTAGGCAATAGCTACATCACTGCTTCAATTTAATTCATTAACAAAATGTAGGATTCATTGTGAAATGTCCTGCTTGGTGGCTAACAGTACCACTTTAATAGGAACACCTGTACACATTATTTATACAGTTACCCAATCAGCCAATCATGTCAGCCAGTCAACCAATCAGCCAATCATGTCAGCCAATCAACCAATCAGCCAATCAAGCATAAAATCATGCAGATACATGAGCTTGAGTTAATGTTCAGAAAAAGCATCAACACCAGAACACCACATCAGATTTCACTCCTGTCAGCCAAGAACAGGAATCTGTAGCTGTCAGGGGCTCAGACTCAGACAGATAGTAGTAGTAGTATTTAATCTTCAACTGTCCAGTTTGGGTGAGTCTGAGCCCATGACTGCCTCAGTGAAACCTGATGTGGTCTTCTGCTGTTGTAGCTGCAAGGTTTGGTGTGTTGTGTGTTCTGAGATGCTTTTCTGCTCACCACGGTTGTAAATGAGTTGTATCTGCATGATCTTATGCATTGTGCTGCTAAGACATGATTGGCTGATTAGATGTTTAGATTAACTGCAGAAAAAATAAGCAAAATGTTCCTATTAAAGTGCGTGTGTATGTATGTATGTATGTGTGTGTGTGTGTGTGTGTGTGTGTATATATATATATATATATATATATATATATATATATATATATATATANGTGTGTGTGTGTGTGTGTGTGTGTGTGTGTGTATATATATATATATATATATATATATATATATATATATATATATAGTATAAAAATATATTGTGTGTGTGTGTGTGTGTGTGTGTGTGTGTATATATACATAAAATTATTTTTTCATGTAATTTTTATATATCATTAATGTATTTTATTAAACATACTACTACTAGGTCAGGTTGTTAATATGGGTAATGTGGCGTGGATCCTCAGTGTAGTGCCTCTGTAAGGAGATAAGGAGAAAGGCAGTAATGTAGCTGAGTGAGAGGGATCTGAGCAGGCAGCTGTAGCGCCAGTGTCCTGAGCGCAAACAGTTAACAGAGTGTTTTCATCCTCAGTCCTCGCCCGTCCTAAGCCTCAGACACAATGACGTCAGCGTCCAACCGCTGAACCGAACGAGCCATTTTCGCAGGCGCGTGAGCAAGAGCTGAGCCCGACAACACGCGCGCGCTGCTTTGTCATTTTGTCCTCTGTGTGTTTAGCGTCTGTGCTTTCATTTCATTAAAACAAGAAGAGAAAAGGAAAAACAGACTCGGTGTGTGTGAGGCGCATCGCGCAGGCATGTCGGTGAAGCCGAGCGGAGAGTCAGGACCAGAGGGCGGCTGGTGCGGAGACGATGTGGAGAACATGGAGCTGTTCGGGAAGAAGAGCAGCTCGGCCCGCTTTGAGGACTCGGAGCGCGAGGACGAGCACAAGCAGCACTCCCACCATCCGCCTCACCCCGTTACCATGGAAACTGCATCTACAGGTAACGTTAATTCTGCTCGAGAGTGCAGTTTTACTTAACTTCACGCTTCCAGCCTAGTGCGATTGCTAAGGCTCATTCCTGAACTCCTGAGAGCTTGTTTTTTTGTAGAAGCGCTCATTAGATGGCTCGAGAACAACAGCTGCTCCACCTACTAACTTTGCCCCTGTCCCGAGGCCCTTGCACAGGATGCTTTAAGCAAGGCAGTGAGCCTGCTCTCAGGTTAGATGTAGCTATCTCCAGCAGTGATGTGGTAAGATTTTGGGTGGATTTTTGGCCTGCTCTGTCACGTGCAGCGTGTTCTAAGTGCTAAGGAAGCATTGTAGTTCATTGTACTGGCTATGTTAGAAAGCATATTTAACTAACATTTAATATTACACTTTAATATTATAGTCTGCACCTGGACTGTCCACAGATTCCCCAGCGTTAAGTTACACTAAATGGCCAAAAGTTTGTGGACACCTGACCATCACACTCATATCTGATTCTTCCCCAAACTGTTGTAACAAAGTTGGAAGAACACAGTTGTATAGGATGTCTTTGTATGCTTTTGATTTTAAGAGACCCAAATATGTTCCAGCATGACAATGCCTCTGTGCACAAAGAAAGCTAAATGAAGACATGGTTTGCCAGGGTTGGAGTGGAAGAACTTGACTGGCCTGCACAGAGCCCTCACCTCAGCTCCATTAAACACCTTCGGGATGAACTGAAACACTGACTAACATCAGTACCTGACCTCACTAATGCTACTGTGGCTGAATGAGCCCAAATCCCCACAGCCACACTCCAACATCTAGTGGAAAGCCTTCCCAGAAGAGTGGAGGTTATTATAACAGCGAAGGGGGATTCAATCTGGAATGGATTTTTTTAACAAATACATAAGGGTGTGATGGTCAGGTGTCCACAAACATGTAGTGTGGCATCAGCGCATTGTGTTGTTTTCTGTTTAACTGTTCTCCCTATAATTCTGAAGAAACATTTAATCTAGGTGCTGAAACTGCTAAACCTAATTGTGTGTGTGTGTGTGTGTGTGTGTGTGTGTGTGTGTGTGTGTGTGTGTGTGTGTGTTTGTGTGTGTGTGTGAGGCAAACAAAGACCTGACTATATTTGGGAAGCCAAGCGTGGTTGATGATCCCTACACCTGCTGTGGGACAGGAATTGTGTAGCCTCACCATGTTTGTGTTCTGACAGAAGCACACACAGACATGCTTGCACTCACACACAGACAAAATTAATTAAAATTAGAATCAAAACGACAGAGGATTAAGTGGAAAAAAATGCAGACAACGTCCCTGTTGTCTTGTCACGTCTCCACAGTGAGCTTTCAGTGTTCAGCCACAGAAAGACTGTACAATCGTAATCCTTCTATTGGAGTCTTTAACGCGTATTGGTATAGTATTTGTTAGAAAGCTGAAGCTAAGGCCAAGGCTTGGGAGAGGGAAAAAAAAAAAAAAGACAAGCATACATCAGAATTTTTGCCACGTTGTTCCCGTGCTAATTTGACATAAAGCATATTGTCAGTTGAATAAACTTTTGTCTTGTGTGAACTCTTCTCCTGCAGCCTGGCCGCATTCAGACATTCCTGCACGCGCACTCTGCGTACACACAATTACCGCTTGTTAGAAAAAGCGTGATATTGTAAACACACCAACTCGCCCCAGTTTTCCCCCTATAATTACAGCTTCTGTGAACCCTGGAGGACCCGCTCTTTCCAGGCACGCCACTGTTCCTCCAAGCAGCTTTTTCCTGTGGATTGCTCATCTCTATACTCGCCAGTAGGCTTGTGCCATTATAACAATTTAATCGTCTCTACACGATATTATCCTGTGACGTTTATTCTGATTACTTTACATTATCAGACCTACCAAACTTTATGCAATTTGCTTAGGAACTCGGAGAATTCTTGTACGAGTTATCTGTCAAAATCTGGCGTTATTTGCACACGCGTTTTGAACTCTCTTATATTAACTGAGAATGCCCGGAAGCCACATATTCTTTACTGAACATTCCGTCAAGGAAAATGGAGAGTAGTGAAATGAGTTCATTAATATGAAATAATTTCATGTCTAGCTTAGCTAACATTGGACAAGTATATTTAGTATTAATGCCACTGACAAATATGTGGCTCAAGAATGTGGTCAACGGTTCAATTTGGTTTTCATCCAAAAGACAAAATGTTGACCTAAAAAACCTTCCTACAACAAAGTTTCAAATCTGAAAAAACACTAAAAGATTTCTAAAGGAATATATAGATAATGGGCCGTGTTACAGTTTTTACAGTTTACTCCATATTACTGCAGAATCAGTTGAAATTCCACCATCCAGCTGAGTTTTTGCGATCGCCGCTGCCAGCAAGCAGTTCCCAACTACACAGATGGTTATATTATTCTGTGCTCTTCTTAAACCTGAAATGAAGAGTTTTCCTGTCTGCGGCTTTGCACCAATCAATTGGTAATTGGGATTTTTTCAATGGTAAATTGCAAACGGAAAAAAAAAATCAAGCCTGCTGCTCAGTGCTGTATTTTTCTCACATTGCTGCAGTCGGAACATCACACTTCTCAAAGTCTCTCTTTTTAAATTTTTGTTCTTATTTGACCTGGTTTCCATATTTGGGCTCTTTCACCTGCCTGAGTGTCATTTGCAGCTCAGGCTGTTTTGTCTGTGCTTTTCTAATTGGCGAGGGGAGACAGGTGGCGCCCCTGGTTGTGCAGGGACCTCGTTAGTGCGCTCTCTGTGTAATCCTTTTGTTTTTGCAGTGTGAACATAGAAGCCGGGGCATGAACTTGTGACGCCAGGCCTGCAGTGTAGCACCACTCACCCGTGCTGATCTCCCTCCCTTCTGCCCCTGTTGTTATAAGATGTGTCAAAGGGTCGAGACCACAACAAACTCTAAACACTAAGCCCCTCCTTGTCCTCCCCCATGTTGTTGGGGTCATTTGGAAGATGTGGGTAAAGCCCCAAAACAGCGTAGAATGTCCTGAAACACTTTTCTTTGTGTAAGCATTCGTGAGCGATGGACCAAAATCTGAGACACTATCATTTAACAAAATGTCCTCTGTGTGTGTGCGTGTGTGCTCGCATACGTGTGTGTGTGTGTGTGTGTGGACATATCGGAGTAAACCAGCCACTGGAGTACAGGTGTCAGAGTCACATGGACACACATCCTGCCTAATGCAGTCAGGCAGCTGTGGGGGTCAGCAAGGGTTGGTAGGCCAAAGCAGTGACCCCTGGTGTCCATGCTGCTTTTTGTTGCCTTTAATTAGAAAAATTGACTAGTACTGTCATTCTGAGTACAGTGTAGACACTTCCAAATCCATTCATTAAAAAGCTCCTGTGGATTTGGCAAGACAGTTGTGTTTTTTTTTTCTTTTTTTATTAAGGCATAGACAGATCTCCCCCTGACCACCCCCCACCCGCTGTCCCTTTTTAATTTTAACCGAACACACCTGTCCCTGCCAGAGCAGCATCAATATTTATCCTTTCTACAGGCTATGAACCGTTTAGTTAATTACACAGGATCAAAAATTGGGCTTTGTCTAACGTGTGCAAATCCTCCCTTTTTTCCCTGCTCTGCTTGTCTTGTGTTCACTTGGCACACCATCCAAGCCCCCATAGGCAGGTTAGGGGTTTGTGTGTGTGTGTGTGTGTGTGTGTGTGTGTGTGTGTGTGTGAGGGGGTGTTGATTTCTCAAGTGCTGTAATGATTCTTTTTGCAATATTGTTTTACAAGCGTCTGAAACAAGAGCCCGTCTGTTTCTCAGCTCCTCCGTGTGAAAAGCCTAGTGTGATCTGAAAGTGAAGCATCACCTAGTGCTACACTATTAGCACCAGGGGCTCTTACCCAAACCCCCTAGTAACTTTTGATATTTCAGATTCACAGCAGATAATTATTCAGCGCTCTCTCTCTCTCTTTCTCTCTCTCTCTCTCTCTGTCTCTATCCCTCTCTATCCCTCTCTTACACTCAGTGTGGGTGTAAAAGAGCAGGAGTATTAATGCTCCGTGACTGCTTACTAATGCTCTGCCATAGTGGAGGTGTCAGACTTGTTATTTTCTTCATAATTCACCGGGTGGTCTTGTGATTCAGTTTGTACACCACACAAACCCATATTTTCCCTGCATCTATTTGTTTCACAGCCAGGTTTTCTGCTTGCATTGGGCCACAAAGTTTTGAAGTTCTCCTATGTGATGTTATCGTAGGTGTATGTGTTTCTTCAGCTCATGACCTCAAACCAACAGCAACAGAAACTGAAGACAATTCTTCCTGTGTGTGTATGCAATAAGCTCAGCTTCTCCAGTGGTGACCATTAGACTGCTCCAATCTGAGAGCTGCCAGAGAGCTGCTCTTGGGTTCTTGTGCAGGGTGCTTAACCAGTTAACCAGACCCCCACCTTTTTTATTTCAGATGCTAATCTTCATACAGTCCTCATTCACAACTCCATACATTTTAATTCTGTCAAATTACTCATTTCAATACTAATACTAATGAAATATAAATTTCCTCTTTAGAGTGACCAGTGATTAATAAAAAATGTCTTTTTTTCCCCCTCCAATTGTTCTATTGATGTTTGCTGCCCCTTCTTAGCTTCCAAAGAGTTATTACTCTTACCTCAACCACAGTTCAACAAAGTTTCATCTAAAACCATGCAAAATGACTGTATGTTGCCTGCCCATTATGGAGTTACTCTAAAATTTCAATAGTTACTAGTCTGTACCATAAGCAGTTGTGATAGCCTCTCAAAATAAATTTATTTGAGGCTGTCTAATTATCAATGTCATCCTGCCCCACCAGTATCTCCCATCAAGAGCTGCTGCTGATCTTCACAATCCTCTGGACTTGGATTGTAATCTCCTTTTTTTGTAAGCAGATTACAAAGTTTAGATAAAAATCTTCTGCCAGATTAATTAATTTACCACCATGACTCCTCAGATACTGTGGCATGGGGTTTGTGGATTCTGGGCACCATTTCCTTCGAGGACATACTTCTCCAACTTTCTAAACTTGAACAGAAAGTGAAGGCAGTAAAGGAAAAGTTGGTATCACCACAACTGAATTCAGTAGAGTTTCCCTGGAGTAAACACAACAACTCTGTGTATATCTTCAAATGAACCAACAGTTAGCAAGAGAACAACTGGTGCCTGTCATTCATGAATCCTCGGACTGCCTTCAGCCTTGGTGGTACCATTGAATCGGGCCACCTTTTTCCTTTGAGTTATTCCAACATCATGTTCCAGTGTGAGGAAAGTGAGCTGTGGTGATTTGGCAGGCAGGCTTTACACAAACAAGGTGCTCCTCTCATTGGTGTCTAGCAAGCGAGAAAGACTTAGTGTGGCACTGGAGTGGACTGGAGAACACTAGTGCTGTTCTTGGCTACTAGCTCATGTTGCCACAGCTATGGAAAAGTACAGCTTCCTCTCTGGATGAGGCACTTCTGTTCCAGGCTGGGGCTGGACAGCCATAAATGAGTGTGAGCGTATTAAATATTACAGTGGCCCACCAGGTCATCAGTAGCAGCAGGTGGATTTAGGGTTAGAATATGGGAATATTACCCACAAAGTGCAAGCTGTGCTTTGAATATTTCTAATATATAAGATATAAGGTATAATCTACTAATACGTATACAGTCAGTATATGTTTGATAGTACTGGGGTCAGCATAGTGTTGCCACCTCATGGCTCCAAGTGGATCTCGATTTTGAGTTACTGTTCATGTGGAGTTTTGCATGTTCTCCCTGTGTCCGTTTGGGTCAACTTCAAGTTCTTTGGTTTCCTCCCAACTCCCAAACATGTGCTGGTAGATGGATTGACAGTGCTCCACTTAAGGGTGTACTCCCACTTCACACAAAGTGTTCCAAGGATAGGTGCTGGAAATACCGCAGCCATGACTGACGACGAATGAATGAATGATAGTAGAAACTTGGTAGACATGGGATGAGTGGTGAAACGTCTTCAAGATTACAACACAAGTCCAGTGTCCGTGACTTTTCCTAGGCTTTTCAAAAATAACTTTTGTACTGAGGATCCCTATAACTGCTCAGTTTTGTTTTAATTGTACAGAAGGTCAAAAATGATCCCATTAATGTGGCATTGTGCCCTCCAGCTTGCTTTCACTGACAATGTCGACTTCAGCTCAAAGACCATTCTGTGTGCTAGAGTTGTATATTACTTTGCATGAAAGGTCTGACAGCCTGGAGCCCTGCCACTGGCAGTATGGTTTATGTGAGAAATGAAGATTCTCTGATGGTTCCGCTGCGATGCCCCAAGTCTGCACTTGTGAAATGGATGGAATCTGGCATTTTTCATCACGGCACATTTGAAAGAACTTCCTCTCTGTCTTTCGCCCTGTGGGACTCAGCACATTCTTTCACAGTTAATGGAGCAGCAAACAAACAGCTTTAGGTCAAGCTTGACCCTGTAGAGTAAATAGTGTTAAACTGACTCTTTCATTGAATCTATTGTCACCTTATAATGCATTTCAGCAGTTATGCTGAGTACCTTAGAAGTATTAGATGCTTTTATACAAAGTAAGGGAGCACAATCCAGGCATACTGCAATGCAGCATGTCGCTAAGCAAAAGTCCATGGGAGTTTTACATGGTGCGTTACGTATGTCTGGCCATGCCTCCTTGTTTTCCTTCCTCTGCTTCACTGCAGAGGCGATACTGTTGTCAATCGGTGATGGTTAGGGGGCATGATAGGATGATAGGCGTGTTGCACATGATCTCATGATCTTAATGGAATGGGTGATTTTCTGTATCACTAAACCCTCCATTTGGGGATTTGTAATCAGCTGCATTTCCTGGTTTGCCAGAATGATGTATTAAGGTCTGAATGGCCTTAAGGTGCTGAATCTTAACCATGAACCACTTCTGCCTTTGTAGTATAATCTTGATATTTAGATGAATCACAGTTCAATTTAGTTAGTCATTGCTCCATTAGTCAATTCCCTTCAGCAACATTATAGATATCTATTTATATTGCTCCAACTATCCTACAGAAACTTTAGGCACTGAAAAGACCTCACTCAACACCATGGTTGATGGAGGTTGAATGTATGACTGGATTTGTGGGGCGAGCTGAAAAATGACATGATCCAGAGATGTAGAGTTGAGTCTGCGTCATATTTCAGTGGGAACGCTGGAGTCTGTAGAGCTCCCCAGAGCCGAGAACCAACCCCAGACACCCAACATGTGACAGCTGCTTCTCCATTCAGCACTGTTCCAGACCTTTATCAGACATCCGGAAACCTCATTAAAGGCTTCTTCAGAATCCGCAGCTTCTGGATTTCTGATCCTATTTTTGCCTCCTTTCCCCATCTTTGATTAAAAAAAGAAATGAATACACTCTTTATGCATTCTTTTAAACAGGAAGCAGTTTTATGGAGTTTCATCCATTTATCCTTCAGACCAAACCATATCCATATCCTTCTTACATAAATGTAAACAGTCTGTGGTCTACCTTAAGCAGAGTTTAATGAAATAAGTTTTGTAAAAATAAAGATTTCGCGTAGTAAAAATGCCCACCATGCCAGACAAGCCGTAACTTTTTTTTCATACCTCAGCCTTAGAGGTAATTTTTACGTTTTTACAACTGCAGACATCGCCCCATGGCTTGCACTGAGATGTAGTGTGTTTGTGATTCACTCCGACAGTGCTTGTTTTCTTGAGCTGGCCTTGACTTCCGTCTGCGTTCTTTCGAAAAGCTGGCAGCGGCTCAGGCCTCAGCATGACCACGTCACCTCTACAGAGTCAGATTGACAGTTCGATGCTTCCTTTTTTCCTTAAGTGTCAGGAATCTTGGGTAGCGCTAACACATGCCAAAAAACAATCAGTTCTCTTTTATTTCCCACTAATCAGGGAGTTTGCCTCGAGCCATGTTTGCTTTGGTAACAGCGGTGTTTACTGTCTGTGAAGGAGCATGCTAATGACCTGAGCAGCCTGCAGGTGAGATGTTTACAAGCGTCACAAATGTGATGGCATTTATGCCTGCCTCAGTTGGCATGGCTGCACAGGAACTGTGTGGGCCTGTAGCAATCCCTCACACATATAATTATTAGTTGCGAATCTTTATGCAACTGAAACTGTCATGAAGTGAGATATGAAGACACGGCTTTGTTGGCGTGCGCTCAAGCGCAGACGTTTTTCATTTTGTAAGCAGTTTACTGGATGAAGGTGCGTAAGATTGTGCTTCCGACAAAGCATGGGCATTGACTAAATTTGGGATGTTCTTCTGTTGAAAATCAGATCGATTTAGCATTAATGCAGTTCGAATGAATGGAAGAAACACAGCGACAGAAAGTTCTGCTTTTGGCGTTTTAATGATGATGCAATTCTCAGTGTGGGGTTTCAAAGTCTGTTTTATTATGCTGCGTTTCCCAAGGCGAGGCAAGCTGACACTTTTCCCTCATTAAACCACACACTCAAGACAACACCTCTTTCTCCAGAGACAGAGAGAGAGAGAGAGAAATGCTTCTTTGCTCTCTGTTCTTTCTCGTCTTTCCCTCCTTTTCACAGTGATCCTCACTGTGACAATTTCTTATTCCTCGTTTGGAGTTTCTTTCCTGAGCCTGGCATTCTTTTTATTTTTTCTTAGTTCAAAGCCTCAATGGCTTGGAGAATGCGCTTCAGCTTCCCATTGTGCTGGCTTTGCATATTCATGAAGGCTCTCTTTTTCTTTCTCTCTCTCTCACTGATGGCTCACTGCTGGAGAGCAGAGAGATTGAAAGCGGAACAGTAGAGCCAAGCTCTCGCAAGAACCTGTGTGCTGCTGGGCGTGTGTGTACGCGGGGGGTCACGGGGAAATGAATCATCTCCGAAAAGCTCTTTCTAGATGTTGAATGTTTTCATTCCAGTTAAAAAAGAGTTAATGATGTCTAATTAATACTATTCTTACTGTGTGTACTGTTAATATTTCTATAATTCATTATTCAACCAAAAATGCCCAAACTTTCCAAATTGTGGTTTTACCTGTATATACACAGTGGCTTGCATAAGTATTCCCCCCCCATCCCCCGGCCAAGAAAATGAATAAAAATTTTGGCTTTTATTTAATGAATCTAAACAAGAATATGTTAATGAAATGTTAATCGCAAATTATATTAGTCTGTTTTTCCCCCTAGTGGAACAACAGAGACTCGCTCTTTTTTTCCCCTCAGAAATCTTTCAACTCGATTATGATCCACAAGACTAAATTGTGCCGCAGGCTGCTTGTGTTCAGGTGCCCCCACTGGATGCCTATGACAACAGTCGCACAAGTCCAAACCACAGATTTTGAGTGCTGACGTAAGCAGCTTCATAGATCAGACAGTTACCTCACTGCTGACTTTTTCAAAATACCGATTAAATGTACATGTTCATTTAAAAGTTTTTTTTTTTTTTTTTTAAAGTTCTCATCCACTTTGTGTCTGGCTGTGAAAAATTTCTCAACCCCCTCCTTCTGGAGTCTTAGGTCATACTTCAGCAAGCTCCGTTTCTTTGTGCAGGGATGTGGACAGCATTGAAAACCCTTCGTCTGTGCAATCCAAAACTGGTGTAAACACGTTATATTGCTACCTCTGCTGCCGTAACTGTTTCATTCACAGCTATCAAATCGAAACACACGGAAGAACATGGCATTGCAGAACACAGGTCAACTATTTTGGCCAAAACAGTGTTGCACACTGCCGTGCTATAATGACGTTATAACGACAGTGTGTTAAGTAACATGACAATGTAAGAGTTCATGAAAACATGGATTCTCAGAAGTATTGTTCTAGGAAAAAATAAAATAAAAAATTTGGGGATTGGATGTTTTTGGCAAATAAACTATTGTACATAGATTTTTCTAATGAATATTTTCTTAAATTTTTACCACCAGCTTGTGTGTGTTTTTTAAATCGCATGATTAATAGCAAGACACTACAAAATTGCCGTATTTTTAGACTAGGTTAGCATGCCTTAAAAATTGCCTTAAAAACTCTAATTTTTTTTAGGCATTTTCATTGCATATTGAGTAACAAGTACTCGTAGGTCAGTCCTTTTTTTTGCAGGTAAGTGTCTTTTCCAAACTTTTATTCAACAGTGGATTTATTTTCGAGAAAGCAGTCAGGCTGCGTGTGTGGAGCTTTAGCAGATGCATAATTACCTCACGGCATTTATTTATCTAGCCTGTTTTATAGAGCCATTTCTGTCCTCAAAGTCTCTCCATCCACTTGGCTGATGATGTGATCATGAGTTGGTGTCTGGGGCCTGAGCACTGGAGAGGGCATGTATGTGTGTAAAAGGGTGTGTGTGAGGGGTCTTTCAGCAGAGCCAGAGGTGATGAGTGCAGGGGACAGAGCCAGAGGAAAGCTGCCGATGATGTCAGGCCTCTGGGTGGGATCCTGATTGTGTTTCCCAGCTTCGTGCAGCTGTTGGGCTCAAGGAAGTGCATGGTTCGACACACCATTCCCAATCCCCACCCAAAATCTCCCTCACTGAAAAATTCACAGAAGTAGGGGTTAATTCTGGCATGAAGCAGAACATCACAGCTAGCATGCATTCCTTCGATGGCCATTGTAACTTAAGAATCTGTGCCTTCATGGCTTTTTTTGGGGGGTTGCTCTTTGCTCTTCAGTTGAGCGGGGAATTTTTTTGCTTGCCGAGCTGATTTTCTCCTAGTGTGAGCAAGATCAGAGCTGAGAAAGCATATGCTCCTGGCTGTCTCAATAACCTGGCAGTACATCTTTACTTCCTCAGCCTGAAGTCCATCTACTATATAATCTTAAACACGTTAATGTGAAAAGAACAGAAACCTGTTTTACGCTCAACTCAGTTCTACGGGAAGTCTAAAGGTAGTTGTCATTTCAATAAATATTTATGCAAAACACATTTTTATAACAGATTCCATTCTTTCATTGATTACTTTTGCACAGGGAGGAATTCGTGGCCAGTCGCTACTTGCATACTTTTGTGGATTGGACAGAGCAACAAAACCTTTGAATGTGTGTTTTTAAACAAGCATTTATTGACAGAAATTACTAGGTTGTTTTTTTTTAACTACTACAGGGAAATGTGCTGAATTTTTTTTTTTTTCCATTCGTAGTTGTCCCACATACACTTCAGATTCAGTAGATAGAGATATTCCTTTAACAGGCCTGAGGATTTTCTTTGGCCCAAGTTTGATGGTTATTTCCATCAGTAATAAAACCGCTGATGTGACATTAATATGTGACATTAACCTCACTTCCGCACCGCTGACCCCACCGTAGCCCAGATCAGACTTTTTCTTTCTCACTATTTCCCTTTCACACGTA
>CM074961.1:4093994-4165178 GCA_037577455.1 Pangasius macronema
GGCCTGAGGATTTTCTTTGGCCCAAGTTTGATGGTTATTTCCATCAGTAATAAAACCGCTGATGTGACATTAATATGCTAAACAGATCCTGGGGAAAAAAGGGTTTTCTTTTCATTGCCCTGCTCTTCTTTGCTTATTGTTTTTGCTGTAAGGTTTGCTTCTGCGTAAGATATATTCAGCCAAATGTAGCAGTGTGAAGGCTGTAAAAATGGCCATTTAGGGACTGGCCCATTTGCTGTTTGGAGTACGGGAAGAACATGAGGGAGTATAAGCAGAGAGAAGAGAGGAGTGTTTATGGAAGTTCCTCAAGCCTAAGTCTAAGCGACTGATGGAAGATTCAGCAGGGCAAGCTGACCTCACACCGGCCATTTGAACGAGTGTGTGTCTGACGGTGTGAGTATGTTATGCCGACCTGCTCGCAACTCACCGTGTGAGCTGTGCTCCAAAGAGGTCACTCTGACCACGGCGGGAAAATCGGTACCTGAATTAGACCACGGAGCACCGTTCACCTCACTTCCGCACCGCTGACCCCACCGTAGCCCAGATCAGACTTTTTCTTTCTCACTATTTCCCTTTCACACGTACACATCTCTCAGTCATCCGCCTCCAGAGGCTCCACAGAGTGCCATGGCCAGAGAAGAGAGAGAATGGCAGGCCAAGAGGGGGCCGTAGGGCAGCCAGCGGGCCGGAAAGGGGGATAAAGCCAAGTGATTCATCTCAGTGTGGAGGTCTTTGAGTGGAGATGATCAATAGGTCTTGATTCTCTCACGTGGGAGATCCGTGAGCTGCGGAGAGAAACAAGCGATAAAGCGTAGATCGGATGCTCATTAATCACTAGTTATATTGACATGTACATAGCATTTTCCATTAGGAATGACTTTTGGTAGTCCCTAATGGAATGTGTGTTTCCACACACTATAGACTTTGACAAAAGGAAACAGGGATGTTCATAGCACTTGCGACCCACGCTGCACAGGTGTGGCGTTCGCCACCCCCACTTTGGCCACACTGTGGAAAGTGTCGGCCCAATTATGCTTTATGGGATATAACTGCTATGGCTGACTTGATGTAATCTCGGTAATAGCGCACTTAATCGGCTTAACTTGTAACTCCCAGAAAGTCCTTTGCTGCAGTATCCGGGGGGAGTTTCCAGCGGGGGAATTAGCTTCAGAGATGGAGCAGAGGGGGGCGTGACATGGCCTGGAGGTGAAGCTTATAATCACCTGACGTGTGAATGCCTTTTGTTATGCACATCATGTGTTTTCACTGGCTGCTTTGTGCGCCATAATAATGTGTCACTCAAATGACAGCGCAGTGAATAGCTGAGGAGGAAGTATACCAAACGTGTATAAAGGAATCTTGAACCGTGGCATGCAGGACTTCACCTGGCTCGTGATGTTCTCTGACTCAAATATGGGTTCATATCAAAATGTATTGGCCACAATATTTAGAGCACTAAATCGCTCTCTGCATTCGCAATTAACAGAGCTCTTTCCTAGCTAATCATCCTCCGCGAAGCTGAAAAGCAGCTGTCAGTGGGAGTCGCATTCACAAACATGAGAGCTTAGCCACTCTCTTTCTCTCTGTCTTTAAGGGTCAGAGTTTTGGCCTCCTCCCCTGGCCTCCTTTTTTAGAACACAGCCCTCCCTCGGTCTGCACCCCTAGCGAGAGGTGTGCGGGCAGAGTGGGATGGCCCAAACCTACAGGGGCGACACCGCTTGTGTGTGACGGTATGTTTGTGTGTGTGTGAGAGCGAGCAGCTCTGTAACAGTAACACCCTCCCTCCCTCCTCCTCCTCCTCCTCCTCCTCCTCCTCTCTCTCACTCTCTATCTCTCTCGTTTCTCTCCAGCCAGGCCATCAGTGTGGAGTAGCAGAGGAGACAGTGCAGCGGGTGTGTGTGGCGGGCAGAGTTTCGGCTGGAGACGCACACACTCATGCCCCGGTTGTTGGAGCCGGTTGCCGAAGGCTCTTTGATGGCCCGGCTGCTGCTGCTGCTGTTGTTTCTTCTTTTTCTGGTGGGATTCAGCTCTAACTTCACTCATGGTGAGTAACAGCAAAGTGTACACACTTCATGTTTTGGCGCCCGATGCTAAATCTCATAGAAGTAAATTCGGGATGAGGTTTCTCACTTACATGACTTCCAAGCTTTTTGGAGCTTCATTTCTAATTTCTAATTTCTAATTTCGTTCATGAAGAAACTTGCATTGCTGGAGCTGCTGAGTTTCGCAATACACACTGTCAGGCCATAAATTCGTGGCTCAAAAAATTGATGGTCAATTCTGCTATTATGAATTTGTCTGATTGCACAGATTGACTGGCCCGGCGTTTGCGCTTCCATCTTTTGACGTGTCCCTGTGGCATTCGGTGAACTCTTTGAAAACCGATCAGCTGTCAGACACTTGTTAAGCACACAGTTGGGCGTCAAGCTGTAAAATCTGTCTGTCTCCTCTGTCCCACAAACACACTTGAACACACACCAACACATGCACTCTTTACGCACCTAAAATAATTGGCACTCTGCATTGGTCTTGTCGAGCATCAGAAATATCCCGCAGCTGGCGGAGTTTTTATAAAGGCTTGAACTTTTCAGCTGCTCCCGCTATTGTCGTGGATCTTCGCTGTACTCGATGAGTATTGCATCACTACATGCGGTTGTAATTAGATAAAAGTGTAAAGCGTTAAATGTTAAATGTTAAGAGTGTGACAGTAATTCCTTTGTTTTTAAGATGACAAGACATATCACCTGTTATTACGTTCATTCCGATCATCGGTGCTATCACGATCATTCCGAACGCATTGTCCTACTCGATATCGGCGCTCTGAGCTGCAACGCATTCGACGCGTCTGCAAAGCGGCGAGCAAATGAGATTCTGTTTTCGACTAAATCCTGCAGCCGTTTTTAGTTTGTTACGTCACATCGGCTACTGTCTAGCCTACACTCTGACGGTTACCAGCGTACGTGGACAGGAATCGTGTGTGCGAGTGATTTTTATGCTTGGCAGGCTGATAGGACGGAGAATCCAATGCCTGCTGCATTTTACTAAACAGCCAAGATAAGTGATAGAGCAAACAGCCAACGTTTGTGCTGCACATCTGTGGTGAAGAGCTTGAGGTAATGACTTTAGCAAATGGAGTGGCAGCTCTTTAACACATTCTTGACCTGTTGGATTAATTACTCACTCTAGATCTCAGTCTTATTTACATTGCTGGGTCTGAAGCCCTGTTCTTCTGAAAGAGAGAGACCAGAGAGAGACAGGGGGTACTGACTCACCTCTCCTACATCCTACCCTCATAACACACACACACACACGTTCACACACACACACACACGTTCACACACACACACACACGTTCACACACACACACACATGTACACTCTTGCACGCATCTGTTTTTTTTTTTTTTTTTTTAATTCACACCTATTTTCCATAGGAGCAAAAAACACTAGGTCATAAAAATACTACTGTTTTTTTTTTAAATATATATATTTATTTTATTTTTTTTCCTGGCATTCAAAGAACTGATTATAATTTATTTTAATAGTGTAAATGTATTTTTTGTAAATCAACAACTCCTTTTTCTGGGGTCTACATAACACTACACTCTATTACTTAGAGTTATTAAATGTATATTATATATGTATGTTCAATGTAAATATCACAAAATAAAGAGTATATTAAAAATATTAAAAATAGGTTAAAAGCTAGGTCTAACTTCAGTGAGAAGGCAATAATGCTGAGACACATTTAGCTTTTGTTTCAATTTGCCACCATGTTTCTTATAACTACTCCTATGAAGATTTTTCAGTTGAGCTGCCGTACTTTGAACCAACTAAATGTAATAAGGCATTAATGCAATTCCTTTTATATTAGCGAAGGTCCAAGGTTTGCTGTCACTGTCGAAGACGGCGGAACTGCAGAAAATAACGGCAGGGATGGGCTAGGTAGCAGCCGCTGCGTCCGCGTGCTCCAGCACGGGTGCTGAGTTTTAATCTTTGCACTTATGTATGTAAATGTTTGGACATGCTTATGCGTCTCTTGTCACAGAGCCATTGGGAAGGTATCAGGCGCTAGAAGCGTCTTTTATCACGGCGTAGACTCAGCAGTGTGAGCAAGGTCAACTCACTGGTCTTATCTCACCATGTCCTTCAGTACGGGAATTTACTCAGAACTCCTTGAGGAGATCTCACACACTTTTTTTTTTTCTTTCTGTTTGTGCGTGTGGCTGTTTAAGCCCTTAAAATCCCAGCATATTCTGTTATTCACCTTAACTAATAACTATAATGAATTCCTTAATAAATCCACTGAAACAAATAGGAAAGGTATGTAGTTACGTGTGTCAGGAATGTCAGTCTGGACCCGCTGACAGGTTAAGGAAGTTTAAGGAGTTAAGTATGTGTGTAGGCATGTGTGAGTGACTGCGAGAGAGAGAGAGAGAGAGAGAGAGAGAGAATATATGAGAAATGTCAAGGAGAGTAAAGATAATAACAGGAATGATGTTTATACAGTCGCTTTCTTAAATTGAAGGTCATGTGGCAAAAAACAAAACGACACGCGATTATCAGGGAGAAAGATTGTACGCAGCGATATTATAATGTGTGCCAAAAACAAACTGAGAGGTGAGAGAAATCGCTTGGTGACAAGTGATAAAACTGAGCGATGTAGCGATGATATCGTCGCCGTGAGAAGTTGTGTCACCGTGCACCAGGAGTCAAAGTGTGTTGCCATGTCGCAATTTACGCTCGCCCCAAAATCCATAGCTTAAACAGGAATATATTTATATATTAACTCAAAAGTATGACTTGAGTAAAATAATAATAATAGTAAAAGAAAGCAAGCACTTCAATATCAGTATGAGCGACTTTATGTAGCCGTACTCTCGATCTTCTCCTGAAGCAGCGTGTTTTTTGTATCCTTGACTTCAGCGGTGCTGTTCTGTCGTCGCACGTGAGCTAGCGTCTTCATTTTCACTCAACGAAGTCAGTGAAATGAAAATGCGATAGCATTAGAGCTCAGTTTTATCAGATTTGCCCGATTCTGGAAATACTGTCGAAGCCTCTCAACAGGAAATGCTACAAACAGGAAATAGTAACTTGCTCTGTTTGAAGAATGAGTGAAGTAAAAAAAAAAAAATGCTGTTGTGTAACTGAAAGTAAACCTGATAGATAAACTGTAAATTGGTTATCCCAGGGACCTGGGCTGGTGATTTGCCCTCCGCAAAATTTTAACAACACTAAGTCTTTTTTTTTTTTTTTTTTTTTTTTTAATCCATACATTTGAGCTTTGATTTTCAGGAGGAAATTGATGTGATTTCATGGAGGCTCTGTGGAAGTCAATTCCAAAGCCTTTAGCCACCCATGGAGAAAAAGCTAAGTCTTAGGGCTACAAGAAAACTGGTACCAGATGATCTATTTGAGACCATCCCTCCAGCAGTAAAGTCCTTTTTTTTTTAAAAAAAAAAAAAATACAGATCACGTTTTCCAGAAAATGTCCTTATTATTCCGTTACCTCACGTCTGCTTACAATCACTCCCCGATTAGAGCCATTGTAGTGCTCTATTGTAGAAACCTTTGTGCATTAGAGTTTGAATACGATTTTAAAGCCCTTTCTGTAATTCACTCGAATCGGCGTGGGTGTAGGGAAGGAATAAATAAGATGTAATTCTTGTATAAAATTGTTGACAGCTCCTCTCCTGTGAAGTGTGTGCCACATCTTTGTTTAATTGTTTCAGCTTCGTAGGCAGGATTGAGATATTTGCTGATTTGTTGTGCAAAGTGGCAACACCATGGAAACAAGTCTTTCTTCTGCCTTTAATAAGTTACCTCTTTTTATACAATGTGCTAACTTGAGCGGTTATCTTTGGAGGTATTATTGAGGAACACGTCACCCTCCTTCTTAACTTTGCAGATGTTTTCAAGGCTAAAGCAGCTCTGCCAACAGGCTGAGCCTTTTTTTTTTGTGTGTGTGTAACGTGCGAGAAAAGCCTGAAAGCTTTTTTTTTTCTTTTTTCTTTTGAGCTGCAGTAGAAGTGTTAACCCACTTCTCCTTTTGTAAGGTATTGTTTTGTAGGTAAATAAAGCTGATGAGTGTGTATAAGGTGCTCAATGATTGCTACTAAGTGAATGGGTGAAAAGACGGGCTAAAGAGAGAGAGGCGCGCGATAGAAGAAGCAAACAGAAGCGAAGCAGCAGCCACGGTCCAGCTATGCCGGACAACTTCCTGACAGGATGTGGATCGGGTTTCCCCAGACAGAACCCGATCCGCTGCTCAGATGTTTTTTTTTTTTTGGTCCAGCGGTGGGTCTCCTGCACCTGTGCTTAGACGAGAACGTGGAAAGCCAGGAAGGCCGGGAAGGGACAAAAGGAACGAGGGTGAACTCCTTGCTCATTAACACAGCAGTCAGATAATTAAGTGCCGAAGAGGGCAACAAGTGGCCTGTAGTTTATGATTTGAAGGAGCGCAAAGTAGGTGGTCGGGGCACATTTGTTCAGTTTGATTTGTTTGTTGAACCTGGTGAGAAAAAAAGCAAGTGGGCCTAATTACCACCCGGTAACAAATGGCAAAATTGTGTAAACTGCGAAACCCTAAAGCACATAAACATTTGTACTGGAGTATGTGTGTGCATGCCATGAAGGAAATAACATTTGCTTGTGAAGTGTCTGAAAAAAGCTAGTCATGTGTGCTCAGTGGCCCAAGCGAGAGCGCTACAGGCTTTCCCGTACAATCCTCCCTCTCACACTCGCACACATGACGGACGAGGAACAGGTGGACGCCGACTCTGGCACTTTATGAAACGAGAGGCTTTATCCAGGATCCCTGTGGTATTGTGTGCCTGAAAGTGTGTTGTGCGTGAGAGAGAAAGATTGATGGAAAGAGCAAGAGAGGGAGACGCGTCCATCATGGCTCTTTCTGTGTCTAAACATGGTGCGGAAGACAAAGCGAGGACAGGGAGGAGTCACCGATCACCCGCCATCACACGCCTCATCACATGCTCCTGTCCCAGTATGCTATAACGGGAAGACAAGTATTTTTATTGTCATGTGAGCCAAATATGCACGTAGAATATCACTGGCTCATACACCTCAGATAAATTCCTGCTGTGAAGCGCATTATTCAGTAACTACAGTGAAACTAGTAGGGAAGATTTCTCTGAGAGGTTCTGGGAGTTGTAACAGTAAATACAAACAAATGGCGTAACACATTTCTGACTTGTATACGTTCTTCATGTTACGTCTGCTGACTAGTTTCTCATTAACACTATACATTCTACCCTGTATATTTTGGCATTTTCTTTCCTATAGCTCACCCAGTTAAGCCTAGCTCCTGCTTCTTAGTTAGCTTAATGAGTTCAGGTATGTTGGGAGCACAAAAAATGTACAGGATTGGAAGCATTAAACATTTAAGCAAGTAATAAAACACGACAATATACGCTGTTTAGATATAAAATAATCCATAACGGCATGAAACATTACTGTTTCCATCCCAAAGTGGATTATTATCCAATAGCACCACACCTCAAAGTGTTTTATTCCTTTTATTAATGAACACCTCATTTTTTAAAAATCTGTTTATAGTTGAATTTAATGTTATGGAGTGTCTGTGAGACAAGATGCAACATATCACTTCTGTTACAGCAGCTATGTTTCGAAGTTAAATTGTGTCAAAAAGTGTCAAAGCACAGCATGTCGTGTCACCGAGAACCCGGAAAGTCCTCTGTGCTGAAGACGATCCCGTGCCAGAAAACTTACCGACTGTTACAAAGTGCTGACTTTGGAGACTCCTTCCATTAATGTTAAATAAACCTCTCATTATACCAAGTCTAACCACGGCACTGAGATGTCCGCATCATTAGTCTGAGATTATATGGAACATTTTCCATACAAGTCCCCGAATGAGGAGTGAGATGTTACTACAGAAACAATGACATTAGACTATCTTGTTCGAATTACAGCTGGAACTTCCAGCTCCATTAAGCGATTAGTAAAGGTTTGTTTCCCATGAAAAGCTTCATTTGTCTCATCTGGCTGTCTGCGTACCCATCCAGAGTGGTTGCATCTCCACCCTATTCTTATCACCATGGCAGTTGGTAGATGTTCAAAATGTGCTATGATATGTTTTTCGATACAAGGTCAGGTTTGTTTTGGGAGGCGAATAAAGAGCAGGAAATGATCCAGCGTGCTGTAGAATCCAAGGATCAAGAGTTATCAGTCCACATCACCGAAAAAACCACCTGCTCCCTTTGTAACCTTTTGAGGAGGGAACACGGGCCGCTGCTTTATCCAGCTCTGCTCTAAATTAGAAAGACCGCACTTTATCAGATGGACTTTTGCAAATGCCTTTGAAGTGCAATCAGATGGCACAGGTGCTTTTTTCAGGTAAATGAGCTTACAACCGGCGGGGGTGTGATGACCCTGGCCAAGTCCTCCCCTCCGGCTCCAGCTGCTCCCCTCGATAACACGCTCCTGCTCGTCCGGTTTCACTCTGAATGGGAAATAGCAGCGTGGCCTGTGGATTATTTTACTGAGATGCAAAGTGCACTGGGATTCTGTCTCACCACTGCAGGTCACTACAGGTCTAAACAGGTACAGGTGTCCGAGATGAATGAGCTGACTACTTTCGATGCAAATAGTGTGATTAACTTTATTCGGACTGCCAGAAATAAAGCGAAACCATATGCTAGGTGTTTCCATTCCATGACTCATGGAGCTGGTACAGTGTCAAACAAGTTAGAAATGTAAATGATTTTAGGCAAAGTCCGTAGACTCGAGGACCGTCTTTCAGAAGATGAAGTAGTCGGATGTGTATATATATATATATATGTAGGTTTAGGTGTAATGAGTTATGGCTTACAGGATGAGTTTACGAAACATTTTCATAGTTCAAGTCAACTTTATCTACTAGGCGTGTGTGCCATGAGACCTACTCCATCACCTCATGCCGGCTTAGAAACCTTCTGCAAGTCGTTCACCAGTCAGCCAGCTTATATTTTTGTAACTCTCCATTTAAAGTGTTTTAGACTGTGCTATTGAATGTATATCTAACCCTGTTTTGAAGAAAGACTAGTAGGTTATGTTACGAGAAAATTAGATCAATTTTTTTTTTCAAACAAAAAACTCTCCGACACCAAAATCTGATATCGAGGTACTATGGCATCACGCTGATGAACAGATGATACGAAATGACAGAGGACATATTTCACGATTAGTGACGGCAATCAAAACAAGATATGCTCGGAGAAAATATCAAGAGGATGAACTACAGCACCGTATACATGGAAGTAACCTGATAAAACTCAGCGCGAGGAGTTCATTGCCAGCAGCTAGCAGCAGTGAACTGAATGAGGAAAAAGTCTGAGTGAGGAAAAAGGGTACAGACGATGCTAGGTGAATGAAAATAACAGCGCTTAGCCAGTGTGGTGTTGTTGATGAGCAGCCACGATCAGTGTTACCGTTAGCTGTGCCGAAGCTATTAATGTAGCTAGCTAATCCTCATTATCTAAAATCAGCTAGCTATCATTATAAAGAACAAGAAGTGCCTGAGCACACGTGTGGCCGTTCTCTTCACTCTCCACACAATTATCATGTCTTTCTTGGATCAGATGTGCTACAGCGAGGAAAGTCTTGGCATCCCACAGGACTAGATAGACTAAGAGACTATTAAAAGATTGATGCTTTTTTTTTTTTTTTTTTGCATGCATCTCTCCCTTGATGTGAGCCCTTACAAATCCTTCAGCCATTGGTCACGGGCACTAGGGGATCCAGACTCGCCATGAACACATTCGGGTCAGACAAATGTAAGCGAATGCGGAACAGATTAGTGGCTCTTCATCATCCCAGATGCCCACACCCATGAAAACTCATAGCTGTGAGTAGTGAGAGCAGGACAGTGGCCTGTGGTCGGAGCAGACAAGGAAGATGGATAAGAGCTCTCCGGTTTGTCACGCCATCTCAGGATTTAGCCCTTGTTTGTTGGCGGCGTGGCGAATGCTTTGAAGTGAATCAAGGGGTCAAGGGGAGCAAGTGGGGGATGGATGACGGGTGGGTGATGGATAGATGCATGATCTGGGGTGAAGCCGTTCGGGTCAGAACTCTTCAGAAGAATGAGATTTACTCTCAGCACCTGGAAAATCTGTCATCCATACTCACTTTTTCCAGATGATCCAGTTCACACGTGCTATTCAATTTGGCAAGGATTACAGCTTTACAGTTTTTTTTTCAAAATCTCAAATATATGCAGTATCAGTGTGTGTTTCTGTTTTTGTCTGAAGCACGAACGTGGACTTATTAAACCAAAGCCATTAGCAGATCCGCAGTGATATGATCTGCCACATGTTGTCAGAAAGATTCATGCCCATGTTTCGTTGATGTAGTGCTGAGTTGTGTGCGTGTACCACATCAGTCTGTGTGTTTTTCTTTTGTGAGTTTGTGTGTCCCGGCTGTGAGTCGGGTTTCTCTCCAACCTTGCCTGGATGTCATCGCTGATCTCAGCAGGTTTTTTCAGTTGCGCGTACGAGAGCGCAATGAGCTGATGGACAGACCGAAAGTGCTTTGGTGCTCTGAATATGAAACCTTGGCCTTGGGCGCAATCTGTCCCGTATTCATTGTGTTCTGCTGCTAATCAGTGTCTCTTCTGTGATCCTGACTTCCTGGCATATTTTTCCTCAGGTTTCTGCCTTTTGTTTGGTTTTCTTTTGAGCGATATATAGTGGATTAACCTGTTAACCTTCATGTTTTACTTTACATTTATTTTAAAAAGCCTGTTTTATATGCAGCTCCGTTATCATCGATCTAAGCAACATTTATGGCAATACGCATGCTTAGTCAAAATGAGCCTGAGCATGGTCTAGGTAATGTAGTCTTTTTTATTATGGACATAATTTGTAGTGTTCTTGAATCATCATTCTTTCACTTTGTTGGTGGAGTCCGGCGATGCACTAGGGACCCTTTAAGTCCCCGTGAAGACCCATTCAGAGACAGAGTGAAGTGCTTTACCCACAGAGCAACTTAAAAAGCTCAGCAGTGTGTGCAAAGTCGTTTTGTGGTGGAAGTGGCGTTGCCTTGGTACGTTGATTAACCACAAGACTAATGGTACAGATCATCCTCCAGCCCGGAGGGACTGTGTGTGTGTGTGTGTGTGTGTGTGTGTGTGTGTGTGTGTGTGTGTGTGTGTGTGTGTGTGTGTGCGAGCGAGAGAGCGCAGCGCAATAAATAGACACAGTTGTATCGCCCAGGATATGTGGCTCAATATATCAAACTGCTCNTGTGTGGGTGTGTGTGTGTGTGTGTGTGTGTGTGTGTGTGTGTGTGTGTGTGTGTGTGTGTGTGTGTGTGTGTGTGCATGACCTCTTCTTCTCTCTCTCTCTCTCTCTCTCTCTCTTCCTGTCTCTCTGTATTTCTTTCTCTCAGTAAGAGAAACTCAAAGAACATGAAGAATGATTCAATTAATTTCCAAGGATTATAAAATAATTCAATAAGCGGAGACTGTGAGGTCATATTTTTATCTTACTTTGAAAGAATTTGCAGATCCAACACGTACATCAGAATGTGTTTTCAGTTATTTCAGCAAGGTTTTAAGCAGTCTACTTTAATTAAAAAATGAAGCACTTGATTCATTTATGGCAAATGAGACCGAGCGAGTGATTGAGAGAAAGAGAAAGAGGGGCCCTCCGTTGAAGGTGCTGGAGTAAAACGGTGGAGCCGAAGCCTTTGTGAGGCCCCTGCCGTGTTTACGTCTTCGAAGGTTTTTAAAAGGCCTTCCTGACAGTGCGGGTGTTATTAATGGCTACACTCTCAGCTCAGTTCCGGGCAGGCCTGCCTGTAGGGCTAGAAATTTAACCACACCTTCACTGCGGCCCTTCCCTTCTCCCTTTTCCCGGCCTCTGAATAGGGAACCAGGCCAGAGATCAGCACCTAACCCCATCTCCCATCCAGAACACCAGCAACCATCGATCACAAGCTAAGTAAATGTAGAGAGGTGGGTTTACATGGCGCGTGAAGGAGCTGCTTGGGTTCCTAATGGAGGAAAGATGCGAGAATAAACAGCATGTTAAGGATGGAGATTTATATTGCTTTTAACTGTCACACCAGTGGCATGTTTTTTTTTTTTCTAGTACTTGCACAGGATTTCTTTTTCTCTACATTTAATCTCTACAGCGATTGTACACTGAGAAAGTTTTGTACGGTCTTTGTGGCAGCTTTCGCTCGCCTGAAAGATGCAGGGACTTTCATCGCAACAGTCGAGATCTGCGCCATCTGGCCGTGTATCGCCACGCCACCTCCCATGTCAGCACGACACGGAGTGTTCTCTTTAAAGATACACACCAGCCATGTGGTGCCAGTGCCTGACTCATTTACAAATTACTTGCCCACTCTCAACACTAACAAGCTGTTCTGCCTAATGCACGCTCTGTGCACTGCAACTGTTGATATTGGAGCGGGGAGTTTTTCAAAAGTATGATGAAGGTGTTTGAGATAGGCCATGACGACTGTTTACCCGGATGGTCGGGGTGTACGTTTCCCAAAAGCCTCACGCACTGTGTGCGGTTCAGAGAAATGCAGTACGCGAGAGTCTAATCAAATTCCTGCTAAATTATGGATATATAAAATGAATAACAAATTGTGTGTTAACCAGAATGCATTGGTACATTTTATATTTTGAGTAGTGCCAATTTTTAGTCAGTTGTTTCCTGCATATAGTGGCTTCAAAAATATTGGCGCTGCCAGAATTTAGTGAAGGCTTAGCAACAGGTTTGGAGATACATGAAGATGATTCGAAGTCGTGTGTGTGTGTGTGTGTGTGTGTGTGTGTGTGTGTGTGTGTGTGTGTGTGTATCCCGGGATAAAGTAGTGGCAGTTCTGTTTGTGCACAGTGTAATGGTGAAATAAACGACTGTGTCTGAGAGCTACTGAGAGGCAGTGGATCAATGTTGGCTTAGTTTCAGCCATGCCGTCTGATTTATGTCCTACAATAAGTGAGTGTGAATAGCAGTCTGGGGGTAAGCCTGTGGCCTGCAGTGACTCCTCACACACAGACACGTGCACTCGATCTTTTGATCAATCTTTTACTACGCTGTCATCGAACTAGGGTCCTCAGAGAGGTGTCGGGCCACTTGCTGAGTCTATTTATATGCAACATCTATCAACAAACTCACTAAAGAGCTTCCTTACACTGCACATTCGGGCTAATATATACAGAATTAGAAAAGCTATTTTGGAATGTTATGTCTGCTCAGGCGACTAGACATAATTATTGCCGCTCAGATTATCTTTCGCGCTGTTTAACACCCTGAGTCACTCACAAATATTTATCTTTGAATACGGCAGCAATGTTTTTTGTGACTGATTTGCGCCAAAACGTTCACGGTTCAAGTCTGTGCAAAACAAAGGCTGTGGTTAGAAGTTCACACACGCAACATCCAAGTACTGCTTGTTGCAAACGTGATCAACCCTTTTTTTTTTTTTTTTTTTGTGGTACAGTAGAGCCCTCCAAAGCCATCCAGTACAGACAGCTGTAGAGTTCGGAGTGTAATATATACGAGCAGAGCTCTTGCTTTCCTCTGTGGTCACTTCAGCCGTCTGTTATTCTAGCACAGCCAAACTCCATTAGACTTTAGGTAGCACTCAGGCAAGCCCATTTAAAATTCACGACTGTATAGACGCGATCATTTATATTCCCCGAAGCTGCGGTTATAAAAATGACTAACCATCGAATCTGTCTGTTGAACAAATTGTCCGGAATCGTGGAATGTAAAGGTGCTATATAAAGTAGCACTTTAGAAAAGAAGCAGTGTACAGAGATACACACACACACACACACACACACACACACACTGTTCATTTGGAGCACAAAAAAGCCTTTCTTCGTGATTGTGTGCTCTGAATCGAGGCAGGTACACAGAGCACAGGTCTGACTTTTATAAACACAGCAGCACTGTCCGAGTTTCTGCCACGACAAACACACACGAAAGCTTAATTTACGGCGTGAATTACACAGCACACTAATTACCCTGATGTGATTTATCGTTCTCGTTAGAGCCAGCGCAAAAACGCGTGCGTTTCTTTTCCTCTGTGCAGCGAACGTGCTAGACGCGATGTTGTTGAGGAATTCTGGGAAGGTGACGCTGGATAGCCGAAAGGAGGACAGCAGGAGCTCGGTGCCTGTGGTTCCTGAGAGGACACTGTGGTGCCACTGTTACCACCACTGTCCAGAGGACTCCGTCAACAACACCTGCAGGTTAGAACCGCATCTCTCCGCATCTCTCAATACAGTAGAGTCACTGTACCAACCTGCAGGTGTCGGGTTAGACCCGTATCCCACTACACTCACTCACTCACTCACTCTAAAATTATCAAGCACCCACTCACTAAATTCTATCAGACATATGTTGAAAAATCTATAAAGCAAAGATGCCTGCAAAAGTAATGCAATGAAATGTTTTGGACATAAAAAAATGACTCTAAAGAGTCAAAACAGCAAATATTTATACGTCAGAAACACATTTTAAAATGAATTTGTCGAAAATCAGCCAAGTCAGCTGCCATTTTCTGTAACAGTCGTCAAATGAAGGTGAGTCATCTTTGACCTTTATGTGTGTTTCCTAGTAAAACTCCTGTTCAGTCTGTACCGCTGATTTCAGTAACTCAGATCAGCGCTGGTGTTTTGATACTGATGATGAACTACTACTACTACTACTACTGTCAAATTTGCCACAATTGGCATGACTACAAATGTCTTGACTACCGATGACGAAGTCCATGGTGGAGGAGGAAGAGGGCGGCCCCCCAACGCTCACCTCAGGCTGTTTGGGATTTGTGGGCTCTGAATTTCAGTGCAGGGTGAGGAAGCTCTTTTGGAATTTTCATTCTGGTGCTTAGTCCAGAATTTTTTTTTTTTTTACTGTATTTTGTTCCTTTGAATGAATCAATGAGTTATTTTTCCTCCTCAGGATACGGGGAACTCTCGTTTGAGGAGGGCACTGGAGTGCTGTACTGACCAGGACTACTGCAACCGAGACCTACACCCAACCCTGCCTCCAGTTAACACCCCTAGTAAGGCTCCATAAAATAGTGTAACACAGTCACAGTCATAATCAGACCTTCTAACTTCCCGTCCCAAACTCCTGCGGTTCTATTGTGTCCTTTGGTGACATTGTTAAGATGCAGGTGAACGCTCGAGGGCGCAAGACTGTAAAAGTGAGCATTTGGAACAGTATCGAAGGCTTAATGTCATTCCGCATCAGTCAGAAAGGATTGCCAGTTAATGATACCAGCGGCAAAGTCTGTTTGAGTGTGACGCCTAACGTAACGCTAGTTGACATCAACTTTGTTAACATTAAAAGGTGAGCCTCTTCGTCTTAGTTTCTTCAGAATAAGTTAAATAAATGACAAAACATTTTCCAAAAGGGGAAAAATAATAATCCTATTCTCTATAGCTGGCTTTAATGTTGTTGTATCTGCCATATTGGTCCTAGCTAATAATTATATTCCAAGAGCAATGCTGGGAATGTGAAGAGCTTATTAAGGGCATATAGAGGACATCTTAAGCACCTTCTGAGTCCCACAGTAAGAAATAGGACACCTTATGGCCTCGTGGATCTCAGAGGCACGCACAGATATGGACCACAAGACCGCAAGTGTGCCATTTGGGATAGAGAGAAGCACAACATTTAAGATAACATCTTGCCAAGCTCATCAAAAGCTGTGCTTCTCTCGTTACATATGTGATTTGAAATTGTACTGAGCAATACAACAATATCAGAGTAACCAACATATCTACACTATTATGTTCCTTGTGTGTGTGTGTGTGTGTGTGTGCGTCAGGTCAGCTGTCCAACTTTGAGCGAGGGCAAGGACACGGAGTCACTAAGCGAGTGCCGATGTCCTGCTCCTGCCTGATGATTTGTGACAGGTTAAACTGTTACAAACCGCACATTTTAGGCCGTGATGAGTGGAGTGCATGGTGGGAGGGGTGGCAGATGAACCAGAGTCGTTCGTCTTTGCTTGTTCTTTCACTCCGTAATGAAAAGGACAGCCAGGCTCCAGGGAGCGCTTGGGTTTCCAACCTCAGCACCAAGCAGCTATCTGTCCATCTATCACACTGCGAGACATCCCGGCTCTCACATTCTGACTGCGTGGAGGGGTGGCTGAGCGGGTGTGTGGCTGTGCGGATGTCTCTTGTTCCCACGTGATAAAGACATTACTACTGTGACCTCTGTACCCCTGTTTAAGTAGTCTCAATCTTCCTGTTAATCTTTCCTGAGATGAAGCAGTAGAAGTAGAAGGAGCTTCTCCACCATGCAGCCTGAGATGTGCAGAGATGTGCGTCAGTGCGTTGCATTGTGTTTGTGTCGAGAGAGCGTGCATTTTTGTGTATCGTGTGTGTGTGTGTCTGTGTGTGTGTGTGTGGACGGGGTCCGCTTGCACCCCTGACAGGCAGGAGCTTGGCAGTAAGGTTAGAGTCCCAGAGAGCAGAACCTTGGGGCTTCACTGGTGTCGTCAGGTAGAAACCTGATCGCACTGCTGCAGGAAGGGGATGTGATCGATCACGACTCAGTTTCCAGTCCGCAAATTCTGAACACGCACATGCGCGCACACACACACACACACACACACACACACACACGAAATAAATGAGCTCTTGTATAAGAATAGACTAGAATAAAATAATGCTGTCTAGAGTGACTAAAAAGCTTTTTTTCCTCTCACTCCTCTGCAGACTACGTGGACAACAGCATCCACCAGATGGCTCTGTTCATCTCTGTAGCAGTGTGCAGCACGATCCTCATCTTTATCATTGTGTTCTGTTACTTCAGGTACATTCCCATCGAAAAGTAATGATAAGGAGAAGGACATTGCGTTTACATCCACTGAATGCATCACAAAATCTTTTACAATACGTTGCCAGTAAAATGTTTCTTTTAACGCCTGGTTTTTTTAATTAAATATGTAAAAAAAAGTATTTATTAAATATATGTGTATTAAAATTATGCCCACTTAGCATTCCTATGAGTTTCTCATTAACTCATAACTCATTAATTCTCAATGAGTGTTTTATTAAGATACATTTTAGAGTATATAAACTGAGTCCACTGAATATTTAACCAGAAAGTTAAAATACTGGGTATTAACTTTTTTTTTGACTGCTACACGTAATTTTTGTGTTTTTTTAAAGAGCAGCAAATTGTAAACACAGGACATAGCTGACATGCATTTAAACAGTCATTAATACTTGATAAATACTGGTAATAAAAGTAAAGCAGACATAAAGTCTCAAGGACAGTGTATGCGTTTGCTGTGTATTCTAGGTACAAGCGTCAGGAGCTGAGGCCCAGGTATACTATTGGTCTGGAGCACGACGAGACGTACATCCCTCCAGGAGAATCTCTGAAGGACCTGATCGAGCAGTCGCAGAGTTCAGGCAGTGGCTCAGGACTCCCCCTTCTGGTGAGAGACGTGAACTGCACCTGCACCTGAATGCAGTGACCCAGTCAGCCAGTTGTCTGTTCACTCTATTTACATGCCTTGAACAATATACCCTAGTCCATATATATCGTCTATAGAAATCTGAAATAGTACGATTACGCTGTACAGGTATAGATAATGACATCACAAAAAATTCCAGATGAAAATCGGTAAGAGCAAAATTTATGTACTAAAGTGGAACTACGCAAGGGCAGATAAAGTTTTTGCAGTGTTTCACCATTATATATTTGAAAGTCTGCACCATTGGATTGTATGCGTATCATACTGCGTGTTTAACATACCGTTTCACAATAACATCATGTGCCATGTTGCGTGAGATCATAGCTGCTAATTGAGTTTAATCCACCAATCAGCTGTAAGACTCAGCCTGTTCTCGGCTCTGCAGGTGCAGCGCACCATAGCTAAGCAGATCCAGATGGTGAAGCAGATCGGAAAGGGACGCTACGGGGAGGTGTGGATGGGCCGCTGGAGAGGCGAGAAGGTGGCTGTCAAGGTGTTCTTCACCACTGAGGAGGCCAGCTGGTTCCGAGAGACCGAGATTTACCAGACTGTCCTCATGAGGCATGAGAATATACTAGGTAAAAGAGTTCATCATAGCTGTGATGTTTCTAATTAGCCTGTTCGACAGAGCTTTATCTAACCACGAAGATAGCATATTAAATCCTGTTGGAGACAAGGAGTCCGAAGTAGCGCCGTCTGTAATTCCCTTGTCCAAGTACCTGCGTCGAGATGAACTAGTGCCTGTACCACGAGAGCGGCTCTCTCTACGACTACCTCAAATCCACCACGCTGGATACGCGGGCACTGCTGCGCCTGGCGTACTCGGCCGTCTCAGGGCTCTGCCACCTGCACACTGAGATCTTCGGCACACAGGGCAAGCCGGCCATCGCCCACCGTGACCTCAAGAGTAAGAACATTCTGGTGAAGAAGAACGGCACGTGCTGCATCGCCGACCTGGGCTTAGCCGTCAAGTTCATCAGGTACACGACTTGAAGGAAAATCAGAGTTAGAGTCAGTCGATGGGATAGTGAGGAAACACATTACTTCACCATGAGGAAATCTGAGAAAGAAAAAAACACCAAGGGCAGTGGCAGTGGAGCGCAGCTGTAATTTCCATGAGTCATTTTTCAGTCACTCTAAATGTCTAAATGATCTAAATGTCCTTCTAGCTGCCCTTTTAAAATTGTCGGTATCGTGTCCATACGTTTATAATGTGTTTGATTTTGTGTGACGTTCATTCGTCAAAAAATTGTACCATGCAAGATACCAAAAAATCTTAGATAAAAGGTACATCCAGTTGTTCAGTCTGACTTTCTACAAAACTTTACAAAGTTACTGAAAGCTCTGACCTAATGGAGGAAGGCATCTTGTACAGAAGGAACGACCTTTTTCCTTGCTGCAGTTTGGTATGAGTTTAGACTCTGCCTTTGAAAGAGAGCTGGAAGTTATGCAGATGGAAATGTTGCTCCACTTTAAACGTAATCTGTAAATGCAGACTATCTTTGATAGTCATTTAACTTAATGATATTGTTTGACAAAAAGCATGTATCCTTTTGCCTCGATTTAACTTGCTTCCTCTGTTTTCACAGTGACACCAATGAGGTGGACATTCCTCCTAACACACGCGTGGGCACCAAGCGCTACATGCCCCCTGAGGTACTGGACGAAACCCTGAACCGCAACCACTTTCAGTCCTACATCATGGCTGACATGTACAGCTTCGGCCTGATCCTGTGGGAGATTGCCAGGAGATGTGTGTCAGGAGGTCAGTGAGAAGCAGTCCATAACGTATTCCATAATGTCTAATGGTATAGAATGAATATTGCAACGATGATGAGTTCATCACTAATGTAATAACAGTAATCATCTAAAATATAATTGTGTAGAAATTATTAGGCTGTAGTGTCCAGCCCTAGGTTAATGCGGTATAACAGAACATATTCAACCCATATTTTGCTAAGCGCTAAGCTGTCTCAGTGTGTAATGGACATGACCGTGTGTGTGATTTGTATAGGAATTGTGGAGGAGTATCAGTTGCCTTACCACGACCAGGTACCCACAGACCCGTCCTATGAGGATATGAGAGAAGTGGTGTGTATAAAGAGACAGCGGCCCTCTTTTGCCAACCGCTGGACCAGCGATGAGGTACTTATTACACCAGAAACATCCCTATCCTCCCCTGATCTCAATTATACTTTATTATAATTCTAATTAAGTGAATTATAGCCTTATGTTATGTGCGGTGCTTGAACGAAGCCCACAGATGAGTCGCAAACATTACAAGGAGGATTAAAAATGATTTTTTTTTTAAGCTCAGGGTCATCATTTGTATTTGTATCATCTGTGCAGTCACATGAGATCTTAAAATCCACGGATTTGACGTTACGTTGATGTATGCCTCATATTATTCGTGTTTTATAAATGAGCAGGGAACTCCGGAGTCAGGATTAGGTCGTATGTAGATGATGTGTCTACACGTACTTTGTCGTCCACACGTTCTAATGAGATTAATTATTAAACTGTCAGAATGAAGCATTGAAATGTTTATTTGGCGTGTGTGTGTGTGTGTGTGTGTGTTTGTGTGTGTAGTGCCTGAGGCAGATGGGCAAGCTGATGAGCGAATGCTGGGCACACAACCCAGGCTCCCGCCTCACCGCCCTCAGGGTGAAGAAAACTCTGGCCAAAATGTCCGAGTCGCAGGACATTAAACTGTGAGGGACGCTCAGATCGCTCCAACAGACTCAGAGGGAGGTGGTGGAGGCAGAGTCAGCCGTCTCACTTCTCTCCGCCGCCCCAAGCCAAGCGACAGGCCCCCAAGCGGCCCCATTCTGCTTTCTGTGAAAGCTCCCAGCCAGCAGAGCACAGGACAGAGTGCGCCCCCTGCTGGTGCACACCACAGAGCGCCTCCCCACACGCTGACACCCAGGACAGGCGGAGCAGGGAGCACCGGCCTCACGCCATCACCTACAGCCTTTTATTTCATGTCACGCCTTTCTGCTAAGGTTCTGTTACCTTTTTTTTTTTTTTTTTTTACATTTTATTTAATGCTGTTTTATCGTTTTTCAGTGAAAGGTAAGATAGGTTGAAGGTTGAAAAAAAAATCTAAGTGCATAAAATAATTTCTTCTGTTCTTGCCCTTCCATTTCACTGATGTTAACGAAAGGGGTACGGCAGATATCATATCACAGTACTTGAAAACGTTTATATAAACGTTTATAACATATATTTGTATATATATATATATATATATATATATATCCTTGAGTTTGATGTGATGTCACACTGTCTAATCTCTGCCATTTTGAGGACAGAACAGGGGACTGTATCAGTCAGTATCCATTACACTCCATTACATACAGTACTGAGATCGACTTCTAATGACAAATTCTGGAGAAACACTCTGCGATCTTTTACCCACCAGGACACTCAGGTTCTTTGAGGTGCCTCAGAATAGCGAGAGAAATATACAGGGCGTCTGAAAAGTCAGGGACCAATGGGAATATGTTGAGCNTGTAAATAATAAATATAAAATTAAATACATGTATTTTTACTCTCAGAGGTTCCTGACTGTTTGGACACCCTGCGTATCAGGAAAACACAAACGTGGCCATTTTTCTGCCCGTCTATTTTATTGGCTTTGTCAAAGTACTGTTTATGATCTTCCGAAGTATGGAGAGTCATTTCAGCCTCACCTCTTGTTACGTTTTCTTTCCACACCAAGCCAGAAATTCAGTCCCAAATACGGACATGACTCAAACGCAAGGATATATGTTTGCAAAAATATAGTGCTGGATTTAAAAAAGCAAAACAAACTCAGACTGTACACTCAACTACTGTGAGTAACAGCGGAGTGGGTCAGTATTATGAAGGTATGACCATGTGTGCGCTAGTTCAGTGTAAATGTATATTGTGCTGCAGTTTATTTTAGTATCGATTATTATATTGCCCAGCCCTATACTTTGATTGTGAGTAATTAAAGTAAAGATGCAGACGAGACCTACTGTAGGCATTTTTTTTTTTTTTTTAATCTTTCAGGCCATTTGTGTTTGCCCTGTACATAACTGTAACCCAAAATATGAATGTAAATAGTGCTATTGAAATGTATTGTTAATTATGGATTGAATAAGTAAAATGTTTGTTTTTCTCGTGTTTCTCTTAAGGACTTTGTTTTGGTTTGTGCCTTATTTAACATGTACATTTATTATGTGAAGTTAGAATGGCATACTGATGGAAAGAAGACAGGAAGAGCTGTGAAAGTCCAGCATTGCTTCAGTCTTTACATGTCCAGCTAGGGGATTTTCTCTCGTTGCTGTAGGAAGGCCTGATGAACTTGCTGGATGTTTACAGGCAGAGATAATCACGTCACCGTCAGCCTGTTCATCACAGCGGTCCGGTTTCCTCCAGGGTCAAAAGGATCATCAGATCAGGGGGTATTCATCTGCCTTGGCACGGCACTTGATAAACCTGCTGCATAACAGCCTCATAACTGCCTCTGGTGCCACTGTGTGATGGGCAGGAAACTGTGTGGCCTTTATACAGAGCAGAGGTCTTTGAACCAGGCGGTTTATTTTTTTATTATTTTTTTTTTTTAACCATGACTGATGAGGTTTTCTGCCAGCGGGAATTCATTAGGTAAAAGTGCACACTGTGATCGGCAAATATCTCAATGCACGAGCTGTAATGTAGGTGATAGGTTTGCTGTAAAAGTACACGTCGGTGTGTTTGCCCTCTTCCATCAGTATGTATGTAAATGGAGTGATTTAGCAGCTATGTATCAGGTTAACATTCCCATTCCCCTTTAATAAAAGGCTTAAAAGTCCCACAAGCCGTGTCCTTTCCTGTAACTTCAAACGACGAACAAGCTTCCAGATCAAAGCTCCCCAACTCCCGATGATCAAAAATACTGTGTCGTATTGCTTAAAGGAAAAAAAACTACTCCAGGCTGCTTATTTTTTCCCTCAGCAGGACGGCCAATTATAATCAGAGTAAATAACCGCAGCCAGAGCGTGTGAAATGTGCCACAAAATACGCAATAACAAGAAAGATTAAAAGCGCTATTTTGGGCCAAGCAGTGAGCAAGACAAATGTCGTCCATGGATATTAAAATAACAGCACAAAGCCCGGAGCTCAGAAAATGAAAAGTGCCAATATTCACAGAATGTGCGAACAGTTGCTTTATCACCGAGGGGGAAACTTTATCTGGAAATACACAGACTAATGAAATGTTTAACAAGGCACATATTTGAAAGCAGCACTGCATTTTGAAAGGAGTGCTGAATATCAAAGGGTGGTTTTGGTGTGTGTGTGTGTGTGTGTGTGTAAAAGAGAGAGAGTGAGAAACACTACCCCTTGTAGTGTTAACAACTGTCAGATGATCCACTGTGTTACAGGAACCCAACTGGAGCCACCGTGCGTCACGTGACAGCGTCAGGCATCAGCTCAGGCGTAATGCGGAGCAGAAAAAAAACACTTCTCCATAACAAATCAGAGAAGGTGAGACCTAAGTTCAGTGTTGCATATAAATATAATTTATTACTTGTTTAAAAATTCTTTCTTACATTTTGTACAGAAATTTCACAGAGGAGATGCAAGCTTTTTTGTTGTGTTTTTTTTTTGTTTGTTTGTTTTTGCAAATTACATCATGAACGTGCCATAAAAGAATAAGTAACATCCTCACTATAAATATAATAATCCAGAGCTATGGGAACTATGGAATGCAAATGCTAGAGCTTTGTATGCATGTACAGGTCAGTTTTGTTTTTGTTTTTTGTTTTTTTTTTTTTTAGAAAGGATGCAGAAGTTGCATAGACAGCTTTAGAAATCTGGACAACATAAATGAACTGAGCGGAAACAAAAAATGTAGACAGTAACACACTGCGTAGAGGGAGACATGCATTCTCGTCAGTCCGCTCTCTAATGTACAGCAGCTCTGCCTCGGCTCGAATCACAGCAACGGAGTCGCCATGAAGACCCTTAAACCGCAAACTGAACACGGGAAATCAAACGGCATTTCAGCTCGCCTCCTGGCTACGTCCGAACGTTCCTACTACCGTGTGGAAAAAGGTCAAAACCACATACTAAATAAAATAAAAATAAAATAGCACACAGGATTCACTACGGAACCGGCTGAAAGGTTGCTATAGTTACCACAAGGACCATTCTGTGTTTAGCTGTTGGACAAGATCATGTTATAATACTGAGATTGTAATACGTCACAATACTGAGATATCACAGGTAAATAAAAATAGATTTTAATCGTTAAAAACAGTTTGGTAGCAGCTGATTTGATGTGAAAAGTTTGTACTGTTTTTTTTTTAATTGAGAAAAAGTTTTTTTTTTTTTTTTAAATTGTATTTATTTATTTATTGTTCCTCCCTTTCAATGTTATTTTTAGGGCATTCATTTAATTTTTATTTTTATTTATTTTATTTTTTTTTTTACAAAACTTTTTTTGTTTTTGCTGTAATTTTCTTAGCAAATATTATGATACATTATTGTGTATCATATAAATAAATGGCTTCAAGTGAGATTATATATGATATGATATATTTTTGTCATATCGCCCACAACTGGTATTCCGGACGTAGCCAAGGTGTATAGATTCTGTCTACGATACTGTTTACTATGATAATCTGTAGTTCTGATATAACCAACAGTCTGTATTATTATTATTATTATTATTC
Source organism: Pangasius macronema (assembly GCA_037577455.1). Classification (NCBI taxonomy): domain Eukaryota; kingdom Metazoa; phylum Chordata; class Actinopteri; order Siluriformes; family Pangasiidae; genus Pangasius; species Pangasius macronema. Next base: position 4,118,158 of record CM074961.1, read on the forward strand.
CTACTATTAAAAAAATCGCTCTGATATGGTTTAGTGCATTAGTATGTGGTTTTGGGGGGAAAAAAAACAAAACAAAAACCTGTGACTAAATCCGTGACTGATCTGTGGCTTTTTTCCTCTCCGTGCCTGTTTTCCTAATTTCCTTCGTCAAGGTCAGATTTCTCCCAGCAGACTAAAACAGGGAACACAGGCCCAGTAACAGTGGAGAAATGTTTACAAAACCTCCAAAAGCGTGACCTTGATTTAAAAAAAAAAACAGCAAGCATTTGGCTGCTATTTTTCTCTTTTCCATGTCTCGATTAAAGTTGCGATTAAATACAGAGCACAAATGCAACCGAACGCAATTAATCCGAAAAGAATAACCAGAGAACGATAAACACTGTTAAACTTTACATGTACAATGGTCTCGAATGCTTATTTACAAGCTGCATATTTTTTGAAAAATTGTAGTTGCAGAGAATGTCCACTGGGTGGCACTGTAAAAAATACACACACGGCAGACCATACAGGATTTCTTTTCTTAAAAAAAAAAAAAAAAAAAAGGTAGAAAAATGATAAGGGAAAAGATACATAATGGGACACTGAATGAGGGAAAATAGTAATAAATGAGTATAAATAAAGGCAATATTAAATATATTCATCATCATCATCATCATCATCATAAAGGGAACCTTTTTATCAACTGTATCAATTTGAATGGGAAAGCGTTAAGGACTGACACGGGTTGGTGGCACTCGAGGGATTTCAATGCTTCTGATTCCTCTTAGCTGGGGCCTTGCCTAAACACACACACACACACACACACACACACACACACCCACACCACACACACCCCACACACACCTCACTGTCTATTACTTATTATCCCATATGTTAGAGAAAAAACTGGACAAGGTCCAATATCTGGACAGCAGAAGTCACGCGTTTCCTAAGAAACTGATTTGACAAATAATAAAAAAAAAGAAAAAAAGAAAAGAAACAAAACAGGAATCAAAAAGAAAACAGACTGTACCAGGAAGTGTACAGTGACAGGGCTTAAAGTACAATATCTCCTGAAGTTTCTCCATTCTGATCCTCTAGGTATCTGTAGTTGTACACGTTGCCGTGGTAACGAAAGCATGTGTGAGTCACCGCTCGACTCCCCCTGCGTAAGGCTGCGAGGGAAAAGCCGCCGTGCCCGTGTGTCCCGCTGCAGCGTTCCAGTCTTCTGCTCTCCTTCCCCCAGTTATTCACCCATCACTCCTTCCGTCATCCGCTGTGGCTGACGGGCATCAGTGCTCGGTTGCCATGGGGACAATGTTCTCATGGCGACCCATCTCCTCCAGCACGGCAGCCAATCGGTTCAGGTTGCCGTCGGGGAAGTGCTGAGCTTCCCACAGATCCAAAATCACACCGGTTGGACTGGACTTAGTGGCAAAGTAGTTCAGGTACCTGCAGAGAGAGAGAGAGCGAGAGAGAGCGCGAGAGAGAGCGAGAGAGAGAGAGAGCGAGGGAGATAAATACCTAGTGTGGTAACCTCTGTAATTAAGCACAGAGAATGAAATTGCCCTGATGGAGCCTTAAAGTACCCAAATGTATTATTATAAAGTAAAAATGGAGCATATTATATATAATATGAAGTTTATATTAAAACACGTGTTCTGATATGTTCTCGTTTCTATAGTAACAGCTCACTCACAGGGACGTGTACGGTGGACGATCTACATTATCTACAGATAAAAAGAAACGAATGAAAAATGTGCTGTTATTTAGCAAAGGAAACTGTTTCATCACTGATGCGGTCATGTTTTCAGTAACGAGATGTTTCTTTGACATGTATGGAAGGGATCTCCGGTGTCAGCACTTTCTCCCTCTCGGGATGTTCCACCACATTAAACGTAACTCTAAACGGATAAAAAGCATGACGTGTCACTTATTAATGAATTAAGAATTTTAATTGCTGGCATTGTTGTGTAAGAGGAATAAAAAAGCCTGCTGTTATAGCAAAATAATCAAATCCATTCTGTTTTATTCCTTAAGTAGATTATTATTTTCAATAATCATGATTTTTAGCGAAATCATCTGGCAAAGTGACCAGTTTCTCCGTTTTGTTGTTGTATATGATGCTCACTGCTAGCATTAAGTCGATTATAAATGAAAAAAACGTGACTCGAATGACCCACAGCCATTCGAGAGAAGCTAACCATCTACACATGACATTTCTGAGCAGTATAACAATTTTCTTTATTAATTTCTTAATTAGACGCTGATGTCATTCGATCATCTCCATCTCCATTTTGACAGTATCCTGGTTTTTCTACAGAGAGGGGCAATGATCCAGCAGCAGCAAGAGGAAGAGAGAGACAGGAGAGAGAAAAATCAAGGAAAGGAGGAGAGGGGGAGGGACTTCCACGCCTTGTGGACACACACAAAACACACTCACACTCACACACACACACACACACCACTGGCCTGGGCTCCTGCTGCTGCTGAAGATAAGGCGTCTCCTGCTGAGATGTGAACTCAATAACTGAAAACACAGTTTGCACTTCTCACACAAGCTGTCAAACATGGAGAGAGAGAGAGAGAGAGAGAGAGAGCAGTGCTGCAGGAGAGCGCAGGAATTCAGTCACACTTTCTGTATGCGCCTTTGCCTTTTCTCACAGCAAACACACACACGGTGAACACACACTGCGGCTGACCTGTCCAGGTTGAGTTTGTGTGCCAGCATCCTCCAGTCATTGCCACGGGTCTGAGGGGCGTCCAGGCTGCTGCACAGCTTCTGCCGAATGGATGGAGGGATACGGAAGGCGTTGGGGCCCACCAGCGTGGTGATGTTACTCGCCGGGTCCAGCAGAGACGTGTCGATACACTGTGAGTCCTGCAGGGGGCGACAGAGACACGGCGCGTATCAGCAGCTGAAACACTTTCAGTAATTTCACACTTTCAATGTGATTTAAGACCTAATATATAAAACACTTCAAAATAACCTCGTACGTCCCTGTTACTAGAACTCTTTTCAAAATGTTCAGTAAGCGTCGATAAACACCTACTGTTTATTTGATTTTATATAAAACTAAAATAAAAGCGATAATCAAAATTAATAAGATTAAATAAAGGAAAGCCAAAAAAATCGAAGTTGATATAAGTTCGAGTTTAAGACAATTTCTTCTTTATTAAGGTTTTTACTTCATAATTAGTCATTTCATCCTAAGTTTTTTTTTTTTGAAGACCTCCCAGGTCTGCTTTTGGCTACAGATCATTCTGTAAGAGCAGCCCCAAACCAACAGATCTTCACAACAGGACAGGACGGTTCAGGAGTGAACGTGTTTCGCTACTAAATACATTCATTTCCATGTGATAATATCTGTATACGCAGCACAGCCCAAGGTTTAAACTCCCTCTTAAAGACAACGTGTGACTGAAGATACAATAATAATAGCACCAGACACAAATATGAAGTCTATCTTTCAAATTCAGCTGTTATTTGTGGAGAGATGAGGTTTCTGTAGCATGATGAAGCGATGTATTATTTCATTTCGGCTTCCCTCCAGGGGCCCGCTTCTGCTTGATTCAGATTTAGACTTAGTTGTTCTTAAAAAAAAAAGTGTCTGAAATGAACTTCTGAAAACCACAAAACCTTCTCCGCAGGCTGTCAATCAGATCAGAAGTAGTCGAGGTTTGAGATTAGTAACAGATGAAGTGTCTAATGGCGCTCTGATGGAGATAAGGTTGCTTGGCACCACCTTGGCAGTGTTAGCGAAATGCTTTAAATATGTAGTTAGGTAAAGTTGAAAGTACATATGCTCTGTGAACTGTCTTATGAAAAGCGGACAGAGCTGAACCTGTTATAATGCTAATGTCACGGCTGGAAAAATGTAAAAAGAAGCATGAACTGACCTAACTGAACTAGCGAGACGATTATCACGGGTATAGAAACACTTAAACAGATGTTTAGTGTGGGAGGTAATCGACGTTAATATGACGTCTCGACGAATCAAGAGACAAGACTAACCAGTCTTCCACTTTATTCATTCTCTACAACAGCAGCACCAGTCCATTCTGCAAGGCAAATTCCTATTATTGCGCTCATTCTAATACAGAGTGAGCACTTCGAGGCTTCTCTGTAACGTAAACCGGGTTTTAATTTGAGAGAGAGAGAGAGGGGAAAAGAGAGGCTGGTGAAGGAACGACTGTTTTAGCTGATACAATTGAAAACTTGTTTGGTGGACGTTTCACACAAAAGTTGATTGCTGGCAAATTGCTGTTGTATAAGAGGAATAAAACATTTCAGGATGTGCATTAATTGGAAAATAATCAACTTCAGGCTGTTAACAGTAACTCAGCTTTGTACCAGGCTACTTTACACCACACCATGTCTTCACAATTTATTATTATTATTCCTGAACACTCCATACGAAAGAGTTCCACTAGGCTAACTTAAGGGGGAAAAAAAGTATCTCCAGCTAAGTGACAAGTAAAACATAACTCCTAATCTATTAGACAGCTGATAGGAACAGAGGCTTGTATTTTCAGATCTATTTACCGAGCAGAAATCTTGTGTGCTTTGGCATAACCCGTTCGCCGAAGAGATTATGTTATGAATTAATCATTTCTCCCGGAAGAGTCGATTGTTTGTTAAGTCATCGTTGCAGCATGGCATGTTGAATATTGAGGTTGAGCAGCTGTTTTTGGCAGCAGCAGCCTGCAGGAGGTCCTGTGGGAACCAGGCAGTGAAAGTCAACACCACTTGAAAATGTGCAATCTCCCAGCTCTCAGGACTTAATGACAATTAGCCGAGTGCCCAGTCACTCATGTAGGTCCTCTCGGGAGCGGAGAGAGGGAGTGAGGGAGAGAGAGGGAGAAATCAGATGGCCTGCCATCACAGGAGAGACAGCGGTGGCGAGAGCAATCAAACAGTGTGTAATTCGCTTCGGAGTGATGTGCAGGAAGCCGTCTGCACCTTCATCACTCTGCTCTGTTGCGCGCAGATGTCAGCTGTAGGGACAGGAGGCTGATTAGCCTTCATCGCAGAAAGAGCTTCTCTAAGTTTAGCTGAAAGAATCCACGTTGCGCGAACATCATGCAGAGGCTACTAAAACGCCAGCTCTAATTGCGCATCCACAGTCATCTGTCTCCCAAACGTCTCGCATCTGCGAGACTCAAAAGACTGTCAAAATCCCAGCGTCCTGCTGCGTCTGTGAGTGAAACATCAACTCCTTTTTTAAAATCCTAATCTCTGATCTGATTGTGCTGTCTGTCACTGCAACACGCTGAGGTAGCTGTACCTCTCAGCATCCGCCCTCGTCCATGTGGGGTTCCTCCGAGTTCTCCGGTTTCCTCCACTTCTCAAAAAACATGCTGAGGGATGGACTGGCTACTCTAAATTGCCACTAGGTGTGAATGAGTGTGTGAATTAGGGGCGTGATACAATGCCACTATGTCTATCTGGATTCGGCTTTAAACCAGAAGTGGGTGTGGCCTAAAACCGAATATTTTTTTATTTAAATATAAATCCACTACGAAGAAGTGTGACATCACTTACATGTTGTGTCTGCCATGAGCTAGTACTGTTTGACTTTATGCTTTATTTAGTATACAGTTAAGGGTCTTTGGTTTGACCTTAAGGGTCTTTGGTTCTTTGGATTGAAATCTACATCCAAATGCTTTGTGTTGATGGAACTGTTCCGCTGTGTCACTGACCTCCAACAGCGTGGTGTTGAGCTGGAAGATCTGGCCCTCACCCTCCACCTGGCGTACACACAGTTTGCAGGCCAGCTCCACCGTCGCAGCACTGAAGCGCTCCAGAGTGAAGGTGCAGTGCAGGTTCCTCTGAGAACCACTCCACACCTGCTGAAACGCCAGCTCCTGCAGAGACGGGCAGAGAGCACGATACGTGATATTTCATTATGCGTTTTAGATTACACTTCTCTGTATAAATGAAATGACGGCTCCCCAGTGGCAGGCGTAAGTCATGCTCATGGGTTTCAGTTTGCATATTAGAAAATGTTCTGAAAAATAATACAAAAAAATTCCACGCAGATCTGTACCTGGTACTTGGCCAGCAGTTTGCTCTTCCACTGCGTGTGCGGGACGTCATGCAGCGACAAACGCAGATTGTGGGTGCTGTCCTTAAAGTTCAGGGTCTTTGGTTCGTCCAGGAGCTTCCCACCCATCTGCTTCTCCATCTGCAGCACCTCCTGCAGGTCACACACACACACACACACATACATACACACAAATTTAGCTCCTAATTACAGGTAGCACATTTTAGACACACTGCCATCATTTCTGTAGCTCTTTGTGATTCTTTTAAAACCTACACCTTTATTTTTAGACTGGGCTGAGCCGAGCGAGACGGGACTGAAGAGCGATAAAAGGCGTGAATGAAATTTTTCAGTGTGTGTTCAGTGTGTGAGAACAGTTGGCTGATGGACTTTCTATTCAAATGAACGCTTCTCACTGCAGCATGGAAGCGAGCCTGTAGCCTCCTACCACTCATCTGTGCTCTCCCACACACACAGCTCACACACAGCTCACACACACACACACGCAAACAAATGTGTGCTATGTAAGTGTAAGCAAACACAACATATGCATACCTGTTACATAACTTATATACATGCACACACACACACACACACACACACACACACACACACACACACACACACACAGTCAAATGCACATACACACACATAAAACAGCTTCTTCTTCTTTCGGCTTTTCCCTTCAGGGGTAGCCTCAGCGAATCATCACTCTCCACCCATCCCTATCTTCTGCATCCTCACACACATAAAACAGCAAACAACTAAAATAATTGCACATATGTATACACACATGTGCATACACACACACACACACACACACACACACACACACACACACACACACAGTCAAATGCATATGCACATGTTTTTCTATATCCATTCACATATCCAAACAGGTACAGATATGGATGCACGCACACACACACACACACACACACACACACACACAAATAACAACTTTCCTAATAATACACTGGGGTAAAGTGTAATTTCTGTAGGAGGTGATATTATTATTATTATTATTATTATTATTATTATTATTATTATTATTATGACACAAAATTTCCAGTTTATGATAATGTATGAAAATAACATAGTGTGGGCTTGTTATTGTGCTGTGTTACAGCTGTGTGTTGCCCAGGTGTGTATGTGGAAGCTGGATACTCTGTTCAGGGGGGTCAGACTGACTTTGAGGGCGTCCTGCGTGTCGTCCAGGCAGTACACGCGGATGTTGTACTCGAGGGCGGTGCAGGTGACGGGGCCGAACACGGCCAGCTTCAGTCTCTTGGTGGTGGCTGCGCTCACTGACTGACCCACTAAGCAGTACGTCCCCAGCGTCTCGGTCAGGATGTGACACGCCTCCTCGTCCATCTGGATGTAGCAGGGTGTGGTGAAGTTCTCCTCCCCCACCACCACCACATCCTGCAAAAACACGAGCAAGACAATTAACACACGTCACATCGACGCAGCCCATAACCACTAATTGTCACAAGAATAACAAAAATACAACACCAACCAACAGACTAGGGCCAGATCACAACGCAATTGCACTGTTATGGCAGAGACTCTCAGCTAGCTAGCGTTATACAAGACGACGAGCGCGATGGCAATGATGGCAATATGAGCGTGAAAGCTGGATCTTTAGAAGCTGATCTGTTAGAGCAGAGCGTACGCATGAGGACAGATTAAAGTCCTAACGTGCTGCTGGATCTCTCTTTAGGCAGAGATGAAGTGAGGGCTAATTATAGGTAGCTACAGTGAAAACAGACCAACACGTCCAAGTTTAACGTTTAAACCAAAAAAGTCAACTCAGAATTTCATTACAAAATCAGTCTTGGAGATCACGGAGATTATTAAGATTAATACGCAAGTCATTCAGGGTGGATTTTCCTTGAATGTTAAGAGATAGCTAGCTGACTAACATTATCAGCTAGCTAGTGAGCTAGTTTTTTAACTAAAAGTAGCAATTGTGAGGTAGCTAAGCTTAACGTTAAATGAACGTTTGTTAGGGAAGTAAACTGTGTGACGTTTCACAAACCAAAATTATTTTTCATAATTGTACTTTTGTTTTCCTGAAACAAAAACGGAAAAGTATTTTTTTCATACAATTATTTAAGAAATAATAACATATATCCTTGTTTCATTACACAAAGACTGATGTTCATGAATCCAAGTGATCCAGAATCCAGACCATTTTTACTCTGGAACTCATTTTCATAAAAGATATAAAAAACATGTTGGTGATTAAAATATTCTGCAAAATCTTGCTGACTGTTCCTGCCGCCATGTTTATCTTCTTGCTATTTGTAACAGTACTTCAAGCACTAATGATAATCTAGCTTCTACGTGCTAGCCAGAAAAAAAACAAAAACATGTGGACAAGAATTAAATACAATAACTTTTTTTTTTTTGTAATTGTTGTCATTGTGTACAAATGAACAACTTCATGACATGACATTAACTGAAACCCGTGCGTGCCGCGAGGTGTACCGGTCTGTCATCACAATATTTCGTCGACATCACCTCAGACCCCACACAGTTAACCCCTATAATAACGCTCCTCTCAGCGTCTCGCTTCTGCTTTCATTACGCCCATCTGAGGCGGCGGATCTCGAGCCGAGCTTCTTCTCTCTATTAGTTATAATTCGGGCGCTTCTGCAGGCTTCTCGCTGTCATTAATTTCATCCCATTATGAGCAAGAGAGAGAGAAAAAGGAATTAAAATACTTTATTGTCAGCTTGGCCATTAAACAGCAGCATTATGACTGGTCATTAGCCTCTGTAACGGGTCCTGGGGGAGCGGCGGATTGCACAGCGTTAGCGAGATAATGAGGAAACAGCACACGGAAACTGGGCTAATGCCTTCCAGAACTGATTTATTTACCCAAGCCCTTAGTCAATCCATCATGACGCTTATTTAAAAAAAAAAGACAGAGAGAAAGTGTATCTCAGAAAGAGAATCTGCAATTGTTTACTGGAAAATTGTGATATTAAAAAAAGCTTTGCACAACAGACATTTCCTGTCAAGCGGTCAGCAGTGCATCATGGGAGAAAAGCTCATATGCATTTCTCATATGAGAAGCATATGCATTCTGACAGGGCGAACCGGTGAAATTTATTATCCACACATGCGCCAGCATTTCAGTCTTCACCACGAAGTGCAAAACCACAGCCATGAACTCCATCTCAACTCGCCAGCCGCCACTCGGATATCCCTCGCTGTGAGATCTAATCAATAGCCATTTCTTCGTTTAAAGTGATGAAATGCACATTTGCTTTTAGCGCACGCGCCACACCATCGACGTCCTTTAACGTCACACCACCATAACATCTGCTTATTCACAAAAAAACCCGAGCTGCAGTGTCTCTCCAGTGTCAGGCTGAGCTGTTATGCAGAATCAGGCGTGTTTTGGAACGATGGAGTGTATGGAGGATTTATGGCATTGTGAGAGAAATGGACTTTGTGGAGTGAGTAATCTGCTGCTCAGTGAAGCGAGTGCAACAGCAGTCCCTACAGACCAAGCTCCTCAACCCTCTGTCTCTTTCTCTCTCTTTCTCTCTCCATCTGAGCTCTGCCCTTAATCACTCTCTCCCCAGTGACTCCTCCATTCTTCTTCTCGCCTCTCCTCTCCTTTATTCTGCAGCATCCTCTCTTGTCCTGCTTTGTCCTCTCCGTCCCTCGTGTCTATTTCTGACCGCCGTTGTTGTACGCAATTTCGTCACTTCTTTCTCAGCGGATTAAAGGATGCAATATTCGTTTAAAATTTGAACTTCCAATTATGGCGAGATAACACAGACTGGTAGAAATCACAATCTTTTTTTTTTTTTTTTTCGATTTTGGGATCTATAAATAACATCACCTTTGTTCTGTGTGGGTGATCCTGAGCCCACTGTAGCCTCAGATACTTGAGAGGAGTGGAACCTGATGTGGTCTTCTGCCGTTGCAGATCATCGACCTCAACGTTCGACAGTTTGTGCGTTCTGAGATACTTTTCTGCTCACCATGGTTGTAAAGAGTGTTTATTTGAGTTGCTCATACCAGTCTGGCTTCTGACCTCTTTCATCGACAAGGTCAGATTTCTCAACATGTTGATAATTATTAAAAAAATAAATAAATGGTAACTACATAAATCTATAAATGTACTAAATATAATTTCATATTCAAAATTATTTGATTAATTTATATTAAAATTAATACTACTATTACTATTCCTACTGATAACAACAATAAGAGTTTTTATAAGTAAATCATATTTATAGTGTTAAATTAATTCAATTCCAACAAACTGTTCTGGAAACTGATTTCCTGTGAGAGTGTGTTCTCTGTGAAATAAACATCATCCAAAAGATTCGATTTCTGGTTTTATAAAGTATGCAAATGTGTGCATTAAATTAATCTGCTTCCGAATAAACGTATTTGTTTAGATGGTCGTTACCATTTCTAAGTACCACTATAGATAACACAGTGTTTTTTTTTTTGTTTGTTTTTTTTTATGACCCTATTCACCTCTGTCTTGCCTTGAAAACTAATTTAAATTTTTTTTTATTTTATTTTATTTATTTATCTAATTTGTGCATGTGTGTATCACATCATGAAAAATCTTTAACTCTGTTGAGAAACTCTAAAGTGCATCTGTCTCTCAGCAACAGGGTTCTTGGAACAGTTCCCACATTGTTTTAAAAAAAAAAAAAAAAAAAAAGTAGTAGTAAAAAAAGAGTAGCTGTAAAAATGTGTTTCTTTTCCATTAGCGCTTAAACACATCGTGTCTGAGGAAAACAGCTCCATGCCTTTGTGGTTATGTGCTCTTTTTACTTTTTTTTCCCCAGCATCCAAGCCTTGCTAGTTTTATTTCTTCTTATGACCACCCAAGAGTGTTTTATGTTTGAGAAGATGAGACAGAGGTCACAGACTGCTGCTAAGCAGCTCAAAAGCGGCACGGCTCTGCAGGGAGATGAATGCGGATGCACATCGAAGCCAGAGCGGGGAATTTGACAGCTGCTTGGAGCGATCTAAAAGAAATTGGCCATGTTTGCACATGATTTGCTCCAACATTGGATGTGTGACATCGATGACACTGTCACATTGGACAAAAACGAGGCTAAAATGTTCTTTAGTGACCAGCTATATCAAAGAAGCATCCAGAGGTTAATTCAGAACGATCTCAGTTATAACGCTATAACGATCCTATGGAATTATATTACAGTGCTGTTAAAATGCTCTAGTCTTGGTCAGAAGGTTCTACAACAGCAGTCCTTCAAATCGCGGGTTTATATTAACGCACTCGTTCTAATACGTTACTGTTTCTATAGCAACTCATTCACTGACACGTCCTATCATGCCCGCTGAACATAACCTAAACCTAAAAACAAATATTATTTAACAAAGAAAAATGTATCACTGAAATGGTGAAGCTTTCTGTAGGATATTTCTTTGACATTTATGGAAGGAGTCTCCAGTGCGAGCGCTTTGTGAGTCTTCATGTTTTGTGGTTTCTCAGCAACATGACAAGCTGCAACATTTCCTTATTACCTTAAAAAAGGAGAGGCTGACAAGGGAACGAGTGTTCATAGCTGCTAAGTCTCGCACATCTTCCACAACAATAAATATAACTCTAAACGGATAAAAAGCGCAACATGCCATTCTTTAATAAGTAAAAAAAACTGGTAAAATGCTATCGGTTAAGAGGAATGCAACACTTCTGGACGTGCTGTTATTGGAAAATACTTCACTTCAGGGTAGTGAGAGAAACTCTACTTCATCACACAACCCTGCTGTTGATTATTTTCCTATAACCGCACGGCCCCAGGTGTTTTATTCCTAATTGAATGCATGGAACATTATAGTGTGTGTGAGAGAAAGGAGTGTTTTGAAGGAAGCTCCTGCGTAGGCTGGTTCATGCTTCATGCACGACTAATTAGAGTGCTGGTGTTGTGTTCACGTGTGATAACTATAAAGGGCAGTAACCGGCTGCTTTGTTCACAGCTATGCCCCGGTCCTGGGCTAAGATAGCTCCAGATAACTTCTCCAGCGTTAATGACAAGACTGGCGGGTGGCCTGCGCTATCAGCGGCTCACGAGCTTCCATGAAGAACAAAAAGTAAAAAGCCCATCTTCTCCTCTCTGAAGCCTGGAGTGCGAGGCGCATGGAGGCACNCATGGAGGCACGGGCACCGGCTGCCTGATAACACACTGTTCTCCATTGCCATCTAATTAACTCTGGGTTCTGTTTACCGAGACTCGCCTAGCATGGTGTGAACAAACTCCGACTCTCATCTCCAGCTTTCTTTTTGCTCCTTGGTTTGCACTGTTTTTGCACAAAAACCACCGCCGTGCTATGTTCACCCGGCTCGACGGTTCGCAAACACACGCCTGCTCGAGTTCCGTACACGTCCCTCGGCAAATAAAGATGTAAAGTCTAGCTTCAACACGGGAGACGTTCTTTAAATATTTCACCTTGCATTTGCGTGTTCCACGCTCGTTAACTGTTTCATATCCACGAGTTCATACTTGAATGAGGCTTAAATTCCCCGAGTCACTCGTACTCACCTCCCATTGGCCAAGCTGCGACTGGCTCTTCAGCTGAATGAGCCAATCATCACTGTCGGCTTCAGCACAGTGGTGCATGGTGATGATGACCGGCCGGGTGAGGAGAGCTCCTGGAGGTCCACAGCTCACCACAGGGCTCAGAACAGTCTGAGTGTCATCCACCGAAGGTCTACACACACACGCACACAATGCACATATTACACACTTCCATCATCAAAGCAGGTATAACGAAATCCACACAAGCTATGATACAAACACTGTTTGGTGTCTCTGTCTGCCTTATTAACTCTAATGTCAAATTTCTGACCCAATTTTCTGCTATTTAAGTCATCGTCGGTTTCGCAATCAGGCAAATCTCAGATGGCGAAGGTTAGCACGCGCATTCTCTGACACTTGTTAAGCAGACTAACTGCCCGCATCAACTGCATACACGAGTTTAACAGTATTAAATTCATTCTCATTAACTTCCTATAAAAGCAGCTCTGACAGTAGTACTGGCTGCATTATTGTTTCTATAGTAACAACTTCTATAGTAACGACTGGATGGTGGACGCATCACAAAAATGTGTAATTGCTGATATGGCACGATCCAAAAAACAGAAGTTAAAAAAAAGAAAGAAGATTGAAGATTTATAACTACTATAACAAACTGGAATTAACTTGTTTCACAGACAGTCCACAACATTTAATGCACCTGTAAATGGATAAAACATACACTGAGTTTTGATCTCAGAACCATTTTGATCACTTACATTCTGCTTGGAACTGAACTTAGACAGCTGCAAGCCTAGATTTATTTATTTTTTCAATAATAAAATAATTGTTCCAGCTGGAAAGTGTATATATTGACTCAATCTGAAAAACACAACATGCAAAAGCGTGTTTTCAAATCATATTTCTATAGCAGAGATAATTTTCAGGTCATTCTGAGGTCGTAATGAGCCTCTGTGGCCCTGAGAGAGATGGAGATTCGGCTACTGGAAACAGTAACTTGGACCCTGGCTCTCATTATGTTGTTTTGTCAGGGCCAAGCTGGAGGAGGTATTGGAAAATGAGCAGAGCATGGCAGGGGGCTGGGGGGCCAGATGATTTCCCACAATCCTGTCTGGCTGTGCTGATGAATGTCAGAGTCTACAGGAGCGCTTTGCTTGTGGCGTGATTGGGGAGGGACGTTACCTCATTGTCTCCTTCCTGTGCACCGTCACGTACATCTCATACACCCGTCCCTGAGGGATAGCACCCGCTGGCACCAACAAGCTCACGCCTGTGGGTAGACACACACACACACACACACACACACACACACACACACACACACACACACACACACACACACAGAGCAACTGTCATCAAACTGTGACCTCTGCCACACACATTGCCCTCTGCCAGGCCCTGTGTCTGCCAGTGCTCACTACGGCGCCAGGCAAAGTGCAGAGAGCAAAGCCCTGTCAATGTCACTTACTTACACACACACACACACACACACAGTCTGGGCCACACAGCACAGAGCCAGCTCTGTGTAGAAATTCCCCGTTCAGGCTTAGATGCGACACCACTGAGAGGGTTGATTTTCTCCGGGAAAAGTGCTGCCTGCTTCCTTCTCTCACACAGCATCGATTTTTCTTCCTGTCCTTCTACTGAACTCTTCACTCGAAACAACCGAAAGAGACAAACAAAACCAAGAACGTCCCCTATTTTGACAATTTTAAACAGCTTTTAAATGGTTTCTGACACTCGGCGTTGTGATGAAATTAAAGCTGAACTTAACTTGTCATTTGTTTCAGTAGATTTCTCAACACACACACACACACACACACACACACACACTTTCCAGTTTTATTTATCAACCGAGCAGAAACTGTGAAAACTCCCACTGAGATTGGACTTGTTACGCTTTTCAGTTCACTCCAGGCCGAGAGTCGGCGTGCTGCTGAAATATTCATCTGCTGAAACATACAAGGATGCTGTGTGTAAATGAATGGAGACGCCTTGGAGAAAACCTAAACTTTCTCGACCTACAAACATCTGCTTGCGTATGCGCTTCACGTGGCGCGAACGCTCCCTGCATCCTAGTGCTCCAGAGAACCTTGGAAGAGATCTTTATAGTCCAGTCTTGATGCTGTAGGGAACAGCTGGCTTATGTGGATTTAAGCTACATGGCACACTTTCAAATGCTGGTAAGAGCTAAGAGCAGTGTTCCAATCACTGTTTCATAATGAATTAATGGCTAATAGTGCGCCCAGTTCCGAGGGGGCGACTGAGTGACTTGAGAATGATCACCCTTTCAGGCTTCAATCAACTGAGTACCCGGATCCCTTTATATCATTCATACGCTGCACTAAGGCACTCTGAGCACTGTTCTGCTGCTTTCGTGATCTCTGGGGAGCTGTAAAAACTCAGTCTCTATGATAGGGAGGAATCGGTATGCCTTTAGCTGGACACACAACAGAGAACTATTGACCTGGAGAGAGTGGGGGACATCAGACTGAGTGCTGAGATAAGATAATGAGGCCGAGCGTCCATCAGGCCAAGTCCTGCAGAGCAGAGAACACAAGAAGCGCTACAATCTTTCTCATCGCAGATACAAGCCGAATTTTGCTGCTTTCTATTTAGTGGGAAGTCGGGGCTTGTATATATATATATATAAAACATAGCAGCTGAGTTGCTGAACTCGGGGTTGAGGATACCGTCCTGAATTCCAGTGTAGGAACTCCGAGCTGAGGAGGCGTTTATAGGTTATTCCACGGTCAGAAGGTCAGTACTTATGAGTTAAGAACTTTAACCGAACGCTGAATGCCATGGGGCTAATTTATCAAGCTGGATGCGAATAAATTTATTTGTAAATAGTTTGCAGGAGCATTTACACATGACAATCCTGTTCGTTTGGAAGAATGTAAATTTATGTCTGAATTAAGCTAATGTCAACTTCTGATTCAAATCGTATAATTGAAGAGTTACTGCAATTTTATACGAATTATGTTTAAATTTCAACTGTGAAATTTTGTGATGTTTCATATTAATGACTTGAAAGCAAACAAATCCATAAATTACGATGAATAAGACTAGCAATTGGACTAAGAGGAAAGTTATTGCACCCTATAAAAGGAGGATAAGTTAGTGTGTGCTAGCCTATGGTAGCCGACTCGCTGCAGTGGCTGAGCTATATTTATTGGAAGATTAATGTGGCACTCTTTCACTGTTTAGTTGTCATTTTTCTCTTTTAGTGGGTGTCACTAAATCGAAATCTTTATGGCTAAATGGCATGTATCACATAACATAGAAGCAAGTGAGTAAGAAGAAAATGATTTTTTTTTGTAAATCTGGCAGGAACGTTCAGTTCAGTTTGGCCTATGAAAACATTTACACAACTATACTTAAAGCTAAATGATGAATGAGTTACAATATGCTTTTCAGAAACAATGCATGAATGCTATCACTGACAGTGTTAGCTGGCTTCTCACCCTGCGGAAGGCTTACAGTGATCCCTGGCACCCTTCCTGGCATCCCTGTCTTGTATTTGTCTGGTGTAAGCCTTGATAAATAGCACCTCAGGCAGAGTGTATGCACACACAGCAGCTCATTTCACTCTCCACATGCCTATATGAGTGTCAGAATGGGACTCGGTCCCTAAATCGATCAGCTCTCTCTGAAGGCGGTGGAGTGAAGTTCACAATCTCCTGACGTCCTAAAGACTCTTTGTGGACTCTGGCAATGTTTCATTAAATTGCTGAGAGCTGCCTGTAATCTGTGTTTATAGGCCTGGCTGTAAGTCGTACAGCACCTCTCTGGCAGCAGCACCCAGCGCGGCCTGCTCTTCATTAAGGCGTTTAGCATCAATCAGTGGCTGGCAGCACTGGGGCTACCAACATCCAGACTACATGTGCTGACACTCGCATATACACTACATGCTACTGGATCACTTCAAGATGTGCGCCTGAAGCACAAGTTGCCCTCGTAACCAACCCTAAACACAAACATTCACACTAAGAAGTGGAAATGCAAGACACATTTATGAAATCATGAAACCCTTTCAGTATGTCACGGTATGCCAAATAACTCTGAAGCGCCTGACTGCTTTAGAGTAACTTAAAATTGGTTTTTGGTTCATTGTGTTTAGGGTAATGTATAGTTTTTAAACAGACAGGAAGGTAAATCTTTTCGATTCATTTCCTTTGGTAAAACAGCTACATGTACAGTAGAGACCTAAAGTCATGGTTAAATAATTGAATGTGACTGGACAGAAGGTTGATGAATTTTCTATAGCAGAAGCTCTGACTGTAGTTCCGGCTGTAATTCAAATCACAGGTTTATTTTAATGCACTCATTTGAATAGTCATATGGGGAATTATACAGCTGACACTTCACACGTAGTTGTTGATATGGTGAAGCATTTTGGCATTTCTGGACTCATTTTTTTGTCTCATTCACTTCAAGAGCTACTATGACGTAAGACACAACGGGAGCTAACTTGATTTGTGGATGGATCTTTCTTCAAGACATGCTGTTACTGGAAAATAATCAACATCAATCAACTGGTAACAGTATCTCCTGCCATGTTTTATCCCTTACTTGTGGTAATTTTATCTATACCAGCATGTCACTACTGTACACCCCTCACACACCTGAGTTGGGCACAATGAGGTGTCCTCCGAGGGAGTTGAAGGAGCCGAAGGCGGTGCAGGATGGGTCTCGGGAGCGCACCAGGCTTTGAGTGCGTCGTCCCATGGTGTCGCTGTCGATGAGCGAGTGCGCCAGCTTGGGAGAAAGTTTGGACGAGAAGTCGGAAAGCTCGTCCTGCGGCGTCACGGTGCCTGACGAGTTGTAGACTTTGATCTTCAGGTTGGGCAGGGGGTCGAGCAGAGGGGAGTTCGTCATGGGGATTTTGTCAGCCACGTCATGAAGGGCATAGACGGGGCCGCGGTACATGGCCGCCGCCGAGGTCAGGTCAGGTGGTGCGGTCAGGAGATCTGCTAAACGGTAGAGAGTAGACAAAATAAGCTAAGGCTACATATGAACCTGGCGTAAACATTATATCTCTCTTTGGACTCTTCTGTATGTAACAAATCACTTCATTATTTATCATTTTCAGCTGTCATTCTAATACAGTATCATTTAACAACGTAACACAGAGAACTGTGGTGTATGGTGGAGGCTCCACATAAACAAATTTTAAAAAACATGTTGTTGATATTACTTTTTTTCAATTCAGTTTTATTTGTATAGCGCTTTTAACAATGGACACTGTCACAAAATAGCTTTATAGAAATATATAAATTCCAGATATAATAAAGTTATATATAGTTATATCGTTCTAAAGAATATGTTAAAGTTTACTAGAAGGAGATGTTTATTCGGAAGGAGTCTCCAGTGTCAGTGCGGGAAAGTCATCAGTACTCTTTGCGGCTTCTAATATGTAGTCAGTGGTAGTTGTATGGTGGTGTATTTCTGCTGATGAATGAGGCAGATGAATGATTCCAGTACATTGGGAATATCAACATATGGGCTGGAGTCAGTAATTATATGGTTGGTGTAGCTCACAAAATGGAATATGAGTGCAGTGTAAAAATTATTTTCCACTTTCTAGGTACTATGGACCATTTTGGTGTCAAAGTTTGTTCTAATTCAAGCTTCTCTCCACACACTGCACTGCACCACATCCCACGGACACACACAGTCACTGTTTGTCTCTTCCTTTCTCCACTCCACCACTTCTCTGAAGCAGGTGAAGCTCCAGTGAGGGTTCTTTGGGGCTCCGGGTTGGAGTTTTAGGTGCTGTGCTCCGGGCAGCAGATGGCATCCTTATTAACGAGTTAATCCCTTCGCAGGTACACAGATGAATATGTGTGGGCGTGCTGAGTGGGAGTGGTGGCCATGCTGAGCGCTCTTCCTCCTCACACACACACACACACACACACATACACATGTGCTTCATTCCTGTGCTTGTGCCTCCATAACAACAATTACCGCAACCTGATGGGTGCTACACTAAGTGTTAAGTGCTAGTCAGAGGTCTTGTGGAGAAAACGCTCGCACATCACACTTCCACACTGCAATTTTCCCAAGACAAATTTCCCAAGACTTCGGACGGACAGCATCTTGCTCACTAGCTTGTTTCCGAGACTAAATCGGCACCGCTCACTTTGCGAATGACGAGCCATTATTTTGTGAATCTCCCTGCATGCCGCGTATTGATTTTACACATCGTCGCAGGCAGAAAGCCGGAGAATGCAGAGCGCTCGTGTTTAGCTCGGCCTGCCCACATTCCTCGGTGTTTATCTTTTTCCACAACACCTTTCAGTCAGCTCGGCAGATGATATCTAATTATCATTGAACGTGCCGTGCAAGCGGAGCTAATTATGGCTTCATGATAACTTGCAGATTGCCTTCACATCAAAGTGACAAGCATTCTAATGGTGTCTTGGCAGAAACATCACCTACATGCCTTTTCCCTCCACCCCTTTCCATTCTCTCTTTTGTGCTTTCCCGTCACCACGGAAGGGGAAAAACAGTCACGCTTGAATTATGAATGTGTCATCACGGCTCCCGGGTGAGGCTTCTGACACATATCAATTCTCAATCTGCCACTGTCACCTCCGTCACAGTCTGCATTCATCAGACTACAGGTTCCTTTTTTTTTTTGCATTAAGGTGGCACTGAGAAAATGTCAAAATGTTTGCGAATGGACAGCACTGAAACTTTCGCAATTTAATACAATACAATATAATATAAGATGAACTAAATTGACATGCACTAATGATCTTCTCATCTGCCTCACCTGTGCGAGCGGTCTTGATGCTGACCGGCTGGAAGCCGCCGTTGAGAGCCGACGAATCGATGATGTCCGAGTCGAAGTCGCGATGGTTCTTGCGGTAAACGAAGAGGGCCACGATGACGGAGATGACTAAGCACATGATTACGGCGATGACAATGCCCACATAGAGAGCCACGTCGTCTGTGCTTGGGGCGGCTGTTGGTTAAAAAACAAAAGACAGGAAAAAAAAAAAGAAGAGAAGAAGAAGATAAGTCGGAAAGGCTTTGAACTAAAAGGCTGAGGACATCAAAAACGAATCATCACTGATTGATAGCACTTTCATTAAAACTGTGTCAAATTAGGAAGGAGATGCTGTCTGGGTGCCAATATCCTGTGCACGGATAGCTCAGGATATTAATAAATGCAGGACTTCATTACCTTCTACTGAGTGAATGGCACTTCCTGACTGGAATTCAAAGGAACTCATTTAAGAGCAGTGAATGAGGTGTTGTGTATACAGCAGGTAGAAAGTATTGAGAAATGAAAACCTAGATGGCTTCTGTCGGTCATAAATCCGGCCAGATAAAAGAGTCAGCTCCCTACGGTACATACACATGATTCACACACACACACTCAGTTTTCAAGGTGAAGTCTGAGATTTTTAAAAGTGTTTCCAAGACTGTACTCATCACATCAATTTACAGAGACATTACAAAAAAATTGATTTGTATGTAATACTGACATGCAAAGGATCTGAGTTTCTTATTATGATTATTTTCTTCTCTTTGGATTTTTTTCTGGCCCTGAAATAATCTCTAACCTGCACCGATTGGTCCAGCCTGCTTTCCCTTAACAGACAACTGATGACTTATATTTAATTTCATTTTACTATGTAGAGAAGGTCAGTGACTAATGTGTATCAGGAAACGGTAAGAAAACAGTGAGTGAGCGCTATGAAAGGAATAAAACTCAGGATGGTTCTTGTGGTAAACGAAGAGTGCGACGATCATGGAGATGACTGAGCGGGTCATGTTAAGGGAAAATATAACCAAACGATGGTGATTATTTTCCTATAACAGCACAAATGCCAACGTTTTTTCATTTCTTACACCACAGTGATTTTTAGCTTATCAACAAATGGCACATTCATGCATTAATACTGCGGAAGGTTCGTCAGACAAGTTACTTCCTGTTATCACTTACATTAGAGCAGTTATACGTTATAAGAACAGTTGTTCCTTCGCCATCCTGTCCCCATTTTTTTCTTTCTCTTGAAGTTAATAATTTTTTAAAAAAGCAGCTTTTGGTGTTGCTTAGAAACCCGAACGCACAGATTCCTCTGTTCTGAAGCCTTTGCTGTGGTTGAAGACCTACAAACCGTAACGAAGCCCTGACACTGAAGACTCATTCCATAAACATCAAATCAACACTGCCTAACTGATCAGATTTGAGAATTCAATCGCACCGAGGTGTAAATAATAATAAACAGCTCCTCCAGATGCAAATGCACGTCTTCGATATCCGTGTCTGTTCTCCTTCCGTGAATTAGCGTTTCTGTGGGGTAAATTTTATTCCCGCCTGATCTGGCAGCAGTTGAAGCTGAAAAATCAGAAATGTGGCTCTCACACTATCAAAAAAAACCAGAAATACTACAGCTGTAGGTATTGGCAACTCTGCACCATGTTTGGGTTGTGTGAAAAACATCTACATATCAATATATAAACATTACGTGTCCGTATAATATCTAGGTTCTGAATACCAATTAGAATTAGAAGCCTCATACAGTGCGTCAAGAAAGACCCACATTTCTCCCAAACTCACTCTGTCACTTTAACTTTGCTGATAAAATCTAAAAAAAAAAAAAAACCCTGTTTCATATTCCACCCCTCTCTTTCTCTCTCTATTGTTTTTTTTTCCAGCTGCAAAAATCTATCACTGATTATATGGGATCGCAGGCTGCGGATATGTGCCTGCTGACAAGCCGTCATTAGGGCTCACGTCAGGCGTACGTCTGCATTGAGAAGGCACTTTTGTCCTTGTGATAATTGTGATGAATGTGATTCGGCGTCAAAGCCACCTGTCAAGTGAGGGAAATGAGTCCACTTTTAAAGGTGTTCGAATGCCACAGGGGCAACGGGAACAGCTCTTTTCCCAGAACACCGAGCGGTGCTGATGCCTACATGAACAAGCTGGTAAGGGCTATTGATTCATCCATCAACCTTAAATGGGACATAATCAACCCCTCGTGTGTGGCAGGGAAAGGCTGAATGGATTCATGCGCCCGATTCTCCGGTTCGCACCCGCACCAAACTCAGAAGTGGAGCGCAGGATTGTGGGAGTGCATAAATTAGCTGTGCACTTAAACGGTAACTACTTACAGAGTCAATATCTGCGGTTCTGCACATGACCACTAGGTGGCAGTAGCAGCCATAAAAGTTGATTTCTCCAGTTCTAATGAGAATGCTGCACATCTTCATCATACACTTCAAAAGCGCTTACTGTCCTTTAAGCCATGCTTCCTGCAAATGCTTAATGGTGCGTTGCGATGAAGCTTTAACAGAAAACCTGAGGTGGAGGATGACTACATTCGGTTAACATTTAGAGTGAATGACAAGAGCTCTCACTCCAATCTTCTCTCACTCGCCTTGTTTTGGTTCTCAAAACTGCTCGGATTTTCTTTTAATTAAAGCTCCACTGGCAAAACAGAGAGATGATGCTCTGTGTGTGTGTGAGATCACATCAATGTGAAGATCAGCATCTCACTGGTCCTCTCGGGCTTTAATCACTGTGACATTCCATATTAATCTTTCCTAATGGGAGCCTTGCCCTCTAAACCTGACTGCTCTGACCTCTACGCCACGCTCCACTCACTGCTCACACTCCGGGCCTTACATGGTCATGGACTCAATCGGATACGAATTAAAATAATCGTACGCCGACCCCGTGGCGATCTTCTCATCGAGAGTCGTCTGGAAACCGGCTCTATGATGGGGCGGCTCAAGGGGATTGAGAGTTTCTCTTCCTGACTCATGGTGCTGATTTGGGCACGGGTGAAGCAGGAACCGATCCCATCGATCGCCCTGTGATCTCAGTAAGCCGGTGGAGGTGACGAGAGGGGTGTTGATTATCTGCCAGATTTTAAGCCTAAGCAGTCTGACACTTTCTGTGGAGATTATCCCGATGAAGCAATAGTCAGGTTTGGGTTACGGGGAAGCTATTTTCGAGACGTGCAAATCTGATACATTTCCATCCTAAACACTGAATCTCCAGTCATTCAGTTGCCATTACACCTCTTACAGTGTATTAAAAAAATGGAGATGTTTTTTTTTTAAAACAAAGATATCCAAATAAACAGCTCAAATTCCATCCCAGTTGGGAAACAGAGTAGAAAGAGAGAAAGAGAGAGAGTAATGAAAGTGTAGAGATTATGATCTGAATGCGGCTTTGCTACAAAAGCTCCCCGTGGTTATTTAACGTATATCTCTTCAGCCTGGCAATCTTCCACACACACACACACACACACACACACACACACACACACACATCTGATGATAAAGGAGGCAAAGACGGCAGGGTAAAGGGTTTGGAGGGGGCTAGTGAATGTATCACTTAGATTAATACATTTCTTTGAACATGAGTGATCGCAGGTAGAGGCAGAAAAAGAAATAATAGAGTCTGGAAATCAAAAAACAAAAAAAAAAACACAATAGGGTTATCGAGCGGTGCGCTCTTGAGTGTGTATGCGCGAGGAGGGTGAAAGAGTCGGCGCTCGTCTTCCTCAGCCAGTGATCACAGCATCCGAGTGTGAAAGAGGCACGCAGTGCAGCAACCGCTGCCCCCAGGCAAGAGAGGGAGTGAGAGAGGGACTGGAGAATTCTATCACTCTATTAACACATCCAGTGGATGAAACAAATGCAAAAGTAAAGGTGAGATGAAGGAGAGTGGGTGAAACTTTGAGAGAAATAGAAAAATGAGTAAATATAGAAGGAAGAGGTGAATAGGAAAAAAAAATCAAATCAAAACTCACATGGATATCCATAATCATCACTCTTGCCTTTTGGTTCAGAGGACTTCTGATATAGGGAACCTTAGGGAGGAAAAAAAAGGGAATTGGGGGAGGAGGTGAAAAAAAAAAAATCAAATTTAACACAACTTTGATTGAACAAAGCTCAGACACGGAAACAAAGGCAAGAGTAATGGTAATGCAAAACAGCCATCCTTCTCCATTTGGTGTCACTTTGGCCCATCTCGCTGCTCTCGCTCTCCAGACGGATGAGGCCGGGGGGGTGTGTGTGTGTGGTGTGTGTGTGGGGGGGGTTTAGCGAGAGCCAATGTCACCATCCGTCAGGCACGTTTTAGTGCTTCATTAGGACTAATGATCGCGTGCAATGGATTGTCTTAAACTGATAAACAGTCTCTGAGTCAATGAGTCAAAGGCACTTAGGGCCCAACATCTGCCAAGGAGGCCCTGAGAAATCGCTCCTCTCTTTTTTCTTACTCTCTTTCTCTCACTGTGTGGAGGTGGACACCATTAGCACATGGGCCTCTCGCTAATGTAGCATGCTGGAAAGGGTGCTAAATCAAATCGACGCTGACTAGAACAGGCAAGCGATGGGGCCTGATAAGCTCAGCATCTACATAAACTCATATATATTGAGAGAGAGAGAGACAGAGATGCTTGGGGATGCTTGCTTATATATTATATATATTAGCATTTTAATAAAAAAAGACACAATGCACAATAAAGTCAAGAAACGAGAAATAAAAGAACTGTTTTGTGCAGATGCAGTCGACTGAGAAAGGCAGGTAGATATATCGATGGATGGAGTAATCGATCGCTTGACTGGCGGTGAATTTACTGCCATGTAGTCAAACATGAAGGAGCGGGAGACAGGGTAAACTTTAGACGAGAGGATGAGAAAGCAGAAAGAATGAGATAGAGGAAGAGAGAGCTGGAAAACAGAGATGTTGGATATGGGATGAATGATATGACTTATGGCCAGAACATATGTCTTGCACGCTGTGTGAAGTCAGACTCCAGTGAGGGATCATCATCCTTTTTTTTTTTTTGGGAAAAACAGCTGTATACACATCGTCTATTTCTCACACGACATCGTGCAACAGACAGGGAAGTGAAAAGCGTCTCACGAGAGATTAGGAAGGGTTTTCAATGGTCACGTCTTTCTAAATGGAAATCAATTCCGCTGTAATTCTGCTACAAATGAAAGAAAAAAAAAAGAAAACAAAACAACACAATATAAAGTGTTTTAATAAGGTGCCACCAAAACAGCTTCAATGCGCCTCAGCATCGATTCTGCTGGAAATGAACTCCATTCTTCTAAAAGATTTTCCCTCCGTTGGTGTTTTGATGATGACTGTGAAGAGAGCTGTTGCTGTCACTAACGTCACTCCAGAACGATTCCCAGAATTGTTCATTTGGATTGAGATTTTGTGACTGTGAAGGCCATAGTGTATAATTCGCATCCTTTTCACACTCATCAAATCATTCAGTGAGAACCCGTGCCCTGTGATGGGGGCGGAGTCATCCTGGAAGAGACGACACCCATCAGGACAGAAAGGTTTCGCCATAGGATAAAGACGATCAGTCAGGAGAACTTATAAATGAAACTCTGTATTTATATCATTATATACACATCAGCTCTTCCAGTTTGTTTGACTAAATACGTTTTCACCAAACGTAATGATATCAGGTGATATTATCTGTCATACCACAGTGCTCTTGCATTCTTGATTCTGATTGGCCAGAAGGTGTGGATTCATTTTCTCTAACAAGTTTCCATCCTAATAAATAATTTCTAAAGTCATTTCTAAATACATTTACAAAATGTGCATTTGCTGATATTTGAGTGTGTTTATTAACACTGATGGAAGGAGTCTCCAGTGTCAGTGCTATAATGTCACATGAGAGGAAAAAAAAGAGAGGGTAGTGAGGGAACAATCGGTTAAAGCTGTTAAAACAGAAGTGATAACGGGGAACGAACCTTGTTGATGTTTTGCGCTATTATAAGAAAATAATCAATTTCGGGTAAGTAGCAGTAACTCTCTTTTTGTGCATCAGCAGCATCTCACCATCCTGTTGTTAATTATTTTCCAATAACAGCACTCCCCATGGGTTTTAGCACCTTATTGGGACTGGTACCGGCAAACGGATTTTCCTAACAGTTTGCCTTTAATATGATATTCTAATAAAACATCCGCAGACAGCTCAACCTGCAGAACAAAACTTCTGCAATACAGACTGAGAAACAGGAGGGTTTTGTGTATAGTACATTCCTGCTGCAGCTGCAGTGCTGGAGAAAAAGCTTGTATTTGCCCTTGCGCTCGTGTCTGTCTTGCCCTTTCTGCAAGATCGATATGTCAAGAAAATGTCATTTGTCTGTGGGTTGAGTAATCAAAGCCCTCAACAGGAACATCATAACAAACACAGACTGCTGAAGAAGCACAAAAAAATAATAATAAAAAAAAGAGATCAGTCTGAGCGGGAATCTAAAGCAGATATTTAAGTCTCTATATCAGAATAACAGGACTGCACATGCTATTTGACCCGAAACAAAACAACCCAGGAGGGAAATCTGTCTAGCATGTAATCTGCGAGGAGGCTCACCAGCAGTCTGGATGCGCTGAAGTGCTTTCTGGGAAGATGGGGAGAGGAAATGTAAAATTCTATATAAGTGATTTGTAGAAACGGTGAAGGCTTCTGTTGAGGGTGAGATCAGGGTCCGTCTGGAGCAGTGCGAGTTCACATATCACGCAAAAAAACCCTATTCGCAATGATATCTGCAATAATGTGAGCTTTTAGAGAATGTGGATTTCTCCTAAATGCACGGTGAAATGGTCATTAGCATGGACATAAGTGGTTTCACCCTTTTAACTCAGGGAGAGCGAAAAAAAAAAAAATCAATCGGGGAAGTGAGCCTAAATCTATATCGTTATGGGTTTTATATTCTCCACAAACTGGTCATCAATCTGACACAGAACTAATGCTTTCGCAAAAAAAAAAGAAAAAGAGAGAAGAACTGCGAGAGCAGAAAAGAGGACCACACACCCTATAAATCTCGCCTCGTGAAACTGAGGGCTGTTTTTTTTCATTTGTTTGTTGGTTTTTTTTTTTTTGAGATGACTACGGAGTTATTGATCCTCCAAGAATCTCCTAATCAATAGGGTCATTAATATTGTCTCATTTACATGTAGAGGCTTTTCAAATGAAACTGACAACATTAATTGGATTCCTTAATGTCATTAGTGTAATTCGGGGTGTACTTTTAATCAATCGCCGTTTGATCGCTGTGATAATTAAAGTGCAAGTACAGACGTGCAAAACTTGGAGAAATAATATGAAACTAAAAGTGCTTTCAAAGTCATCGCTGTCTCGTATATCGAATACACTTTCAGGCCGAGAGACCAAGAGCATACGGCCGGGAATTATATGACTATATGGTATCAGTGCCATGATAAATTACACCGCAATGTGATGTGCAGACAGCAGAATCTATTTAGCATTAACTGTTGTTGTCCTTTGATGGACTGGCGTTCCATTCAGGATGTTTTCCCGCATCAAGGCCAGTGTTCCCAGGACACAACCCCGGTCCAATGCAAAACCGATCCGATAAAGCGCTTGCCGGAGATGAACTATAGTCATCAATTGTAAAAAAAAAAAAAAACTTTTGTTCTCTCAAAATGTGGCTTTGCTGTTTTTCTGGCACTTTCTACTGTTTGTCTGATCAGAAGAATTTATGTAAATACATTTCACACATTTTTTTTTTTTGTATTTGGCTGCAGCCTGTGTAAAAATGCCAGTTCAGGAAAGAGGGGCTATGAGCCCGGATTAGAAAAAATAAATAAATAAATAAATAAATTTTAAACTGGGCATAAACCAAACAATGTTTGAAATATTTTCCAGCAGCACTTCAATATAAAATAAGCAAGACATAAATTTCTTTTTACGATATGCAGCCAAAGCTTCTGCACTCGTCTCGTTGAAAAAATTTCCTACGCAAAACACCTTCTGGTTTGCAAAGAGCAAAATGCTACGGAAATGTTATTACTGGAATTATTACAGAGCACTAACAGAGAAACCATTTTTTTTTTCCATTTTAATACAGTCAGTGTGCAGCATAGGTAAGATAAAAAAAAAAAACTTGTCATTTTGTCAACACTTATAATTGGCTCCTCTGAACCAAAAAAGGAAATAAATAAAAAATGAAAAAAATCGAGTGTGTGACTTTTGGTGCGACTCCTCCATGGCCCCCCGTCTCCTTCGCTTCCCGCTTGCTGGATTTCTGGTTTTTAAATTAGACTCCGGATCATCGTAATCACAGACGCTTAGCAATTCTGAAACTTCTCTCTAAGTACAGCATAATCACTTATCGTTATTTTAAATATAGCTCCTGAATGGTGGGTCTGTGACGGGGGTAATTACTTTCTGCATTGCTGCGTAGGCTGAGCCGTGATTTAACACTCCTGCGTTCTATATTTAGTCGCCGTGCTTGGTTTGACTAAACAAAGGTTTATATTGTTTTTGTTTTCTGGCTACAGATCATTTATCTATCCCGCATCCAATATCTATAGATCTGCTTTATTGTTAGTGGTAGAAAAAACAAAACAAGGAAATGAGAAATTGCAGAGAGAGAAATGAAAGGTTTAATAGACTTTCAAGAGGATTATACAGTCGCAAAAAAAAAGTGAGCTGAGGACAAAGAAGTGAGAGGAAGTCAGACTGTTACTCACTCTGCAAGCACAGGCCATCGGTGCAGTTCTTGGATTGGAGCACCATGCCCTCGCAGTCCTTGCCGCCGTTTTTCGGAGCCGGTGCGCTGCACTCTCTCCTCCTCCAGTGGGTGCACTCTGTCCCACATGTTGACCATTTACTCCATTCTGTCCACAAACCGTCCACTGGAAATACAGCAAGAGAATGTGTGCTGGTGATGGAGCCAGAACCACAGTCATCTTAATCACAACTCTGAGCTTCAGTGCAGCATGATGTCAGGATTTGAATAAGAGT
The DNA here is from genome assembly GCA_037577455.1 of Pangasius macronema. NCBI lineage: Eukaryota > Metazoa > Chordata > Actinopteri > Siluriformes > Pangasiidae > Pangasius > Pangasius macronema. The sequence continues at coordinate 4,146,505 of CM074961.1, forward strand.
TCCCATAACTACACTCTTCCAAGGGTTACTTGGATAGATAAAAGTTCTTCCTAAAGGGACAGGGAAACCCTGTCACGGTTTGCCACTGTCAAAGGTTCTCTACAGGATCTTTTCTCCAAGACTCGCAAACTCTGGGGCTCTAGATTTAACCTTTTGTGTCTAAGACTGCCTGGTTTGTATCAAAGAATCAGTAAGCATGTTAAACCTGAAGAAGATCTGATCTACTCGAAATTATGAAGTTAGTCAATTTGGCAACGTTTCGTCAACTAACTAACTGCTAACTACTGAATAGTTTTGGTTTCTGCTCACTTTGGAACAGTAACACTGCCAGTGAAAAGATTTGGAAGACACTGAAACATACAGTATTTTAGCAGTTTTGGTCAAACTTCAAGCAACAGCTTGTACAATTCTCTAAACTTGTAATCTAAGTCAGTTTACAGTGTACAGCAGTGGGAATCACTATCCACTACAATGCATCGAGGCATGTAAGTACGTGCAGGAGGTTTAAACTTTCAGTCAAGCATGAGTGAGTGATCAGGTATGAAGCATACAAGGCAAACAAAGGCCACATTCATTAACATTAAGGTACAGCATTCATTCACTCATCCTTAGTAACTGCCTTGTCAAGCTTGTTGTGGTTTACATTAGGCTATTATTTTTTTAAAAATATTATTTTATTATACATTATATTATTAACCGAGTCTAAGGAACTGCCAGAGCCCAAAGATTTAGGCCTTTTGTGAACCTTTTGTGTTAATTTTTTTGCTTATTTGGATGATGTGTTGACTTGTGTAGGCATTTACAGTGATTACACTGTAAGAAAGAATAAGAAATTACAAGTCATTAAATGCATTGTCTATTTGAATGGCAGTGTATCTGTCAATGCTGTGCTGATTATAGTCCACCATTCAAATAATAATATCTGTCATCAATGGTCTATAGTATAGTAGTTTCTGTTCACTAATAAATAGGGATAAATTGTGCCTAGTAAGAGACGGGCTCCAACTTACAAATTGACCTATACAGTAGGTGGGAAAATGGCCAATAACTGCAGGTATAAGGTAGGAATACCTAAAGTGGATATCTATGGTGAGCAATTGTGGATAAAAGCACAGGAAAAATCAGGAAGGAATCTCATCTTACTTCAAGATTTCCACTCTGGCTTGGTTAGAAACCAAGCCCCAATGGACAGAAATCCACAGATCAATGGGGATTATTGGAAACGGTACCTGGACATAATGGGTTGCAGGCCAGTTTCTGAATGGCCTGGCCTTCGCATATGGCTCCCCCATTGAGGGGCGCTGGGTTGGTGCAGCTCCGAGTCCTCTTCTGGAAGCCTTTCCCACAGCGACTGTTACACACCGACCACTCGGTCCATGTTGACCAACCTCCGTTCACTACCACAGCAAAATAAGAACCAAAAGTTTATTTGGATAAACTTTAAATGCTTGGCAGTATCAAAAGAGCTTTCATTTGCTATTCATTATGCATTTTTTCCTTTGGTGTGAACAGAAAGAGAGGACAGAATGTTTTCTTTTGCAGTGGCTATTTATGTACGATTGCTATGGCTCCTGAGACAATGGCAAAATCCATCTCACTCATCACGGCTCAAGAGACTGTGGCTGGGAAACACATTGTGGCTTTGGACTTCTAATGACTCTGCTTTTTCTTCACGATGTGAGAAGAAATGTGCTTTTGGGTAAACTGGTATGTGAGACTTGAAGAAGCCAAAGCAGAGCATTTTTTTTTGTTAAATCCTGGGTTTCTCTCTTTTTCTCTTTTCTTCAGAAGCTTTTTCTTGTGGCAGTGTTAGAACGTCTGTGAGTCTGATCTTCCCTCATGCTGTTCTTGGTCTAATCAGAAGATGAGTCTTTCCACTCCTTATCTTGCTCGGATTGAGCTCTGGTCTCTCCGGAACGCCACAGACATGCCTTGCGACATGGGCACTGCAGGAAGAAGGGATTGCAGTGCATTCTTTGTAGGATGAGCTGACTTCAAAGCCCCTCCATGTTGCCCTTGTGGTCTTTTGCATTTTGGGCTACAAAGAAAGGCCTGAAAAAAAAATCCAGCCCTTTTTGCAAATGCTTCTTTTGGATTTGCCTGAGCCGCACATGATGAAACCTCCCGTGTCTTTACTTCTCTGACTAATAACAAAGAAAGGTATAATGGTAATGGAGAGCAAAGAACTTAAAATAATGGAGCAGGGATAATCCCCAAGCTTTTAGTGCCATGCTAGTGATTTAGAGCTCCGTTGTGGCTTCAGACAGGAAGTCAGAAGTGAGAGACCGAGAGGAAACTTGACCCTGGTGACATCAGTGTCTAATGAGAACCACCAACCACCGCAGGCATATCCAGAGGGAGGGAGAAGGAATTTTTTGCAGATAGATTTCTGGATCTCCTTTTGGACCAACAACAAAGGAGCAGTCAGATGACGAACAGCAATGCCCACATTTCCTGATTCTGACCAAAATAAGAGAGTTATTCAGATGTTTCTGTGTCTCAGACAGTGGCTTAATGGTTGGGCTGCTGTCTGGAAGGTTGTGAGTTCAAATCCAAGCATTGCCACTGTTAAGTCATTGAGCAAGTTAAGTTAAGCCCTCAACTGCTCAGTCGTATCCTCTCTCAGTTATAAGCTGCTTTGGATAAAATCATCAACCAAATGAGCAAAAGTAACTCTTTGCTCTCTTTTCCATTTGAAACAGTTGCAGCTCAGGCTGAACTCCTCACCAATTTTGGTTCCACTGCTTCCAAAGCACAAGCCTCCTCCATTCCCCTTATTCTGACACAGGAGGTCATTTATTCTTCAAGCTAGACCCAGGAGCAATTCCAGTGAGTCTCCAGCTGAGGAAAAGTAAGAGATTTATTAAGGCTAGGGAGAGTGAAAACTACCATTTGCAGGATTCTGGAATTTGATGCGAAGAAAAACCAACTATGATAGCAGCAGGTGGGAAGCTCTGATTTACTGAAGATCTATTTTTTCCAACAAAGCAACAGGGAGAGTGTCTTTCTGTCTTTTACAGCTATGGCTCTGACTTCCTAAAATCATCCCTTGAGTGAAAGGGCGGCAGGGTCATGCTCAGTGGAGAACTTCCCTCGTGTTTTCCTCGTCCTTTAAGACTGCAAGGAATTGCCTGAGAACTTCGGCAGGGGGTAGTTCCAGCTTGTCAGCACATCTAACACTTCTTAAGAAGAAAACATCTTCCTGCTCTCGGAAGTGGCAAGGCGAGATCAGACTCGAAAAAGTCTGCTTTCAGGTTCAGTACAGATTTGATCCTAACTTCTCATTATAAACTCTTTGTTGATCAAACTGCTGTTTGTGATGTTAATTTCTCAAACACCAAGAAAGTCCTTAAAATATCAACACAACAGATTTTTTTGTGCAAATTAAACTGTTAAAAAAAAAAGGAAATTAACATTACCATAGACTATAACAGTGGCTGTGGTGCTCCTCCTCTTGGCCACGATGTTCTTGGCTACACAGGTGTAGTTAGCGGTATCGGACAGACGAGCCTGTTTGATGATCAGGTTGTGGTCAATAGTGATGTAAAAGTTACGATCATCCGCAGGGTCAATAATTTCTTCGTTCTTCAGCCACTCGACCTGCAGATACAAGACGGTAAAAGCGGCTCTCAGTCAGCACCAGGCGCTGCTAACGCACAACAGAGACATTCTCATATGGACGTTTTCATATGGACATTTTTACATCGATCCAATTTGCCTCCATAAATCAAAGTGAAGCATTTAAAGGTGCATTTGCACATAGCCCCGGCTTACATTTCAATAAAGTCCAATAACTGCCTTGGTGTTTATGCCTGCTAAGCCTGAACTTCTATAAAACGTCAATACCTATCATGTTCTCTTTTTATTCACCCTGAACAATAGAAATGGTCAGGTTTGAAGGAAAAACGGTGTTATTCTTGGAGCTGACAGCCTCCTCGACCTTTCCTTATGAGTTCCTACTTCCCGGTGATGCCAATATTAGACCTGAGGTCATATCAGAAGAGTGTGTAACTGTTTGGAGGTTTTATTTGACCATAAATCAAGCCGATTTTTTGCTGCTCGGCCCTCTGGAGGCAACGTTACAGATTGTAACCAGTCAATACAGTGCTAGACCTGAGATGGCTGAAATCTATGGCGAGTTGCTACCACGTGTCTCTGGAGGCTGCTTGGCCAGACTGCATGCATACTCAGTTTTACGAGTGAGGAGAGGAGGCAGTGGACATGTCCAAACTGCTGCCCATTACGGGTCATCACTAGGGCTAAACATTACTTTAGAGAGCAGGGGACGGTTAGGACTGTAAAAGCTTTCAGATAGTACATCTTCTAGACTTTTTTCTTCTAGTTTTTTTTTTCTTTTACAAGAGAAAGAAGCATAACCAAGAGAGAGATTCAGCCCGAGTTCATATGGCTGTGCAGACCGTTTAACTGACTTATACAAACATCTTAGCATTTTCCGAGGACTATAGAAAGAAGTTAATATGTCTGTCTGACCCTGTGCTAGAGAAGGAGACTCTCTTTCAACTTTACCTGCAAACAATTAATGCAGCACTATAGCGAGTATAAAACATCAGGAATGTTGATATGCAGTGAAAAATGGGGAAAGAAGCGTCAGGCTGCAGCTCCTCTTGTCACCGTGGCCATGAAATTCAGCATGCATGTAACTATATTTTATTTATATAGTTTATATAATATATATGAATCATTTTTTGTGGGTCATTTCATGATAGTTAGCTAGCTGGTGTTTATCTGGGCTTATTCTATTCTCTTCTAATATGCAGTATCCTCTGAACTGTTCCCTATCAGGTCAACTTTAATACCTAGCAGCATATCGCGGCAGCCATCTTGAATGAAGATTACTGATTGTCACATAATGACACTTTCAGTGTTTACTGTTTCTACACTTCAGGAAGAAATTCAGGCTACTTTCTGGCCCTGAAATGAGCTCCACCCCCCAGTGCTAACTGTCTCTGCAGTTTCTCTGTTGTTGGGGAAGTTTGGGTGGACGTTGAAATCAGACTGAGGTAGGACGTGTAATCAGAAGGTTTTTTTTCTCTGCTTCTTTTTTCTTTCTCTCCATTTTTTTCTGGGGAGCTGTACTGTAATGGCTTGGGACTGCGATTGCTGTAATGGCTTTGGGGCTGCGGTTGCCACAAGCAGCGAAGTAAGTAAGTAATTCAATCAATCAATCAATCAATCAAATGATACTTTGTTTATGTGGACTTATTCTGCGCATTTCATGAAACTGTTTATCTACAACTGTTAGTATTGAGACACTCGATGGCTTTTGAGGAGAATATGAAAGGATTTAGGCATGCAGTTTCATTTCCTTAAGATACAATCCAGCTGGACAAGCGATAATGCACGTACCCTTGCTTTGGAAATAGCATTCAGTACTACAAACTAGAAAAAGTAATGTAAGATTAAAAGCATGATATAAAAGTGAGAAGTGCGTGGCTGGCTGCAGTGACTCTACAGCTTTCTGAATTTCCGCTACTTCAGGTGGAAAGTGCTGGCTGAGGAGTGGCGGCCCGTCGGCGTGAGCAACAGCTGAGCAGACAGATTCATCGCTGACCCTGTTTGATTGAGCAGGACACTAAAAATACCATTCTGCCTCCCCAGGTCATTAAAGGGATCAGCTTGTGATAAGAGCAAACTCTTGCAGATAATGTGCAATTTTAAATTTTATTGCTTCCCATTATTGTTTATAAATATTTAATAGGTTTACGTGCATGCGTGTGTGCGTGTGTGTGCGTATGCTCTTGTGCAAGGCGAGATGCTGGTGTAATATCCTGCGATACCCTATACGCTCCTGCACTCCCTTAACGCTGGGATTGATAACATCCCCTATAGGCTCATCCATTCCTGAGCACCACTCTTCCTGTTCCATATTACACACTGTCACACAGTGGGGACAAACAGGGAGGCTGAGGGTTTAAGTCCAAGGTCATGCAGAACAGATCTGAAATATGTCTATTATGATAGTCTATCTTTCTCTAAGTACAATAGTCTAGGCCTGTGTATCATTCTCAAGTCATTATTTGTACAAATGCTGGGATCTCAGTTTGCTGAATCTCCTGGAATTTTAAAAACAAAATGCATCCAGACCTGCAGGTGGAAACGCCTTGTCCTTGAGAGAGGTTAGAGGAGGCTGGCCAGACTGGTTTGAGCTGACAGGAAAACTATGGTAACTCAAAGAACCACTCTTTACAACCGTGGTCAGCTGAAAAACATCTCAGAATGCACAACTCGTCCAAACCATGAGGTGGATGGGCTACAACAGCAGACGACCAAATCTCCCGTCAGCCAAGAACAGCAATCCGAGGCTACAGTCGGCCCAGGCTCTCCAAAACTTGGCAACGTTTTCCCAATCTTTAACTGCTTGGTTTAGGTGAACCTACACCTGGGAATTTTTCATGGTGGATAATGATTCCTATTTAACATTGTTTCAACCCACTCAGTACTTGTGGACTTACAGTATAAGCATATAGTTGTAGAAGAGTAATGATGTATAATCCCACTATCCGGTGTCTATCGAGTCTAGTTCCTTTTGTGGTTTCTTCCTCACGTTGTGTCAGGAAGTTTTTCCTCACCACGGTGGCCTCTGGCTTGCTCATTTAGGGATCTAAATCTACATCTGGTTTCCTGTAAAGCTGTTTTGTGACAACATCTAACATTAAAAGCACTATATAAATAAAAAATGAATTGAATTGATCATTTTACTGGCTCAGATATAGGTCCAGACTAGAGCATAATGCACCATGACGAACCTACATCTATTTATGGGCCATAAATTAGACCAAGCTAGCCTGATAATGGACATCCATGGATGTCTCGAGTCAGTCACTGCGAGTTAGTCCCAGGTCGAGTCCCAGGATGCAGATAAAACTGAATACGTCTGCATTCAGATGGCTTTGCTATACATCAAAATCTAACGTGACAGAAAATACAATGTGGGCAAAATAATGGCGTTAGCGAGAGGAAGTCGGATTGTGAGTGAAATCAATGAGGATTATGTATAAATCCACCGGGCATGAGGCAGCCTGGAGTGATTATATGCATCACTCAGTTTACTAAAACAAACAGGCAAACACGAAACAGTCTGATGGGAAGTGGTTAGGGGTGCGTGTGTGCGTGTGTGCGTGTGTGTTCGTGATTGCTGCTAGCATGCTGGAGCGTGTGTTTATATGTAGCAGTATGAATTTGCATGTGAGCATGTGTGTATGTACGTGTACACCCAAACAGAAGACATCAAAAAATGCACTATGATAGATCTAAATAACTGAAAACGGATGTGTGTTTGGACGCAGGTGCAGGTCAGGATTTTGGGGAAGCGAGTGTGTGTATATCTCCGTGCTGTGTAATGCTCTGCTGCTGATTGGAGCACGCATTCCCTGCTGGCTCGCTTATCCTGTTTTTTTTTTCCCACCGCTCCCTGAGGAGTTGCGAGTCCGACGTCGAGTCAGGCTTATACTGTATTCAAGCAAAATTCACCCTCACCTTTCACACAGGTAGCAGCAGCGCAAGCACAATCTGCCTACGATAACTGAAGCCGATGGTTTTAACTGTGAGAGCACGAGGCCATGGGCACCGGTGTAAGGGAATGTTTGTCAGCCAGCGAGAAGGCATGCCAGGCAGATATTGGGTTACTTACAGTCAGTTTCCTTTCAGAGTTCATTCAGAGGCTCCAGGGCTTGACGCCATTGTTGAATGAACAAATGAACACAAGAGATAACTCGTTTAAAATTTAATGAGACAATGAAGAAGACAAAAGGTATGGAGCATCGGGTTGGACTGATGCTCTGTCTGGGAATCAATGATTTTAAGTCATAGTCTATGTCTATTTATAACTGCATAAAACAACTACCAGACTATAAATTAATTAGAGTATAAAGTTTTTCCTAAACCATATGCGAATTAAGGAATGAAACACGAAAACACGTGCTGTTATAGTTAAACAATCAACAATAACAGCACATCCTCAAGAGTTTTATTCCTCTTACGACAGCAATTCACCAACAATTACAATGTTTTATTTATTAAAGAATGGCTCGTCGTGCATTTTATCCGTTTATAGCTACAAAATGCACAAAATAAGCTAGTTCCTGTTATCACTTGCGTTATAACAGCTATAAACATTAGTTCCCTTTCTTTTTTTCTCACTCGTAAAGCAAATGATGGAAAACAAGCGCAGCTAGGCTAGTCATGTTACTATAAACCGGAAAGCCTTCATCCTGAAGACTTTCCCATGGCGGATTGCTACAAAGTCTTGACTCTTGAGACTCCTCCCATAAATTCTACATAAACCCCTCCTCACTGAAAACTTCACCCACTTACATACCTTCTGACCAATCAGATTCGAAAATTCAATGTGTTAGCTACTGAGAAAAAAGCTAGCTAAGATGCTGATATACTGCTAGCTTACTTAGCGTGTTCTAGGTTTGCACACATCCATTAGTAAACAACAACAACAACAACTTTGTCTATTTGTTTGGTTGCTGTGTTTGTCGCAAGCAACGTTACTTGTTAATAGTTTAATTTTTCGTAATGCATATGAAAATATGAACATAGCTGCAATTTGTGTTCACTGCCTAGTGGTTACTTGAGTCCTCTTTTTCAAGTGTTTACTTAAAACTCGAGCAAAATAAGCTGATGTTTGGCATAACTGAACGGATACAAAATGGAGAACTTCAACCATGCCTAAGCACCTAGCCTTCTTCTTCCTCCTCCTCATCCTCAGTATGATGGTAATAAACTGACAACTGACTAATTAACTGGTTATTTATATATAACCAGTCTCTCTTTTTCTGTTTCGTCCCTTCCTCTAAATGACAACATGTGATGAGTGTGTGTATCGCTGAATTATTTACAATGTGAGTGTGTGCTTTTGATGGAACTAAAGTAAGTCTTAAACGCACGGAGGGGCCGCATCATGGCAAGTGGAAACTCTAACACGTACAAGTGTCACATAGCAACACACCCACATGTACTCATGGCTGGGTTCGAAGAAAAGTGTCACATTTCCGTCTTGTTTTGTCATGGCCCCATTTTCTCTCTCTCTCTCTCTCTCTCTCTCTCTCTCTCTCTCTCTCCCTCCCACACGGGCGATGCTCAGCAGCCATAGCCATAATTGCCACATTTCTTGTCATTAACGAAGAGGAAATTGCCACATGTCAAAAAGCAGAATATTTACCTTCGACAAAAGACACAAAAAAAAGAAAATTAGTGCCTGAAAAAAGGTGAGAGAGAGAACCGCGCACGGCAGAGCGGTGCCATCTTCTGCTAAAGAGTGTGACGTCTTCATTTAGATAAGTTAGGAGACAGAGGAGAAAGCGGGCATTTGATTATTGCTCGCTCAGGCACTAATATTCATGCAGGAAATTAAAACAAATGGTCATTACACAAATAGAGAGAAACATTAGGAGCCAATTATTCTGTCCTAACTGCATCAAGCGAAGCTGACATCAATTTAATTTTGAGCACCTGCGAATGCTGGCGTATTTGTGTGTGTTTGCGTGTGTGTGTCTAGTGCGAGTCCGTGATTGGGCTGTCATTTAGTGCTTAAAATTCTAACTTTTCAAAAGTGGCTTTGAACACTGCATCTAAGAAAACAGGAATTGATCTATGCACTGACCAGCCACTTTAATAGGAACACCTGTAGACCTGCTGCTTCTATTATTATTATTATTATTATTATTATTATTATTATTATTATTCATGTATCAGTAATGACACTGTTCTTCACCATCTCAACGAACAACATGTGTATGAGCTGTTACTATAGAAACAATAATGAGCGCATTAATATGATCCTTTCATTCATGTTCCAGTCGGGAACTACTTTCTCTTACGTGGAAATAATGCGCACCTACTTACCAATCAGATTCGAGCATTCAGCCACGCTGTGCTCTAATACTCCATGAACCAGACAAAGAGTGTAACTGATTGATTTGTCACAATTCAGTGCACACAATTAGCACTCAGTATCACCCAGAGTATTAGCATTACCTTTAGTAACTGAAGTGGCACTACTGGTGTCATGACCCGTATATAAAACGTATTTCTGTATCTTCTGTATCAAAGTATAATCTACTATACACACACATATATATATGCATTTACGTGTGGCGTGTGTGAAGCCTCGGCATGATTGAGTGAATGATGCGGAGGAAGCAGAGCTGACATTTAGTAATAACGATTCTAATGAAGTGTGGCAATTGTTTTAAATGACAGAGGCAGTGAAATAATCTGCACACTGATCCGAACAGGAAGGCAGTCTGTATTCTCGGTAATAACCCCACATTCTGTTCCCCCAAGTCGACTCCCAGTGTCAATCGCGCCCTCCTTCTGCCACGAAGCAGAACGTAGTAATGTCTCCTCCAGGGTTTGACTTATGCCTGGGAAAAACGACATCAAAAACAGCAGCGCTCTCACTAGCCTGTGATTTCATGTGTAATGGGGTGGTGCGATCGGAGATGCTTTCCAGATGAAAGCGCCCAAAACAAAGAAATGAAATGAAAACATCGCGGCAATCTGCTCCCACTTTAATCGCCTCCATATTGCTGGGATTTGTGGGCCAGAGAGCGATGTGCATATGACACAAATGGAAACGCTCTGCAGTCGTCTCGCCCGCTCGGCTTCCCTTCTGAATAATTTACACTCGAGACGCGAACGGGGCTTATCGGTACGAGCCCGGCAAAATTCACAACAACCCTGTTTGCTTTGGGGGGAAAAAAAAAAAAAAGAAAAAAAAAGTGCACTGAGCTAAGACAAAGTAGACTGCGACAAATCCTAACTACCAGAATAAATATTTCATGGGATATACTGTTCCTTTTTAGATCTCATATAAATGTGTTCATGGCCTTTTTTTTTTTTTTTTTTTTCAGGGAAGCTTGAGAAAATGTGCGCTCAGTCAGAGATGCAAAACCCACAGTTATTCTGTAAACGCCAGGACACAGGGAGAGTGGGTGGAAAACTCTCTCTCCTTCTCTCTCTCTCTTTCTCTCACACACAAACACAAACGCACACGGACACACACACACACGCAGTGTGAGAGCAAGAGTGGGAGAGAGGTGATTAATAAGTGTTGTTAGAGCCAGGCATGAGAGGCTCACTCTCTAGACTGAGGCAGAGAGAGACAGAGGCTAAAGCACCAGGCCTCTCCGGATAACCCGTGCACAGATGTCCTAATTAACACTGAAGGTCGAGCAGACTGCTGAGGTGTGCCGAGATGGCCCCACCTTACCCTCGCTCGTTTTTACACCATTTATTTTTATTCTACGCTTCTCAGGTGAGTAGCGATGCCTGTTACTACTACGGCGTGCCAAAGAGCCATCACTATATCTGTCCGTTTCACTAAACAGGAGTTCATCAGAACGTTTCAAAGCACGGATCTGTCTCAGGACTGGAGATGGACGAAGCTGGCGAACATGCGATTAGCTGTGATAACCTTTCCATCGTGCAGATCTGGAACTGAAATTTAAAAAAAAGAAAAAAAGAAAAGAAAAACAAGATGGTAAGAGACCAGACTATTATAAAGTTCGTAACTTGTTCCACAACAGTAAACTCTGGATATCTGGAGGCGGAACGTTTACTGGATGAATCAGCAAGAATAAAATCCTGGAAGTGAACTACAAAATTAAAACTATTTTTATTTATTTTTAAATTTTTTATACTGGTGTCCATAACACTAAGTTACAAAAAGCCCTGAAACACCAATTTGGACATCACAGGCACTTTGAGTGTATCGTTACTTAACTGTATCGTTAATAAATAAAACATTGTTAGCATTTACAAACTGCAGTGGTATAAGAGGAATAAAACACTCCAGGGGTGACGTGCTGGGGTGAACATGGCAGGGAGCATTACATCACCTCGTCGTTCATTGGTTTCCTAAATCATTCCTTGATTATCCCTTAGTTATTATTATTGAAATTTTACTTTTTGCTAGCTAGAGAGTTGGCTTTTAGCAAGACTTGAGGAGAAGAGCCTAGACTGTTCTAACGTTAGTGTAACTTCATGTTTCATGGACTAAAAATGGATCAAAGAATGACATGTACATTTACAAACTGTTGTGTACACAAATAACAATAGTTATTATTCATCGTACTTTTTGCTAGCTGTTGAGCTGGCTGCTAGCTAGCAGCAAAGGCTGCTACAACCTTGTTGCTATGTTAAATATTAAACAGAAGTCCAGAAAACTAAACGAGAGAACTGAATCGAGGCGTCTTTCCCAGAACTTGCAGCCTGAGCTGCGTTCTCACAGCACTGCATAGAGACGGCTTAGTCGTCTTGACGAGATTGGTTGAAAGGGAACAGACACGTACAGACAAGACAGGAAAGGTCAGATTGATTCTTATCATTTACGATTAAATTGTCTCTATGAAAGCGTACAAAAAATGTCAGAAAATGATACACAAAAGTTTATGAGTTTTGATTCAATCAAAGAGTAGCGCAGGCCTGGCGTATCTGTTACCAGCAAAAATATGGAAATTTGCAGCAAATCAATGTGCATAAATATTAATACCGCGCAATGTTCCAGAGCACACGGTATTATTTGTGCGATGGATATCTATGCCGTGACACAGAATGAGTTAGCAGTGACCTTGCCAAGCTGAGAGAAACTGATCAAACTGCCGAGGTTTTACACAGAGGAAAAAGAGAAAGAGAGCGATGGGTTTAGAGAAGGCTTTTAATGATAATACCCCAAAACTGCAACATTTACAGGAACCAGAGCGCTCATACATCTTTGCCTTATTCATGACTCACATTTGAGAAATCCTCCATCTGTAATACACCTTTCCCTTCAGGTTTCTTTATCTACCTCCTAACCGCACACACAAATTATCCATGTTTTGATTAATGGAGTTACAATAAAGCTGAAAAGAAGACAAAGTATTTGAAAATGAATTGTATATATGTGAATTATATACACATTGAGTGAGCAGCAGTTCTCTGAGCCTTGTTGATGAGAGAGGTCAGAGAAGAATGCCCAAAGTGGTTTGAGCTGACAGGAAGTCTATGGTAACTCATGGTAAATATTCAAATAATTCAGCGATCCTCGGCCCACTGTAGCCTCAGATTCCCGTTCTTAGCTAACAGGAGAGCATCCCGATGTGGCCTTCTGCTCTTGTAGCCTTTCCACCTGAACGTTCTAAATATTGCACATTCTGAGATGCTTTCCTGCTCACCATGGTTGTACACAGTGGAATTTGAGTTACTATAGCCTTCCTGTCAGCTCAAACCTGCCTGGCCATTCTCCTCTGACCTCTCTCATCAACATGGGGTTTCTGCCCACACAACTGCCGCTCACTGGATGTTTTTTGCACTTTTTGCACTGTTCTGCATGAATGCTAGAGACTGTTTGTGTGAAAATCCCAGAAGATAAGGTCACAGACTTTATGAGTTTGGTCGGGTAGACCGTGGTTGTTGGTAGGTTCCAGTTCCGGTGACGTCTAGGTTCCGGACTGCAGATCCAATGCCACTGCAGATCCAAGACCACTGCAGATCCAATGCCACTGCAGATCCAAGGCCACTGCAGATCCAATGCCACTGCAGATCCAAGGCCAATGCAGATCCAAGGCCACTGCAGACCCAAGGCCACTGCAGATCCAAGGCCACTCCAGATCCAAGACCACTGCAGATCCAAGACCACTGCAGTTTATATCAAACATCATTTTTCGCCATTCTGATGTTTGATTTAAACTGCAGTGGTCTTGGATCTTAACTAATACTCCACATATTATTTACACAAAAATACCCAAACTAAAACAAAGAGAGTTCACAATTCCATCCTACCATGCTGAACTCAACCCAACACCAGCTACCTTATACTCAGCCATGTTGCAGAAATAGCACCTGGGCCATCTGTCCATTGAGCTATATGTTGGTCACAACAGTGTGTGATGCCGTCAGGTCCAGCATAGTGAGCACTCACACTTTCTGCTTACAGTCTTTATACTTCTGAGGTACACTCCTTTGCATTTTACACCTTCTTCCCTTATTTAAGCCTAGCCTGAGCCAAGAACAACTCCCACTCACAGTACAGTATACACCACACAGGACTGAAAGGATTGAACTGCAGCAAGTGTGGGGAATTCTCCGTCACAACTCGAGTCGTTTACAAACGATGGACCCTCCACTGATTCAGCAGTGTTGTTGAGGCGAGAGGGGTGGTGGTGGGGGGGGGTGTCATTTTGGTAGTTGCAGCCTCATTAATATTGCAAATCTTTTTACAGTGAACACACTATTTCAGCAAAAAAAAGATTCCCTGTGGACTTGCACTGCAGCGAACCTCGACCAAACATAACAGCAGATAACATGATAAATGAGCGCTAAAGAGTTCTAATTGAACAACAGCATTAAATAACATTAAGTACACCGTTGTCTATTTCATTATAATAAAGCTGAAGTGTGTTGGAGCTCAATCCCTTGTGCCCTTTCCTTGCTCGCTCACTCAGGATGCTAGCTAGCAAAAAAGATATATACTCTTATCACTGGGGCTGATAATAATTCTCTATCAACCACAACAGTATCATCATTATATCATTAGATCACTGATACATTTAATGTTATGATGACCTGTGTTAGCATCATATTCATTACGTGTTCAATGTTTAGCACACTACCTAATGATTGGCTAGCTTTAGAACTGTGCCTCAAGGCAAAACCTTAGGCCTACTAAAGCCTCCCTAGCAAGCTATATAATAATAGGCTGACTATTATATCATATACAGGTTATATAGCTAACATTGGGTTAACTTTTAGGCTGTGCACAAGTTAGAAAGCTAGCTAACCTTAGGCTATTATATTGTGTACACGTACATTAGCAAGCTAACTAACATTAGGCTAAGTCTTATATTGTACAAACCAGTAGATAGGTTCCCTAGCAAGCTAGCTAACATCAGGGTAACTATTATATTGTGTAAACCAGTAGATAGGTTCCCTAGCAAGCTAGCTAACATCAGGGTAACTATTATATTGTGTAAACCAGTAGATAGGTTCCCTAGCAAGCTAGCTAACATCAGGGTAACTATTATATTGTGTAAACCAGTAGATAGGTTCCCTAGTAAGCTAGCTAACATCAGGGTAACTATTATATTGTGTAAACCAGTANCTAGCTATTATTTAAGTAAAACCATAGCAAGTGTTTCCTGCTAAAAATGATTTATCTTGCTGTCAATTCAGTGCATTTGTTGAGTTAATAGAGGGAAAATCTGGATTTCTGAGTGCACGTAGATGCTTCTAAGTTGGCAAACAGTATCGCACTCCTGCGGCGTACAGCGAGGGTTTGGAAGTTCCTCCAGCCGTCTCCTAGGCTGTGTAAAATGGGTCAGTGTTTTTCGGAGGCAGCATAGGCCTCTACCCCAGGGTGCACCAATAACTTTCTCCCCACCAGCGCCCGGCAGGACCCCAGCCTGCCCAGCAACTGCCTGAATGAAAAACTCCGCTGCCATGGCGATGGGCTCACCAAGCGCATCGGCATGCCATCACCTTTGAACCCTGTCTTTATCTAAGCACTTTGACAAGTGTTTCTAAGAGCCATGAGAAAAGGAAGAGAGAAACAGAAATACAGCCTCCTTTCACAGCACAGACTTAAGACCATTTTATGGGCTTGCCAAGATGCTGCTCGTGCAAAAGGGGGTCATGAAAGGAAGGTAAAGAAAAGCCCCCCAAAAAAAAAGCTTTCGCTTGCTTGTGATCGAGCTCTTTCGGAGCACATAAAAGAGTTCATGGAAGGAAATGAATAGTGAGGCATTTCAAAGGGTTGCCAAATCCTCATATCCTTGACCCCCCTCCAGCTGAAATTCATCTCTTAAAATGAACTGACGGATGCTTGTGAAAGCAAAACTACAAGCTGGGAATGAAAAACAAATAATAATAATAATAATAATAATAATAATAATAATGTTCCTGTTTAATGTTAAAATCCAAAATCTTTTCTCTCACACTTCATTAAACCCATTAAAAATGCAAGGGGAATGGAAACATATGTAAAAAAAAACTCCAGAGAGGCATTGAATCGGCTCTAATATATTCACAGCACATGATTCATACGAATGATCCAACCGCTGTGCTATTTTGCAGTGGAAAAAAAAGCCACAGTCGCAGTATGTCATGCACATTCTTAATGGGCAGGAGAAAGTGCCAAGATAAATGTCTGCAGCTTGTTTTCCTTGTACAGGTTTGGAAGTGCTGGCACTATCAGATGAAGACGGTTCCACCAGCTTGGGCCGGCAAAGGGCAAGCTGAAATACATCGCTTTTGCCTAGGGATTCGTCTGTCAAGTCAGAAGCGCAGACAGACAAAGCGCTTCCTGGAAGGGAGTTTATAAGTTTCCGAGTGAATGGAGTCTGTGAGTCCAATTGGCCTGGATGTTCATGTGCCTCCTGAGTGATGGGGAAATGAATTATCTGATTGTTCGTGCATTTGGGTTACAAAATGGCGCGTTCTGTAAGCCTCATTTCCGAGGTAAACAACACAGTGTGCATTTGCATAGAAAGCGGGGGTACGCTACATTTACAGGTGACATTCTCAAGCCCAAACAATGGCCTGCTTGCTTCAGAAGGCCATTAGCATAATGTGTTGCTCTACAGGTTTTCTGATTACATTTGACCGATGTTAACTCTGTCATTACATAATCCTAATCACATGTGCGCGGACGGTACAATCCTGCGTCATAATGCAACACGCAGTACAGGTCCTTGCAATCATGCTCCATTTTCATATTCATATTCATTTGTATAATACTGTACACAAGATACATACCGAAAACAAAGCTATCTGCTATACTTCACTGTAGTCTGATTTGATTGGGGATTTGTACACCTGATCCAAATACCCGATAGTTAAATCACACAAAAGGACGTAATGTATGAGCAACACGAGTAGGATGGACGATTGCATTAGACTATAATCCTTGCTTAATCAGATTGTTTTTCCTACCCTCCGCTCAGCAAGAGTTACGCCGTGGATCAAACGAGAGTCACAGCTTTCACGTTTCAGCTTGTTTCGTCTCTCTCTTTCAGGTTCTTGAGTGCTGTTGGGAGATATCTTTACTTTTCCTTTTTGGAGGAATAATCACTGCAGATTTTTGTAAATGCATACACAGCCATAGCCACAAGCCATCTGTTTTCTCTCCGGGAGATTTGTGAAACTTAAGACGCCTGCGAATGTAGAAATACATAGGAAAGAAAAAAAGCAAGAGAACAGAAGCCGAGGAAGAGGAGACGAGCAGAAGACAAGAATCGGGACCAGTTTATCCAACTTGGATTTGGTGACTTTTTAGACCCCTTTAGCGAATTTATCTCAAAAAAGAGCCTAGTGACAAATCTAGTGTCTTTTTTTTTTAGCACCAGTTAGTGAATGTCCTGTACCTGATGTGGCTCTCCAGCTCTCCTCAGGTTCAACTGACACCAATCACCATCACTATTGTTCGCAATGACCATTCACTGATGCCTATTGTTCTAAACAACCAATCACTAATCACCATTATTTCCAAAGACCAATCATTGGCCACTGTTTCCAATGACCAATCACCATTGTTCCCAACAAGCACTAATCAGCATTTTTTCCTAACCATGAATTATTGATGACCATTGCTCCAATCAGTGACCACCACTGTTTCCAACAACCAATCACTAATCACCATTATTTCCAATGACCAATCACTGATCCCCATTGTTCCCAAAAACCAATGCCTAAATAAGAAAACAGTTTTTTTTTGGCTCCATGACCATAGACTTCATTCTATAAGAAATAAGTTAGAATCTATTATTTCACAGCACTCTTGGATTTCCAGTTTGACTGGTCAGAGGTTATTGATGAATTTTCTACAACAGCAGCTCTGACAGGAGGCTGGAACGTGTTTTGTTATGCAAATGGTAATAATTCAATGAATATGCAAATTAGTCCATGATGTCATCCGGTGACTTCTGGTGACTTTTTGCACATGCATTAGACTGATCGAGAAAATCCAACTGTTAAAAAAAAAAACAACAACCACAAGGCCTGGATTTACTTCTTCACCTAGGGATGAGGTGAGCCGGGCACTAATCTGGCAGAATGACAAATGCCACTGTGTGCCGCCAAAAACACACCTTCGGTTTAGTCATGCTGAAGATCCTTCAGTGTCCTGTGGAGCTGATGTGAGCCGACAGGGCTGGCAGGCGGCTTTAACCCCGGCTCTGTCCGATTCTGTGCAGTTTCTGACTCTCGCTGCGTCTCACAGCCAGATCCTGGCACTCGGTCAGGCCAACAGGGCAGCAGATGCACAGTGTCAATGCTCTCACCGGCCTATGAACCAATTCCATCCTGCTCCCTGCTAAAAAACTTCCAGATCAGCTTCCTGAGCTGCTGACGACCTCTCAGCGTCTACGCTAACGTTTCTGCCAATCTCATTAAAGAACGGCTAGGGGAGTAAATCAAATTGTCTCGTTTTTTTAACGCTCATTCCTAGCTTGTTGTCACTTATGCCAGATGTAATTGTTTAGCACGATGAACAAGGGAGTGAGAGAGGGGCAGAGGGAGAGAGAGAAAGAGAAAGAGAGAGAGAAAGAGAGAGAGAAAGAGAGAGAGAAGAAGAAGAACCAAAATGTGCTAGATGTCATTGCAGAGAGGATTCTGCTGTAGCTTGTGTGTGTGTGTGTGTGTGTGTGTGTGTGTGTGTGTGTGTGTGT